>JBAIZL010000005.1:255505822-255538322 GCA_036971475.1 Prosapia bicincta
CATTTCTTGCACCTAGCCTCAGTGGTTACTATACGTGTAGTTTCCATTTTGTAATTACTGTATATTACTTGCGGTTTTACAGTAAAAGTGTTTGGAACTTGACTAAGTTCACTTTCGATCTCCTGCAGCTCATCCAGGGTTCGAGCGGGTTTAGAGTATTTTGCAGTCCGTTCTGTTCTAGGCAATGTTTCCAGAACTAATGAATACTACAGGGTCTGTATGATTGGTGTCATGTGGTGCCATAATGTAGTTTGTATCATATGTACCATATGGCTATACGTTATATGGTTATACGTTAACTAAGTGTATAAGGGCCTTATAATAAGGTCCTGCCGTTAAGTTTTGTAGATGGCAATTGATGCTATACATTTCCTAAACGTGCGATGGAGGAAGTACGGCTTAATTAACGTGCATGGGGTCATTTAAAAGTTATATTCTCATAGATCACCAACGGAACTCTCCCTGATGAGTTATATTGCAATGATCGCTAGATTGCAGGAAGTTAAAAGTGCATCTTACTTATGAAGGTAGTTCATAGCATTGGTGGAATTAAAAGGGGGACAAAGAGGAACATTGGCCCCCCATTTTCTAGACAGGTGTATTTCTAAGGCTTTCTTTATAATTCAAAGCTCACAATAAACTTATGAAAATAATAATGCTTATAAGAAATATACTTGCCAGTATCAGTTGTTATTTTGATTATTGCCAGTTATTTTCTATATATAACAGTAATTTCAAAGAAAAATATGAACTTTATATAAATATTAAAAAATAATGACGTTCAAAATTAAATTTTAAGAATTATCTCAAACGAAGTTTGCTATTTAACTTTATGTTTCTCATAGAAACACCAGGATTAGCTTTAAATCTATGACGCCCAAATTCGAAAAAAAATAAAATTATATTTGTAGAGCTATAAGTCTAAAAGCCCCCGGTTTGCGTTCCATGAAAAAATATCGTTGAATACCATATCATAACTTACGAAAAAAAGGAGTTAAAAATATATAGATTATAAGTTTTTGGATGTCGACTCAATGTCGACAAACTTTTAAATGATCTCTATAAGAGGGGGGTAGGCATCCCCGGACCCTATTTAATACCTCCAGGGCAATTTTGTGCCCTCCCAGAACAAAACTTGTAACTCCACATATGGCTCATAGATTGTCCAATAGTTATCCTACTAGATAATTAAGATAGCATACTGAGTATGTTTGTAACTTTCTGATGATGCCAACTGTGCTAGCGAAATGTTAATTAAAGTTGTTTAAATATTTGTAGCTATTGCTAATTAATAACTATAACCAAGCTACTACGCTGTTTTTATAACGAAATAAGTAACATGTAACAACTTGAAGCAAATGTGGAGTAAATGTTTATATTAAATAAAAACAACCTCTTAACACAAAATCAACAATTTTTATTTTAACCTATACCTAAATAAAAATTGATGAATTTGTGGTAAGAGGTTGTTTTTACTTATTATAATTATCATCTAATTGCCTTTTCTTTGTTTATATTATAAAAAAAATATTACATCTATTTTTACTCTGGAATTTCTTTTCTGTTGTTCGATTCTAATTAGATATTCAGAAAAGAAAAGGAAGTTTAAATAGCTTTTGTTGTAATCGGATATTGTTCTATTAGGATCCTGTTTATTAGTTATTAGTTTATCCGTATAAAAATTATTACATTATGACCTTTCAACAGGTTGATAATATTTAGTGAAGAAAATGAGCTAAATATTACATTATTAATATCGTTATGATACATGGTTACATGCTTGTACGATTCCTCGGTTACTTTTGATGTTAAATTGCATACCAAGGTTACTTAGCCCCAGTTACTTTGTTACTGATATTCTGGTAGTAATGATAGCAAATAATTTTAAAATGCATAATAAATTACAGTTCCATAGTGCTAAATATTCAACTTGGTGTTTAATAATGATTATATTACAATGAACATTATAAAAAAGTTTAAATAATAATAATTTAGAAAGGAGGGGATAGGTACTAAATCTGTTTAAAACCTTTTTAAAGGGAGGATACGGAAAATAAAAACTAAAAATCCATACTTTTCGCAAACTCCAAAATTGTGGGGCTGCTTTGTGAGGCTCTGTAGTATCCTCAACGTTTCCACTAAATTGTATATTTACTTCAGGAAAGATTTTCAGGGAATCCGGGAGTGTTTGGAGATGACGTACCATTCTTCTACTCGTTAAAAATATTCAGTCTCTAAGGACTATCTCCGCGAATCGGTCAATTTAAGGATATGGCGCTGTAATAAAAGAATGACGGGTAATGTTAGTGTGACAAAGTTAAGTAATTTTGTATTCTAAATGTTGAGTTCAATCGAATTTAAAATATCACAGGAGTAGCGACCATGGTAATAATTGCATTGTTACAAGGCTCAAGAATGCCTTACATTGAGAGACATACAAAACTGTTACAGAATAAATTAAAATCGTGTATAAGACTTATTTACATTTTAACAGGATTTGTCATGCACATATAATGGAAAATGTATATGTTAGTATGTTCTAAGTTACAGAATACTCTTTATTATTGGGGAGGATTTTAAAGACTTAAATCAATTCGTCAGAGTATATTAAAGAAAAATAGAGAAGGGATGTAAATTAAATTTTTCTATTTTTAAATAATAAAGTCATAAAGAAATAATGGAAATTAAACTCCAGTTTGGTTTTAAAACTTTGAGAATATTTTACAATTGTACTGTTAACCGTTAATTTAGCTTACAGAACGTGTTTCGTTCTGTTTGCAAGAGTGAATCTCTTTTGAGACAATCCTACGAATATATTTGACCAAATCTTTAGAACCAATTGCCCAAAGAAATAAAGAACTGTAACTGTTCAGTGAATTTAATTTTAAATGGAAATGTAGATGTTTTAAATAAGTTCTTTTGTAGTGAGATCCTTCTAGTAGTAAAATAATCTGCTAGTAAGATCCTATGTTCTTTAGAAAATATGTTGAGATAAAATAATTTTAACTTTGTTTAGTTAAGTGTTATTCTCATAAGCTAAAATAAGCTAAGATGTCACTGACAATGCAGAGCCTTTGGCTTTGATAGCAACACATTATTTTGTTTATATTCCTTTCGCACTGTTACGACTGTACTTGCAATTCCATGATTATGTTCCGAGAGTGTGTATTTTTCTCACTGTGGGATAGATTAATATATAATTTTTTCACAAACGGATGAACAAACAAATGTGTTTAAAAAACCCTGAAATAATATTTTATTACAAATGTATTAGCAGGGATTCCCTTCTGACACGGAATATGTGTCAAATTGATGGACACACATCAATATCTTTTTACAAGATTTATTTATAATAAAAACTATGTATGTTTGTATTTGTGTGAGTGTGTGTAAGCGACTTGTGTCTGGGCGTGTATGTGAGCCGAGGGAAAAGATTCTCATAAAATAAAATCCAGGAGTAAAAAATATTTTAATGTTGTGTGTTATATTAAAGAAACACATGTAACAAGTAGTTATCATTTGACGTTATAAAAAAAAAGTATTTTTGAATGAAAATATTTCCAATCTACTTTAGAACCTTAAAGTTTTGAAGGATAAATGTCTATGTTTTAACTATAAATTGTTTTATTTGTGGTTCTTGTGGGTTAAACTTCGTCACGGATTTACTTTCATCTCAATTGAAAATATTAGAGACACTTTCTTATAATCGTGGTAAGAATTTTTAGTTGCAGAGTAGCTTATGAAAATGTTGTCGTCATATTTTACGTAAGACATTGTGATCATTTCACTTAGCATTGTGCTCCCTAAAGAATTGGTCACATGTCCTGCCGGGAGAAGAATGTGTCCCTTTTGTGCAAACGTCCTGAAGAAATAACGTGTACTTTATTTTCTCATATTAGATCCATCACTACGACACAAATAATGCTCTTAAAATAAACGAGGAATGTTACATTTTTTATCAAAAATATACGTTTACATTTTGTAGAACGTTTTACACACACACACGCGTTTTAATTCACACAAGTACTTCTTTTTAAAATAAAGCTCGTTAATTTAGGACGATAAAACCATAACACATTATACGCATAAGGTGACTTTAAGTAGAATAAAATCAGTAATCAATGAAATCAGTCAACAGAAAAATACATGTTACAACATGTACATATACAATACAAACTCAAACATATAATACTCAAAACGTATACATACATACATATATATATATATATATATATATATATATATATATATATATGTATATATTTGTAAATATTGCCTCAGAAACCACCCTAAGCATTTTTACCAAAGCTGGTATAGAGGGGGGTTTTTCAGCTTATCAATCCAATGGGATAAGTAAAGGTTTTTTAAAAATTCATTATCATCAGATTTTCGTGAAGATTGTATTATGTTTGTAAATTTATTCTATAAAACTACTATAAGGATTTACCAAAATTGGTACATAGGGTGATTTTAACCACTGCAATCCAATTAGTTTAGTGGTTTAGTTAAAATTAATATGCATACGTTCCTAAATGGTTTATAATTATAATACTGTTATACCTTCTCAATTAACCTCAATTTTAATTAGTTACAATAAACAAATATAATTATTTTCCCATTTATATTAGGAAAATTGTGTAGATCATTTCTTTTATCAAATATTCCATAATTACAAAATCACAACATACAAATTAACATTCTTTCTTTAAATTTAAATGTGAAAATTTTACAATCCATTTTACTTATTTAACTAAATAATAATTTTATCACTGCCTAATTAAATTTCCCCTTTGCGCAGTTTATTAAATTTAAGTTCGTTATTCATTGTTTATTATTTTTTTCGTAACACAAATATTATTAGTATTATTATTTTCAAGAAGTATTATATGAGTCTGGTTATTTACAACATGATCAACATAAGGGTCGAATTGTCCTTGACTATTACAGGTGTTTTCCTCTCTCAAATGGGGTATTTTCGTGTCTTTGGCTAAATCGGCCGTGTCTATTGTGTCCTGTAAATCGATAGTGTTCCTTCTGCTGAAAGTGAAATTCTGTCGTTAGGTTGACGAACGCACTTTTACTTTTTTTCGCTCTAGTGACTATCGTTGCTGCAACATTTAGGTTCCAAAGTTGTACTAGTTTCCTAATTATTAACTCCTCTGGTATCTTTGGTGATATACCTTGAAAATACAATAAATTTTGTTCTACGTAATCAAACATATTGACATGTCCCCTTCGAATTTCTACTGAAGTGAAACGATTTTTGTTTTGCTTAAGGTGGTCGTCTAACTGTTTGAACTTAGGGTTGTCAGCAATAAATTGTCCCGTTTCAATTTTGAATATGTTTAAATCTTCCGCTTGTTTTGTTGTTGATCACATATTATTTCTACGTCCGCTAATTTAGTTTGGGTTGTATCACTTCTATTGTTTAATTCTAAGATTTCATAATTGCATTGTTCTTTATCCTCAATTAATACATCATTAATTTCTACCTTAAAGTCTCCATTATTCTTAACTGATCTATCATTAACTTCCTTAACTTCATCGTTGATTTCGTTATCTTTATTATTTATTTTATCTAATTTGTCATTAATTTCACCTAATTTACTATTTAAAGTTTCCTTTAAATCTTGTGCTGTTTGATCCATTTTCTCATCTAATTTACTATTTAAAGTTTTCTTTAAATCTTGTGTAGTTTTATCCATTTTCGCACTTAAGAATTGCATGAACTGTAGAATATCTATTCCGGTGTTTTCGCTAGTACCTACAATTGTCTCTGTCCCCACACCCAAATTTTGTTCATCTACTTTATTCATGATTTAAAATTTCTTCCCTAATAATATTCACTATAGTCTTAATAATGTTCACAGTTTTTATTAAATTTCCTTAATTAACACATTTACCTAAGGCAACAGATTAATAAATTTGTTTATTAATTTATGATTTACTTTATTTATTTATGTTCACCATTTCTATTTAACTTGCCAACTAGTTGGGCGTCAAATTATAACTTATCTTTTGTTATAATTAAATTTATTTTTAAATGTTATTTATTTACCTTACCTATTAATGTCACACCTTCAGGCTTGTAAAAGAATTAACAATCTTATCAATTTTTAAACATCACTTGCATTTATTCTCTTCAATTAACTATACACATTATTCCAAATTTATATTAATATTGTGCAGTGACAGGCTTGATATCTTAACTAAATCTATAATGATAAAATGTGGACTTCTGAGGCTTTAGATTTCTAATAGAATAACAAAAAAAAAACAGTATTAAAATTTTAATCTTGCTCTCGGGGTCGCTGTTACGGGAACTTTGCTTTTAAATTAGAAATGGTGAAACTAGAATAATTTTTATAAATTTTGATGAAATTAAATTTTTTTTGTAACTAAAAGATAGATGTCTGTTGGCTACACTTATATTCAAATATACTTATTGTTCTGCAGAGTCCCTGGAATCCTGGCTTTGTTCACTTCAGCGCTTACACTTGACACACAAAAAAAACTTTTACGTTGCACTTTTAAAATTTAATTATAAAAAACTCTTTACTTAATTTAAACAATTTCTCCCTTTACAACACTTCCATCTTGGTCCCCACCAATTCGTCTTCTTTCTCTGAGACTCTTTTCAAAACTCCCCCTTAAACTCCCGATCATTTAGTTTTTAATAATAATCTAATCTCTCCCACTACCACCAATACGTTCTTTGTAAGTTTCCCACAGTTCTACAATTAGCTTAACTTAACGGTACACGGTTATTTTCCCAGGATATATCGGCCGCTGGATTTCCCGTCTTAACAAGCTTTGGACCTTCTATTGTCAATTTACCGGACTCAACTTATAGCTTTCCTGGAAAGGATAATGGCATGGTACCTGCTTTGTCCGTACTAGAAAACTATTTGTGTCTTTTTTTTAATCCTATTAATGATTATTTTAGCAACTAACTTAATTTAATCTAAAGCCGCGTACTTTAGGTTATAATATATATATATATATATATATATATATATATATATATATATATATATATATATATATATATATATATATATATAGAGAGAGAGAGAGAGAGAGAGAGAGAGTGTGTGTGTGAAATAATAAAAGGAATTGAAAAAAACGTAAACTAATTTTGTAGGCAAGTTAACGCCAGTGGTAATCGAGAGAATACGGAAGCGTGAACAGTCCGCGAAATGTGAAATAGAGTGATGTAAAAATAAAAATTTATTGATAATTAAATATTCATTAACCGTCTATGGATATTTTGTAAAAAGGTATATATTTTCAAATAGAGATTGTAACATCTTTATTAAAACGTTTCGAATGATGGACTAAGCTTGGGTGAGATATAAAATTTGGTAACCAAATAATCCCGGGTTAGTCTGATTTCTTTACATAATTGAACGAAAATGAAAAAAAGAGTTAGGATACAAAGGTTTAAGAATAGTTTCTTAATATTTTAGGAATGCAAATATCATTTAATAATATTTCCTCCATTTCGTCATGCAGATATTGACCATTTGTACTGATGATGATCATTGTGTTTGTACGGCTGATTGAGGCAGCCTTGTGGTTATTATTAGAAAGTTGTCACCCGAGTAGCTGCAACAATGTGACAGGGTTGGTTACGACCCCTAATTTAAATCAATATACCGATGTAATTGGTTAGTAATTGGATTCTCGAGATTAGTTTGGCCTACTAAACCCAACGTCTATTATGTTCTGCCAATTACACGTTGCGATGTTACGGGATATACTTATCTTTGACCTAAATAATATTTGTTTAAATTTATTAGTTGGGTTGTAAACTAATATACAACTATTATTTGAGCTTAGCTTGTGAGGTTAGAACAAATAAAAGCCATACACAAGAGTCACAAAGTAACCTCTTAATGACCCAAACGCGTTTCATTTACAAAGTCATCACCATTAGTGAGTTTTGCTATTTCAAACTCTTACAACTCTTTTTAAGTACTACTGTGCGTTGTAGGTTAGAGTTAGTAGTAGCAACACTCACTGGTGATGATGACTTTGTCATTGAAACGCGTATGAGTAATGTTTAATTTATGAGTTTTTTGTATGTCTTTTATTTGTTTCAGTAAATTATTAATTTAAAAGAAAATAAACTTCGGTTAGATTATAGAAGTGTTCGCGTAAACGTATTAGTTTTTTTTTTTTTTAAACTAATCGGCATACGCTATAAACTTTATTTACCTCTTATTGATTTTAGACGTTATGTATAAGCCATTAACCTACGTGTTTCAGTTTGTTGGCTGAATAGATACGAAATACGTCAATTTCCAGATATTTTAACGTACGTGTTTTAACGTATAAAGGAATTTCATTTTATATTTACATTACTCAGAATAAACCTAATATAACAGGATTCTACGTGGATTCTATCCACTACAATATAGCGAAATATTATATATTATTAGTTCAAAATTTTAATGTGGAACGCAGTTTAAAAGTGGTGTTGGGGGGACGATGGCTCGGCCATTGACCGGGTGGTTGCTCTTTTGCATCACTTGAACATAATTTATAAGTTTTAATATTTATAAAGGTATATATATTTTAAAACAAAATAGGTTATTCAAATACAAGAATATTTATTAATTTGTATTCAAAGCTTTTCGTTGGTAAACAGTACCAACATCATAAGAATCATTACAGCAGTATTTGAAAGTTCTTGGTAAGAATATTTCTTTCCTACACAGATTAAAAAATCTAACAAAGTAACACTAAAATATATTTTTAGCGTCGGACCTAGATCAGTTTTTCCTTCACAGAAGTATTCAATTAGATTCCATCATTAAGTATAACCTTCCGTGATTACCAAACAAATAGATAAAAATGGTTTAATTTTTCCCTAACCTGCCCGCGTACCTCCTCAAAATTGTCGCGAATCATATATATTTATGTGTGTTTTGCGTAAATTATCAGTGTAAGAATAGCTTATAGATGTTTTCTATAAATTTTCCAATATCTGGAAAACTATTTTATTTAATATGTAACTATTTGCCTACCAGATATTTAAATATGTTTAGCTGTTGTGCCTATTGAAATTATAGGAACCCGGAAACTGGATAAAACAAAACAGAAAATCAAATAACGTTTTAAACGCAACATGGTACAGAAAAATATTAAGAATAATGAAAACAGTATAGTCTCTATTATAGCAATATATATATATATATATATATATATATATATATATATATATATATGGTGAAATAAAATAATTTTCATAAACAAGAATATACAAGTATTACTTCATTTTATTGTTGATTGAAGCTTTTCGCTAATTTACATTATTAGCATTTTCAAAATGTATAAATCACTGTCCAGTTATGTGACTAGAGTAAGACTTACTCTAGTCACATAACTGGACAGTGATTTATACATTTTGAAAATGCTAATAATGTAAATTAGCGAAAAGCTTCAATCAACAATAAAATGAAGAAATACTTGTATATTCTTGTTCATGAAAATTATTTTATTTCACCATACATATTCATCGAGAAAAAATAATTCATCTAAGTTTTACAATATATATATATATATATATATATATATATATATATATATATATATATATATATATATATATATGTTAACTTATGAACGGTTTAAAGTTGAAATATTCGACTCTGAATTTAAAACTTCATGGTCTTTAGTATTCTCCAACAATTTAGCCTGATTTAGCATAATTTCCTATAAATATTGTCATAAAAATATTTATAAAAATAATGCAAAACCAATATTTTAGATTAGGGGTAAATTAATCTGTCTTTTAGCGAGTTAAGAAAAAGTTATTATATTTTTATTGTTTACTTTTATACTTTTAATTTATTTGTATTTAGGATGTTCATAGGACAGTAAAATAGCCCTCATATGCTCTCATATTAAAAACTTTTCTTAACTCCATAATAAACTGTTTTAAACTTCTAAAGCATTTTTTGCGAGTGAATAAACATATTATTTACTTTTGTTATATAAGGTATATTCAAAATATATTGCATTTTTAACCTTGTTAGGTCTAAAAAAACTCAAACATTAGGCTTTTTATACTCAAGGAAAAATATTCTGATAAAATGAATGGTTTTATTATTTTTTAAAATTCCTTCTATTTGCTCACACTCTCGTAATACATATCTAGTACAAATTTTAATCGTTAATAAAATACGTTTTTATACATCCAATCAAGTACAAATACGTTTATTTTAACTTATAGAGGATGGCAATCGTTGTTATTAGGCTTTCTCATCTATTTATTAAATAATTAAATTATAAAAAATCGGGTCCCTGTCGGATTCGAACTGAGTATCTTCATGTTCGAGGTCTAGCGCTTTGACATTGTGCCAACTTTACCGTAGTAGAAATACACTTCTCAAGATGTTGCCCTCATGTGGTTGCAGTAGAAACCTCCATTGTACAACCTTAAATTGTGGCCATGGTTACGACACAATAACATAAAAAATTCAATAGGATTAAAAATAAATGAAGAGAATAAAACTAAAAAAATAATCAGGATTATCGTTATCGTTCACAAGCTATCCTAACCTTCACAAACGGACAGTGCGAAAGGAAATCGAGAAGAAATTACAATACAATGCAAGCGACGAAAAAATGAAAGCGTATAAATGGTAACAAACAAAAGTTATATATAGTCCAACACCATACATAAAAATAAAAACGAAAAATTGCTAAAAAATATCTTTCTATTTTGCCACCTAATATTGTTATTATGTCATACGTATATACACATTTATATTCATTGCAATTATAAAATAAAAAGAAACTAAAATAAACTTTTTCTTCCTTCATATATGTATTCCTACTTATTGACTAAAAAAACATTTGTATTACTTATAAGTAATTCAAAATAATATTGAACTTCTTTCAGCCATTGGACCTTTGCAGAATAGATATTTAAATAAAACATAACTTTTAATTTATAACTGAAATTGAACACTTTAATTCTTATGTCAAAGATTTTTGTAATAGTAAGCTTTGATAGTTTTATTATTTTTAGTATTTATATTTTTACTATTAGTTGTTTTTTATACATATTGCTATTATTTTTAATTATTAGGTCTATTAGTAATATTTTTATTATTATATCTAATTTAGTGACTATCATTATGAGGTATATTATTTACTTCTTTTGTTTTTACGGCTATAGCTAAATGAAATACTGTAATAAGTTAAGTTTTACAGCGAGCAAATTTCGTCGTTTCAATACCTCCAAGGTATCTATACCACTGAAGGGAAAACTAAGAACTAGCTGTTATGTTTTATTTGTTTAGTATTAAAATAATTTACTTTATTATAATTTTGTAGTAGTTGTTGTTGTTTTGAATTGCGAAATCGTTTATATCTGTTGTATTTGTAAACACATTTAATACTGGTCTCCTAAAGAGGGAACTAAAATGGTGTCGAAACGTTTAGAGTTAGTATTTAAAACAGTTTGACGTTAAATTTTCTCGATGATTTGTATTTGCAACACTAAATTTATTACAATTTGCCTTTGTATATTTTAATACGATAAATATATTTCAGGTGTAAATGTGGTGTATGATCTAAGCAAGCCACCAAACAGTCGAGTGGTCAGCGCAAAAGTGCGTTGCGCCAACTGCACTGTGCCCACCTACTCTCCTCTGGACAGAGGGGCGAAGTACTCTGTTCTAATGACGTCATACTTAGCTAATGGGGGCGATGCTTACACGATGTTTAAGGATAATGCGTTGTCAAAGAGAGTAATAGGTGAGTAATCCACAAAGACGATTTAGGAACATATTTATTAGGTGAAACTCGAACAAAACAACCTTTGTTGGTGTCAGTTTAAACGAAATATTTTCAAAGAAAAAACAATATTCTTCGTTTTTTAATTTTCTAGAATTTTTCATCTGTAGTGGTTAGTTATATGGTATAGCTAACAATGGTTTACATTCATCATCGCTTACAAAGGAAGGGGAAGGATTATTAAAATATCTGGATTTAATTTAGAGTGTATGGAGTGGAAAGATATTGTAACCCTGCTAGTGTAGGGTGGCGCTTGTGATTTAGACCTACTCTTGATTGGAGTCACTAAAGTACACCAGAAGTACAACCTTTTATACATGAATGAAGGAATTGTACTAAATAAAGGACATAGTGATCTTATGGTGCTAGGAATAAGAAAAGATAATGGTATGGCGTTTTCAGGGTTGCTCCTACAAACGTGGTGAAATGGGATTATTTTAGCGAGACCCTCTACAATCGATATGACAAAAAGTATCAAATTATATCTGTCTTACTTATTATTTTATTTTTGTTCAAAGAAATTTTCATAAAATTAAAGGTAAAACACTTTTTTTACCTAGTTACATTGAAATAACATAATGTTGAATCATGTATTTGATTTATTAATTAGTATCTATGCTTGCCTATTGAGACGTAAAGAACCAATGAGGCGTTGTTGCGATGTAAGTGAATTAGTTAGATACTATATTCAGTCCTCTACTTCATTCTGCTACACATTTAGGACGAATCGACTTGGCATTTTTGTTATTAAATCCATCGTAATATAAAGAAGAAAATGTTCAGTTTGAAACTTTATCTTATTTAAGTCCTCATCTTCTTCTCCGATTTTGGCTTTGTTGCCGACATTATTTGTATTTCAAAAGTTTATATACTTTGCGGAATCGATCTGAATGACTATATGTTTTAAATCCAGCCCTTTGGCACTGAGACAACTCTCCTATTGCTAAATCTAACCCTTAAAGATGTAGTCCATACGAAATTACTTCTGCCCACAACTCGTTGTCGAATGAAATCTTAAACCATTGTACAACCTTAAAATGTTGCCATGGTTACCTCACAATATCAGTCATAATTATTAAAAACGAATGAAAGCAATAAACTAATCAAACGAACTGGATTAACGGTATCGAACCCCGCTTAACAAACGGACAATGCGAACGGAGAGCGAAAACAAACTACAACAAAACGCAAGCAACGATTAGAGAAAGAAATACAAAAGCCCCAAGAAAGTTTTTTAATGAAAATGAAGAAGCTAAGCGTCTACACTTGAAAAAAATAATAGAAAATTCCAAAGTAATCTGCTTTCTATTTTGGCACCTAATATTGTGATCCTGTCATCTGTATTCTAATTCTAATTATAAAAAAAAATAACTAAAATAAATTTTCTTTTTTTGACTTTATTATTTTTATATTATTTTTTTGTTGATTGATTTCTAAAACTGAAAAATTATATAAGAATCCGCATATATACCTTGACTGAATAAATCGTTCATGTAGATAGTAAAGCATATTCCAATCTTCTAACAACATATTGAAATATTTTTTTAAATAATACTTTTAGCGTCTAATACAACTTGGCAACATACCTGAAATACTTTCAAATAATCCTTAGTACATTTTCAAATGTACGGTTTCTGATGCATATCTATCTTAGATATTTCTCCATAAATAAACATGGCGATCTAATAACAGTAATGGACCAGTTTTATGTCATAATATTCCCTAATTAATGAGGCCAGGATTGTTGTGGTAAAAAACAGGAGAAACTGAAAGCTGCGTGCTCAATTAGTAACCGGATTTACTATCAAAGCTAAGCCAATTTAGCCATAGTTCACGAATGCGAATTTATCCGTTCAGCTCTGGTGCCTGTTATAGGCCTATATAGTATCGTTTTATCAGAAACGTAGCATGGCTGTCTAATTATACCGGGCGTCATGGAAACTGTCAGTCTCTAATTGGACAAAAGCTATTACAATATCCCAATTCTCTTGACTTTGATTACTGTGTAATTTTAATTTCACTGTGATATCAATATGGTGCACATCAGGGATACAGCTTCGTAAATACATCTTAGTAAAAACGAGTTGCCAGTGTTCCGAATATATTAAATATTGTCTGTCATTTTTCACCAGAAAATACACGCTTTCTGTTTTAGGTGATTCAGATTCTCTCCTGCTACAGGAATACATCCAGAAGTTCTCTCCAATCTTTCCAGGAATTGAAGGCAGAATCACAATATTGGGCAATACAGGTACGGATACAGGTTCTGCAGCGATACGATCCGTCCACACGTCATTACTGTGGACCATGTCATTGGTGGTGCTTTCAGCAATACATACGCTTCTCACATCATAATACATTAAGATTCAACAACAGGGTGTGTGTGTATGTGTGTGTGAGTGTGCGTGAGTGCATGTATGTGTTTTGTGTCCGTGTCAGTGTATGTGCGTTGTTAAACAAAACTAATAGGGAAAAGAAAAAAAGTTAAACATTTCGTTTTACTTCAAATCAATAACAGTAAAGAGGCCAGTACATTATTTGTTTCTTCTGAAGTAGCGGTACAATATGTAGATATTACGAATTAGTGACATGTAATCACTACGGGAGATTTACTTTTTTATAAATTAAAGAACAAATTTATAGCTCATGGCTGGTGTTTACAGCATACATCACGTCATCTGTGAGGAATCTTCTGTAGGACAAAAACTTTTGGTATTACAGTTAAATAATAAATAATTATTACTCAAAATCCTGTAACCACAATTAAGTTTTGCTACTCTATATCGGGATTTTTATTACTTGTGCACTAGTTATCTACTTGTCTTTTCACCAACCTAGCTACCTACGTAACACGCCTGACTGTAACTGTGAATAGAGTTGTCAAACGTTATCAGTGTTTTATAGACAATTTGACAATATGAAACAGAAGTGACTTTGTTGTAATATTCAGATGTGTTATTGTTTAGCTTTGTTCATATTTCATGTGTGTGTGTGTGTGTGTGTGTGTGTGTGTGTGTGTGTGTGTGTGTGTGTGTCTGTGTGTTTGTGTTTGTGTGTGTGTGTGTGTGAGTGAGCGTCTGTGCTCGAAGGTGTAGGGTTATTTGTTCATTTGATTTTAAAAATGAAATAATTCAAGCTCTCCTCTGTTATATATGTATGTACATGTATTTTTATGTTACTACCTTATTTTAGAAAATAAATAAAATTAATTGTGATTCTCCTACATTTATCAACTCTCATGGTTATACGTCTTCAATTTATTCATTCGTTTCTCCACTTTAACCACATTTAGAATCTACTTTTTAGCTCTTCTTCTGAAATATAATCTTGCGATTACAATGTCTATATGTTATGTAGCACTTTTGTTGGTAATTTGCAAATGAAAAATGGCGCTTGAAGTTGTTCAAATATTATAAAACGTTAGCTGATCAATGGCGTACGATACATTTACTTTTAGTATCTTTTATTGTTATTGAGAATTATGGCCAGGATGAGTTATAAATTTCCTAACGACATTAATGAAAATGTGTGCAACAATCGTTTTTTGCACTTTTATAATGGAAAACACACAAAAGATATTCCCCTTCAAATTAGGCTTACGCAATTTTCTAACATATTTCTGTATGAAAATATCTTATATGTTTTTAAACATGTTTTACGCTAGAAACATGTACTAGAAAAACATTGTGCCTGAAAACAAAAAAAATATAGTTATAATATAAAAAAATACATTTTCACATACGACGAATAAAAAAAGTATTTAGGCTACTATAATTTTAAGATATGTTTTTTTTGAGACATTTACGTAAAAACGTTATAGTAAACAATGACTCACACAACGGCATCCATGTTTGTTAATGAAACAATTTGTATATGCATGTTTGTATCCACGAGGGTTTTTTCTTTCGTTCTTGTAAATAAACATGCATAGATAGAGTAAATAGTATATATGCAAAAAGAATTGAACCTTAAATAAGGGAATATTTACTACGTAAACCGTTTAAATAATACAGTATCAAGCGAATTTTCTGTTCATAACGGTAAGGACACTACGACCCCGAAAGGTTTTCAACTTGGAACCCCAAGAATTTTGGAGCTTGCAAAAATATCGTCATTGAAACATCGACGATAAAATGATTTTTAATATAAAAGTTCTTAAAGAATTGAAAGTGGTTGAATTTTTAGTTAGAACATAATGTTTGATGTCTTAATAGTACATTTCACCTGTATACGTTCGCAGGAAAAACCAAAATCTGGGGAAAAATGTCCTAAAATATAGTTAAAGCGAACATTATTTGTCCACATTAGTTAGGACAGTGGGAGAGAAAAAAAATAACCAAAGAAGAAAAAAAAACTTATTTAAAACTAAAAGAATTTAAGCGTTGTAAAGTTGCACCCTGACTCGGACAGGCTTGAAGTATTCCAAACATAAGGGTTATTCAAATGGATAGCTTTAAAACTAGTTACAAATAACTATGAGAGTACCTACTTCGCTGAAACAACAACGATGAAATGGCTTTCAAGAGGCGTTGAAGCGCCTCATCCGTTGACCATATTGTAAGCGTTAAATTCACCGACATATTATGTATACATGGTCAACCTATATTCGTAGCGAATTCATCTTTACAAATAGAGAAAGGACCATTTCCAGTTCCTAATCAGTAGAGGAACTGAATAGATTAGAACCAAAAATCTAACGAAGCACCAACAATCGGTCCTCCTGCAGTATTCCAGATACGAACCTTATTAAAATTAGCAAAACTTTAAAAGACATTGGAAAATGTTAAAACATTTTCGCATTTCGTTCAAATAACGACACGGATATGATTTGGAATATATCAAATGTAAAGAAAGTCACCATTTGTAGGATAGCTCAACTGTATCATGATGTCTTAAAACGTAAAAGGCAAGGATCGTGGCAGGTATTATTTTTACTGAAAACATCTTAAGATAATAAAAAGCGACCACGTTTTGTTCAACAAAAGGGGCTTTAAAATGAAAACGATGAGAAGCAAACAACTAAAAAGAGACGAATTTATTTCATTCAAATGTATTTTAAAGTCACGTTTAAACACGTTTTTGATGAATATTCCAGTATATATATCCATACGAATAATATTAAAACAAGTTTTAAATGATTTCGAAACTATCAGATTCAAATGAAAAAAACGACAGTAAAACAATAAACTTCTAGAAAAAAGTAATAAAGTAGTGTAATATTCTTCAAAGGACGATGTTGAGTCGCTTGAGGTTCTATTTACCGACATCGTCCGGTGTTCATGATTAAACACGCTTAAAAAACTAAACCAAATATTTTCAAGTTTAGTGACGTTTTGAAAGCTAATTTTTATATTTTACAGGCAGTTTAATATTAAAAATCCTTATCATGCTGCGTTTAAAATAATTAAAACTATGCCAAAGCAAATAATTAAAGAAATGAAATACACAGAGGTAGAGATATTTAATTCAGACAAAACTATTTTTTTCCGTATTTCTAGAAAAGTATTATTAGTAAAACAAACTTGTAAAAATAAACATATTTGTATTAAAAGTTTCATTTCCAGTAACGCCCAGGTTTATAAATAGCTACATATTAGTTTTCACAAAATTGCTAAGCTCGCGATCAAATATCCCCTGTACAGCATAGATAGGCAACTACAACACTTGCTAAAAACTTCCACTTCCACAGTGGAATTTATCTAGTTTCCACAATCAAGCTAATTAAATAAATATAACTCGTTGCTGCTTAATGTCGTATTAAAGTAAAAGAGAACTGTCAATAACAATTATTATATCGCGAATAATAACTGAGTGATAAATAAATTATATAAATTAGATAAAAGTTATATTTATTTTGTGATATTGTATGTTAGTTAAACATCCGTTATCCGTTATGCCGGTTTACACTGAAATAATTAGAAACAATCCTAATTATAATGAATTGTCTCTGTGAGTGCCTAAAATAATAATAATAAATACTAACAAAATAGGTTCACTTAATAATAACTGATGAGCTACCTACAATCTCTTCAAAAGTACTATATAAGCATACACTTTGCCACTATTTGTGTTCCTGATGTTAATTTGAGCCACAGATGGCGTGCTTCTGTGTTACTGATGTGTGTGCATGAGCCTTTTGCGAAATACTTAGAATCATATAGGGTCTCTAATAACGACCCAGCGTAGTTCTGCGCTTGACGCATATAAATCGCGGTTGCCTTTGTACCCAACGGATTCCACTACGTTGAAAGGCAGGGAAGTACATTGGCCATTGGTTACATGGCACAAAACAAATACCCTCAACATTGGCTCTCAACGCTCGAATTCTGACACAGAAAAGAATTACAAACGTCTTAGGAAATTTGTATCACGGAAATAGATACAGAATGGATGCGCTGTTCGATTGTAAACGTATTTCATGGAATATTCAGTACCTTATCCAGAAATACTTGAAACAACTTTCGACGTTTTTTTTTAAAATTTATCATAACCCTATATAAGTGTATGCCCTTACGCTTCAATGGCTCATGTTAAAAGCTTTTGTTACTTTATTTATATACAAATAACAAAACGCAATTTCAATAATAATATTAAAGTGGCTTCACTTAGAAAACCAAAAATACAGTTTCTATTTCTTACTTGTGGTTCAGTTGCCACTGTTAGCTATGCGGAGCTCATATGTATAATAGACAACAGAAAGCTTCAAAATCATTTTCCGAACTTCGGAAACAAATGTTTTGTCTATGGTCACGAGAAAGATCGATGTATTATTACAGCAAACGATTTATTTATGTAAATGATCCCTCTCGTACAATAGTTTAGGCTCTACTTCATGGTATTTTTTAATAAATTGCCCCTACAAACAGACCGTTATGCAATATGTTCTATTCCTGAGAAACAGTTAATAAATCATAACATAGTACAGGCCAGTACCAGGAACAAATATCTGGTGCTGTATTAAAGTTAGAATATGGGATTTCTTAAACAAATATTTATACACTTCTACACACAGAAGTCAATACAGAACGATCAAACAAATCATGAAATAACAGTTAAAAATATTAGAACAAAATTGTAGGATTGGACAGGAAAAAATTATATGTTTATTATTCGAATCGATAAAGTTCAAACATTATTGGAGATAATTCAGTTCGTAGGTGGGATATTTGCTTTTAAAAATAACAATAACAATAAATTTTAATATTTATAAATAGCAATAAATTTTCGTTTAGTAATATAAACTATGCATGCCTAATTATGGCTACTTCAAGCACACTTAAATAGAACCTCAGGGTAAATTACGATTACGTAGGCACACTATATTTTAGTCATATTTATTTAAGGGTCTGATATACATATATGCTAAAAATTATGTCATGTGTTTGTTCGGGAGAGCGATTTCAAGTGAATCGTTTTCTAGTGAGACTGAATAGCGCTAAGATTCTTTAGGAATGTTAGTTTTTCACGAATCGAAATGGTAATTAAATTGATAAAATTTGAAAAATCTAATAAAAAAGCCCACAGTCGAAAATGGTATATTTGATAACTAGTAGCTACAATGAAATTTTCCAGGACGTGATTATGTTTTACGAACAACGAAATTTAATCGAGGACCAGAAAACACTATACGAGTTATGAGCGATACTTGTTATATAATAAAAATAAAAGTAGTAGAATTTATCAATGAAAATATTTAAAATACTTCAATAGCACAAAATAATCAAAAATATCAAATAAATCAAGTTACTTAAGATGTAACCCTTATGTACCTTTCGGTGACCATGTCATCATCATCAGAGGGTCTTTTACAAAATTACAAGACCGGTCACTCTAGTTTGTAGCTTCTTGTTTGCTAGTTTTTCAATTTTATAATAAGACCATCTGGTGATGATGACATGGTCATCGAAATGTACATAAGGGTTTAATCTTAAGTAACTTGTTTTATTTGATTTTTTTTATTATTTTGGTTTCATTGGCGTTGATTCCAATATTTTCATTTTAATATAGTTTACCACTGTGCTCTTGACATTGTATAGAATATATAAACACATATATAATGTTTGACAACAAGAATAACCTGTTACCCATACATTTAAAGAAAATATATAGTCTACTTTTTTCAATAAAAAATGTGTTTATTGAAAGTTAAATTAGTAACGCAAGTTTATATTAATAGTTATTAGGTATATTTTATCATTCAATGAGAAATTTATTCTGTAGGAATGTAATACAATTGTTTACTTGCCTTTAGATAGTGTCTTCCGAAAGTAGTTTATTATTAGCTTTCACTATTTTACTTTTTAAAACTCCCTTATAAATTCAATTGAATATGCTGTCACTTTATCACAATTACATAATAATACCTGCTCTATCATGGTATTACAATTTATTTTATGTTTATACGGTTACCTAAATTAATAGAAATAGCTGATTCCAAACTCCAAACTAATAGATGAATCATATTGCCTGCGTATCGCGCAACTGGTGAACGAATGCGTAATTAAAAACAGTCCGTAAATATTAACAGCTGTTCTTTTTTGTATACTTGAAAAGAAGCACTTCCTTTACGCATAATAAATAACGAAAACGTATAGTTACGACGTCGTGTGATGAATATATATATATATATATATATATATATATATATATATATATCTTGTCTATACAGTTAATCTGTGAAACACGAATTTGGTGGACTCAAGGTTGAACAGAGCCTAGTGGCTTTGTTTCCCTACGTAGAAACAAGTTAAGATTGGCTCGTTACCCGTTACGTCCATTACTTTAATATTAGGCGCTAGCAGTCACTTGGGGCATTGTTTAACGTTTTGAAAGACATCGGAGTCTTATTTAATTCACAAATTCAGTTGCCTTAGTTGCAGCAAACTTAAACAAGTCATTAAATACAATCAGCTGTGAGAAAGCAATTAAATATCGTTTTACCTTTGCAGTCTAAATTCGACATGGTGATACGTGGCAAGGCTGTCGTAATTAACTGCGACACATTTGGATTAAAGAAATCAATTTGTTACCTAACGTAAACTAATACAAATCAGCTCTAAAAAAGCCTGAACGGTGTAGAGATGAATTCAGTTGCCATTTAACAAGCGGTAAATATGTATAATGGTGAACATTTGTCATCTACACACTGTTAAGTTGTAGACAGTCAAAGAGGTATCAATTATTGAACAGTAAACATTTAGAGAAACAAACAGTTCCCTTGCAAATGTATGATTGTGAGAAGCAAAGTGTATTATATAGATTTCATTTTCATAATATAAAAATTATATGCCTTGAAAAAACCAATTTAAAAAAAAAATATATAACAGATGTGTTATATTATGTATCTCCCAAAATATAGCTGTAAATAATAATATTATCTTAAAAGAAATTCAACTCTGGAGAATAAATAAACAATAAAATAATAAAACTATGACACGAAATACAAATATCATTGAATACTCAATTTTTTAGGAAACATACATAAACTCTTAAGACATTACCAAACCTCTCTTATAAGTACTCACAACATAAAATGGCTACCAACTATTGAGTTGTATAGATAATACTAAAAATACTGCTACAAATATGAATAAAAAAGTAAAACAAATATTATATCAAATAGTCCTAGAGATATAATAAAAAAACATAGATAATTAAGAGTTAAAAATATTAACTACATTAAATTCCCAATACATGAATCACAAACAACAATAAAATGAGCCTCATCGATATACACAGGATACAATATGAAAAAAGTAACAAAAATACTAAAATACAACAATATTAAAATAGTACACAGATTTCCAGGATGCATAAACCACTCACTAAATAACGAAATTTATAATATCGAATGCCCAAACAAATTATACATTGCCAAAACAAAAAAATAAATTAAAAGACTGTTATGAATAAATAGCACCTGAAACAAACATTAAACCAAACACAATTCAAGCTCAGCTACAGGCGTTATGAAAAACCACCGCACATTTCTCACATTAGAAAACACATTTAGAATTAAAATATTACAAAAAGTCCTAAAAATGACAATTTAGGAACTGTAAATTTATAAACACACAAATTAATTAATAAAATAATTAATTATTAATTAATAATAGCAAATAAAAATGAAATTTAAAAAAATGGGTAACTATTATACATTGACAAGTACATCCCCAAGGCAGTCCAAAACTAACTCACAGTCTAGTGAAACCGAAAACAGAACAACACAAGGCAATAAAATTCCCATACACCTGCCAAACTACAAGATATTTTAGAATAAGCATAAATAAGAACACGTAATTAATAGTTCTCAAAAGTCGTCACGCAAATACACCAAGTTAGAAACTTTTTCAGTGTAAGTGATATAAACCTATATACATACATATACATATCTGTATGTGTGTGTGTTTGTTTGTTGTGTTTCACGATTAGCTAATGTCGATTTTTTCTGTAATACAGCTTTTGAGTAACGAACATGAAAACATCCGTAAAATAAGAGTAACAAAAAGTAATAATCACTTTATTAAAACATAAAAATAATAGAAGCATTGGCAACTGTTAAGTGCGTGTTGGTCACTATTTTTAACCTTTGTTTTTCTAATTGTATGCAAAGGTATTTTCTCTTATCCCATTTAGAACCTCGCTCTTTGCTTTTCCAAACACTTGGGTCTATTAGCTTCTCTTAGAGTAATTAATAAACTCTTAGAGTAATGTTTTTAAGTATACCAAATGCTGCTTAATATTATTAAAAAAAAAACATTTAAATTATTTTGTCGTTCTCCTCATTCCTAACAGTTTCATAATATAGCTTTCATTAATATTTTTCCTCTAGAAATTTTTTGCTTGGTTTTGTTTCTCAGTACAAAATAATTGTCTTTTTAATTATTATTTTGCATTACTCTGCTCTTGTTTCCATTATTTCTTTAATTGGGCTTATAAAATTGTACATGATATTCTTTCATTTCCTGCTGCTTCTTAATATGGACGTCTGTTTTTCGCAATCATTGTCATCATGCTTCGAGTGTTTTTATTTTCATTGGATACTTATCATGTATATAATACTCATTTTGTTTTATACAGCGGATGAATGTTGAGTCACTTCAAAGGGTCAAGAGGCATAAGAGGTAGATTATTTACCTGGAAGAAGAAACAGTACTGACGGCGTTGAGAAATGACATGTAATAGATTGTAAATATATTTAGCATTAGATGAAGTAATAAACAACGCTTGAAAACTGAACTTTAAATTCATTAGATACAAATTCATCGTAGATGTAGCGTTCTTCTTCTAAAATGGAACCCTAGCTTTGGGTTTCACTCCTATATACCACTCCTAAAGTTATTATGGTATATTTCTCCAGCTACTTCTTTTCTTCTAATTAGTCATCTAAGTCGAGGAGGAGAGATTGAGGAGAGAAAAAAATGAAAGGGAAAGAAAGATAGGGAGAGAGAGAGAGAGAGAGAGAGAGAGAGAGAGAAAGAGAGAAATAAAGAGGGGTAGAGGGATAAAAGGGGAGAGAAAGAAAGGTGAGAGTTTGAAAGAAACATAGAGGACGGAGGAAAAGAAATATAGGAATGGAGGAAACGAAAGAGGGCCAGAAAGAGCCTGTAAATCTGGGTTAAATAAAGTAGACCAATTTTTGTTTGTAAAAAGGTTTTATAAATTTAATTATCAGTTATCGCGAGGCCTACCATAATGTTACTACATGGGATGCTTCATTGAATCGTAATATTAACGTAATCAAAGTTTATTTTAGCTACAGGTTTGTTGTAATTCATATTAGCTATTTAATTTTTCGAAATGAATTAGAAAACTGATATTGGGAAAACCAATTAAATTGTGGTTAAATACATACGGTTGTCTTGGGAGGCAGGTGTAACCATCCATTTATACAGACAACATTTCAATAATACAATAGTATTTTTTCTTATTACAATTCAAATTCTATTAATTAATCATGTTTACATTCGCCGAGATTATTGTTAAATAACTACGGTAGACTTGCAAATCAGGTATAAGCATTCATTTATACAGGCAACGTTTCAATAACGTTTCAATATTAAAATAGTATTTTGTAATATTAAAATTTAAATTTAAGTTATTAATCATGTTTTCACTCTCAGAGATTATTGGTAAATAAATCCGTTAGACATGATAGTCAAGTATAACTATTCATTTATACAGAGAACATTTCAATAATAAAGTGATATTTTTCTTATTACAATTAAAATTTAAACTAATAATAATGATTACACTCGCAGAGATTATTGTTAAATAACTGCGGTAGACTGGCGAATCAGGTATAACTATTCATTTATACATCAACGTTTAATTATAAAATTGTATTATTTCTTAAAACAAATTTAACTTACAATATTATTCATATTTACACTTTTACAGATTATTGGTAAATAAATGCGGTAGATTTGCGAGTCAGGTATAACTATTCATTAATGCACACAGCGTTTCAATAACCTTCAAAAACATTTCAATAATTAAATACTGCTATTTCTTAATACAATTAAAATTTAATTTAATACTTAATTCATGTTTACACTCACAGAGATTATTTTTATATAAATGCGTAGACTTGGGAATCAGGTATAACTATTCATTTATACAGACAACGTCTAATAAACGTTCATAAGCGTTTCAATAATAAAATAGTATTTTTTCTCCATAAAATTCAAATTTAATTTAATAATAATATTTACACTCTCAGAAACTATTGGTTAATAAAGGCGGTAGACGTGGGAGTCAGCTATAACTATTCATGTATACAGACAACGTTTAAAAAACGTTCATAAGCGTTTCAATAATAAAATTGTACTTTTTCTCCATAAAATTTAAATTTAATTTAATAATAATATTTACACTCACAGAAATTTCTGTTGTATAAATGTGGTAGTCTTCCGAGGCAGGTATCATTTATGCACACAACGTTTCAATAACGTTCAATAACGTTTCAAAATTAAAATAGTATTTTTCCTAATAAAACTCAAATTTATTTTAATATTTGTGTTTATACTCGCAGAGATTATTGTTAAATAAATGTGGTAGACTTGCGAGTCAGGTATAACTCATTAATACAGGTAAATGTCATTTATACACCCAACGTTTCAATAACGTTCAATAACGTTTCAAAATTAAAATAGTATTTTTCCTAATAAAACTCAAATTTATTTTAATATTTGTGTTTATACTCGCAGAGATTATTGTTAAATAAATTTGGTAGACTTGCGAGGCAGGTATAACTCATTAATACAGGTAAATGTCATTTATACACACAACGTTTCAATAACGTTCAATAACGTTTCAAAATTAAAATAGTATTTTTCCTAATAAAACTCAAATTTATTTTAATATTTGTGTTTATACTCGCAGAGATTATTGTTAAATAAATGTGGTAGACTTGCGAGTCCTGTATAACTCATTAATACAGGTAAATGTCATTTATACACACAACGTTTCAATAATGTTCAATAACGTTTCAAAATTAAAATAGTATTTTTCCTAATAAAACTCAAATTTATTTTAATATTTGTGTTTATACTCGCAGAGATTATTGTTAAATAAATGTGGTAGACTTGCGAGTCAGGTATAACTCATTAATACAGGTAAATGTCATTTATACACCCAACGTTTCAATAACGTTCAATAACGTTTCAAAATTAAAATAGTATTTTTCCTAATAAAACTCAAATTTATTTTAATATTTGTGTTTATACTCGCAGAGATTATTGTTAAATAAATGTGGTAGACTTGCGAGTCAGGTATAACTCATTAATACAGGTAAATGTCATTTATACACCCAACGTTTCAATAACGTTCAATAACGTTTCAAAATTAAAATAGTATTTTTCCTAATAAAACTCAAATTTATTTTAATATTTGTGTTTATACTCGCAGAGATTATTGTTAAATAAATGTGGTAGACTTGCGAGTCAGGTATAACTCATTAATACAGGTAAATGTCATTTATACACACAACGTTTCAATAACGTTCAATAACGTTTCAAAATTAAAATTTTTTTTTCCTAATAAAACTCAAATTTATTTTAATATTTTTTTTTACACTCGCAGAGATTATTGTTAAATAAATGTGGTTGACTTGCGAGTCAGGTATAACTCATTAATACAGGTAATTGTCATTTATACACAAAACGTTTCTATAACGGGTCGCTATCGTCTTCAGGCTTTAGAGGACAGAGGGAATGAGGCCTGAAGACGATGTAGTACCCGTTCTTGAAACGTTGCCGGTCTAAATGAATAGTCGTACGTGACTCCCATTTCTACCGCATCTATTTAACAATAATGTCTCCGAATGTAAACATGACTTTTAAATTATTTATGTTTTTAATAAGAATAAATACTATTTTACTAATATAAGGAAGAAGGAATTTATACCTTGACAACGAGGTATTTTGCCGTAAACACGCAAACGTATACCCATTATCTGTACAAGATGCAAGTGTGCAGATAGTTAGAGTTTCGTACTGTATAATGTAGGCTCAGACTGTGCACCCATAGATAATTGTTTTTCCCCTCCAAAAATTCAAGAACTCCTCCAATAAAATATTAACAAAGTTGTAAAATTTTATAGTAATGATATTGTAATATAGTTAGATTTTGTTTGATTGATCCAATAAACAATCTTGTTATAACCATACAGCAGTTTGATTAAAACAGAAAATGTTTCATATTCAGTTTTTTTTGTATCATGGCAATGAGTGATACTCTCAGTGTTTGTATTTAATTATTAGTAAAGTTTGAAAGAAAAAGAATACTATTATACCATGAGATACAATTTCATTTTTCCTCCCCAAAAACTCATTGGAGATTAACTTGTGTCACACCGCTTTTCTCTTGGCAATCACGATGAGCTGTTAAAGAAATTATTCTGTAGGTAAGTGTAAACACCGTAGACAAATGCCTAGTGTAATAATGAGGTACTTTGCCATGCAATTTCCGCATTCGGCGCAACAACCTAATTTCTAACAATATATATCTGATTAAAACACATAACCCTACAAAATATTTTCATTACTGTTCTACGCATTCTATGCGAAAGGTATTTATTACATAATGTGGTCTTAAACAGTTTTTCAAAAGTGTCTTTTTCCCCTTACTTTTTAGTTTAAGGGTATCAGTCAATAACATGAAAAAAAAGCTAAGAAAGAGAGGTTAGGACCGTGAACCTATGTAGAATCAAGGTTGGGAATAAAACTTCTTTTGATGGAAGCTCACACACATGAAGTAAAGCTATATTTTATCCAGCAATAAAGAGATCTCCACCTGACTTACCTCCTAGTAACGTTTAGAGAAAGAAACAAATATCTCTTGGCATTGAGAGTAGGGGCAATAGCCTCGTGGACGTCATCACCACCCTGGAGTATACCTACTCCGACACGGGATAAAGGGAGGTATAACCCACTTGCCGGGGGGCTTGTTTATTATTGGGTGATAATATTATGATTATGTCAACTAAACTAACACAATGAACGTGGTCCATAGATGGCCGCGGAATAATATCAATGCGTGTAACCTACACACGCCTGAGATAGAACAGGAGATTAGAACACCACTTTTATACATTCTAGGAATAAATAATTTATCATGAAAATGAAACTGCCTTAAACGGCCAAAGGTAAAGATTTTATAAAGTGAAGAATTTATGAATTTAATTTTAGAATTTTTTTTTTTTTTTTTTTTTTTTTTTTTTTTATTAAAACTGGTCATTTCTGACCAACCATTAATTTACATTTGATAATTAGATTTTAGCTTTTATTACAAAGAATCCATTGATTTCTATTGTATCTTGTTTGATGTTGGAAGCCAACCGGCGTGAGGAAGAGTATTGTTGTCACTCTTGTCGTTCAACGAGTTCAAATGGTTTTGTCCTTTTGAGTCGTCTTGTCAGGTGGTTGTTGTCGAGAAGTCTCAGTGCCTCAGGATTTTCGTGTTGAGTGAGCCGATTTACGTGTTTGATGGCGTTCTGTTTTATGACTTCCTCGACCATGGGTACACCAAGATCGCAATGCAAGTCACTGTTACGCACATACCAAGGAGCGTTGGCGATGTTTCTTAGTACTTTGTTCTGGAAGCGTTGTATCCCAATTTTAGAATAAGAAAGATATTTGTACTGATATATGAAAAATACTTTAATAATATTACGATAATGAGTACTTCGGAATTTGGTTTACAATACATAACCTCTGTTGTCTTAAAAAAAACTGGGCTTTAAATCTTTTTTAAAATAGAATATCTTTGTCTTAGAAAACGCAAGAGTCGTTATGCGTTTCACTTATTTTTATAGTTCAAAATATATTACAGTACTGTAAACAAGTGATATAAGAAAAATGTTTTAGGTAAATCCCTACTGAGGTTAAGAAATAAAAATGTTACCATCATTTCATTATTTCCAGTTTGTTTGTTTACTTTATTCGTTTCATTCATTCATTTTGTAACCCACCATCACTCTTTATGATATGTTTTGGTAACCATGTCAACTGGTTGTACAACAGGTACAACAAGTAAGGTTGTACAATAAAGGTTTCGTCGACAAACAGATAAGTAAAAATACTAATAACCATCTTTGAAAAAATCATTTCTCATATAGGAACTGGAATTTGAACTTGAAAACTGACAGTTCGAATCCGGATAGATGAACAATTTTACTTCTTATTACGAGCTTCCAAGGTTGGCTTCGATGGCTCGATTTAATTTATAATTATAATTATAATTTAATTATTGAATAATTATTTGAAAAAAACGTATAAGATCAATTGTTACCCACTATAGGTTATTAAAAAAATGTATTTGGACTTTATTAGATAAATAAAAACATATTTTCTAACGATTGAAAATTTGTACCTAATATATATATATATATATATATATATATATATATATTTATATATATATTTGTATATATATATATCAGGAGAGTGTAAGGTACTAAAAGGCATTTAAAAAAGACCCCCGTACAGAATGAAACTGAAGTAATTGAAAAATTTATTCTATATTTTTATAATACAAAAATCTCTCAGAGATCCTGGCTTACAAAAAATTACTAGAATTTAGGACAGGTTTGAAATTTGAAGCAAATTTTGTTTAGCAAAAAATAACTTGGATGAAGGATATTGGTGAAGGGGTGAAAGGACAACGCGCCTTGTAAAGGGTCATAAAATAAGCCAAGGAAATTTGATGCTATCTAGACTAAAGGAAGATGGAAACCGGAAATTCAAGGAAAAAGAAACAGATGAAACATAAAGAAATATACCGTCATCTGTACAACAAACCACAATTATTGCTGTAACTATTCTAATTTATTTATTTATTTTATTATAAAAAAACTTGTTGTTTCTCAGTAATTACTTTGTTTTTTTAGATATAGCGTAACAATGCAAATAGCGCTATGCAGAATAAGGTTATAATGTTGAAATTTTCCCATACATTGTATATTATCATATAATAAATTAAAAAAATTTAAATTCAAGGAGTACGATTTAAGTTTTGAAAAGGGCTAAAGAGAAACACACAAAAACGATGTACTTACTCTTTAAATCTAAGTCACTCTTTAACGTAATTTCCGTTCCTCTGGTTTCTACCCACGTCTCCTGTATTAAACACTTGATCTAAGTTTTTTTGCAGTTTATTTTTCAAGTAATTGTTGGTATTTGTGAGTTACTATGATTTTTGGTTAATTAGGTTGTACGTGTATCTCCTTAGGTATCATTATAACAAAATTCCGTCCCTTCTCATAACAATACCTTACGACCGTCTCCACACTTACAACCCGCCACTTTTCCAAACCTCTTTAGGTATAATTATAACAAAATTCCGTCCCTTCTCATAACAATACCTTACGACCGTCTCCACACTTACAACCCGCCACTTTTCCAAACCTCTTTCTTTTTATCAACGAAAACTAAAAAAACCCGTTATACATACCCCATCCCCGAGCTACAATCGCGTGCCAGACGCTGTATGTACTTTAGAGCCCTGGCACAACAAATCCCTTTCACATTTAACTTAGTGTTAGACAGCAAGTCAGCGTATCTGACTGATTGGGCTAAATAGATTTGAAATTACTTGAAAGGCTCAACAGAAACCGATTTAAAGGCATCTAAAAGGTTGAGAATCTCTGCCTTAGAGGATTATCTATCAATGAGTTTACCTTTCGTGGTAATATCACGTAATGTGAGTTGAATGCGTAATTTGTAAGGGATTGTTTTCCAGATTTGTTCACCTGCGGGCAAATAACAGACATTTGACATGTAAGGACATTTATTAAGTTAAAACTTGTTTAGTCATTTTGTCACGAAGTGTGTTTGCTTTAGAAATGAAACTAAATTATTTCACAAAATGTTTTGTCGTCATTATTTGAATGACAAGTACTGTGTATACTCACCAAATTATTAAGGTTTGAATAATGTTCATTAAAAAAATGTACTATTACTCGGTTAGAGAAGCAAACGGGAAACGTTAACGAGCAACCTAAACAAAAATAGCTTTCGTATAAAAGCTTCAAAGCTGATGTCATTTGCAGTAGAACACCGTAATTGCCTACGATGTACTTGTTAAAAAAAACCTGTAGTTTTTAATAAAGGTAACGCATGGAAAAGGCAAAAGGTTGAATCAAATCAAAAATGTTTACATTTATGTAACTTGGGGAATGTGCAGAGAAAAAAGTATCAGATACTTGATAAAAAAAAAATAGTGTCTTATAGATCAAAATTGATATTTACAGCTTGCGACTAAATTATTAATTTCTCACTCTCTTTATATATATATATATATATATATATATATATATATATATTTATATACAAATAAATAATATATAATATTAAAAATAATATAATAGAGAATTAAATACGTGCAGCTACACTATGATTCTTTAATTAATTAAATTTATTTGAATATAAATATTTCTTTTTATAAATTTACAAGAATGTAAATGAAACCTTGCACTGTAATTTATGTAAAGTCATTCAAATTTAGGTGTAGAAAGTTCAATACAGAGACTGCATTGATAGTGATTGTAATTGAGTATGACTATGTATCACTCTATCACTTTAGTTGGTAACTTCTTGTTTGCTACATTGTAATTTTTTAATAAGTCCCTCTGATGATGATGACTTGGTTTTAACCTTAAATAAGTTGTTTTATTTCTAAGTTTTCATAATTTTTTGTGGTATTGGGGCTCTTTCCAATATTTTCATTGTAATATATTGTACCACTGTGCTCTTGATAGATCACTCTAGTTTGTTACTTCTTGTTTAGCGGATTGTAATTTTATAATAAGATCCTCTGATGATGACGACATGGTCATTGAAATGTACATAAGGGTTTAGTCTTATGTAATTTGTTTTGTTTGTTATTTTAGATTATTTTTGTGGTATTGGGGTTCTTTCCAATATTTTCATTGTAATATATTGTACCACTGTGCTTTTGATACTGTATATGATTCTGTAAATATTAATTACTACCTGTTATAATGATTTTTAGTTTAGTCTATGAATGTTTCAGATACTCTGCTTCTATATTATTATTTCACTTACCCATTGAATACAAGAACATTTACTTTGCTAATATTTAAGGCAAACATATTGTAACACACTTTAGACGGTGTTACATATTAGATTTGCAAATTTCAGAAAATAAACGAGAATAAATTCAAAATTGTAATAATGTATAACTATGTAAAAAAAATTGTAATGTATGATAAATATTTTTAATGAGATCTCTGGCTGATAGTGACATCTAGCGAGAAAAAATTAAAATAAGTAATCAAGCTAAGGATATGTGTGCCCCGCGCATGCGCGATAGGTAGGAATGTTGCTCGTAATTAATTTATCTCTCTCATTTTGGCCAGGATGTAACGGGGAAAGGACGTCTCCAAATGGCAAGAAGATGTATTTAGTTTCTTTTTATTTTAATTAATATAAAGTATTCTTTTCTTTCAATCATGGCATAGAAGACGGCTTACGATACCAGATACAAGATGGGTTGCAGACTTATTCATGGTTTTCCCGACGCTTATTCACGAAAATTGAGGCCAGGCTTTACCGAGATTTACCACGAGGTGGAAGGGAAGTTGCGACAAGTTAACACAGCTAAGTGGGCGATTTAAAACTTTTAAAACTTAATTTCAAAATTTAAAACATTTCGAAGCAGAATTTCTAAATTATGAACATTGAACTTTTAATTAATAAGCATAATTATAATTACGCATCTTTTGGTGCCAATATGTTCACATTAAATTATTAAATCTGATTATACAAGAAAGGCAAGTAAACTCGAATATATGTTCATTTTCAGCCATTGATTAATTAATTAATTGAAGGATTGCTATCCTTAAAAATTTATAAGTAATATTAAAAATGTTCCATAATCCGTAACTGAGTGTTAAAGAAATTTATGTGTCATGATTTAAATTTATTTTATCTGTCTATCTTAAAATAAAGTTTATAATTTGCTTTAATTGAATTTAAAAGAGTCATTATTTTACCAGCGCACAATTCCTTGCATTTCAGATAAATAAGTTTTAAGAATTAATTCAAGAATATTCTGCTAATTTTAATTGTTTAACTTGGTAATTAAAAATATTTTAAGTAACGGAGTTGTAGCTTCTGTTGCGTTACAGACAGACGTTTCATTACGCCTCAACTGTAAGCTAGAAGTG
>JBAIZL010000005.1:255543322-255560822 GCA_036971475.1 Prosapia bicincta
TTGCAGCTCAGCTTGTGAAATATTTGCGATTTAGAATAATCGCTTGATAACTCTTATAGTTAATTAAATTTTAAAACATTTTTCTGAAATAAAAGTATTTAAAGACATATTAGATAATGAGTGCTACAGATTGGCAAAATGTATTAGAATAATACATACAGTACATTAGGATTCAATGATGTCATATATTAAAGGGTAACTTCACTCCAGTAAGACTCTGGCAGTAAAAATTATAACTTGCCTCACAATTATTTTTGCTCAGTACACGGTTAGTCCACCCTCACTTTATCCGCCTCACATAATAATTTCTAGCTTAGACATTTATTTCAACAACTTTCCTTCACTCGCAGATTTACTATTGTAAACTATATTTAATAATATGACAGCGGTATTCACATATAGAAAAAAATACTAAATGAATATCAGCCGATGTAAAACACCATTTTCGAATAATAATGCAAAGGAAATGCACAAATTTCAAGCCAGAATAGCCCGTAGGAATTTTGGTACTGAGAAGTTCGTTACATATCGGTGACTTAAATTATAAAAACAAATACTTGTATTGCAAAAATGAAGAATATAACAGGAATTAGGTAATTTAATTACGTTTCAAACTTTGTTTCCTCAAACATGTAATCAATATATATATATATATATATATATATATATATATATATATATATATATATATATATATATAGTAACACTCTTAAAAATAAGGTGTTACATATAAATTCATTTATATATTTAATTTTTATTTAATAATTGTATCGTCCAAATATAAAAGAAAATTTTTGTTTTCTTTGTACAATTGTAATTCTAGGGTAAGTTTCGTAGCGCCCCTAGGTAAAAATGTAAAATATCGTACGAGTTGGTATCTTAAGTTAAAAAACTGACATCCCCCCATGTGACGTAAGCATGGTCTGATATCGCCCGATCTGATGGACCAATCAAAAAATTCAAAATCATAACCAAGGGTGGGAAATTCCGTTGTCGTGCCCTTGCAGAAGCCCCACTTCTCGAGAGGTTCTTGAACAGAACAGACGTAATGGCATTTTCGGACGTAACCTAGAAATTTATAAACTTCCAGTATTCAAAATTTAAGATGTCAAGGCCGGTACCAAATTTTATTAACGAGCTAAAGAAAAAGTCAGAAGCGATTATTTACGTGTTTCAAATAAATAAAAGTTTATATAATTTTTGTGTAAGAGCGCTGTGATTCCAGGAGCGATGTGCAGTGAATAGTGATTCCAAGAGACATGGGCAATGTTTAATATGTTTTAAAGTGTTTTATAAGTGCACAATCAGGTACGTTGAGATGATAATAAAGAAAAGGTATTTTAATGTTAACTAAGTTGAAGAATTTTTAATTGATAAACGGTTAACACATGAACGGTAGAAATTGTCCTATGAATATTCATTTCAAAATGAATTTGAAAAAACTTTAGTTACTATCTTCTCGATAAATATAATTTTAAAGGTTAATAAGTAATTAAAATGTATGGAATAATTAGCAGTAATTAAAAGATAATTACTCGACACATTGCTGTCATTTGTTCTTTTGTAAATTGTCACTGATTAATAAATTGTATGACTTTGTATTTTAAAACTTCAAATTCTTATTTCACAAGTAAACTAGAATGTTACATACTTTCAATTTTCATTTCAAGTAACCTAGTTCTATCTTCCGAAGATATCAGAAGATCGTTTACAGAAAGACATTATTATGCCTGGCTGAAACGGAGAACTAGGAGCCCCTGGTAAGTAAGGTTAATTTATTTGTTAATTAGTAATTAACACCCATTTTTAATAAAGCCTTGATAAATACTTACCATGTTACAATATGTACATTAAAAAAAAAATATATATATTTTGAATAATAAGTGGTCGCATTTCCCATCAGTTACTAATGACATAATCAAGACCCTTACTGACCACTCAACATTAAAAGCCCACTAAAAGATTGTGTGTATAGAATGTTGATTGGTAGACGGTGCTGTTGGCAATGACTAAATATTTAATTAATAATTAGCTATAAATAATTATTTCTCGATTCCTACTATTACACAACACTCAACTTGTATATCTTGTTCAAACTTTCAATCTTTCATAAAATACGCTTTTATTAATCTAGTCAAGAGGCAATACATTGCTTTTTTACCTGAAGTGGATGACAATTGATCTTATTAAAGTGTTTTTTAAAAATTATTTAAATCTATTTATGTACGGGGGAGGGGAATCATTTGCTTTTAATATAATTTTTGTTCGTATGTTAAACCGTCGTGGGTATAAATGAATGTGAAATGTTAGGTGTTGTCAGTTGTGTCGAGTTTAATTTGGATCTTAGATGATGCAAAACTAGGTACTGTACTCATTTCGCATCTATTGCGTGTCCTTCTATAAAGCCAGGCGTTGGCTAATTAACATACATATTACACTGAAGTGACAATACTGCTGAATTACGTTTTGCAATTTGCTCTGCATTGAGTATTAGCTCAAACATACAGCTGTAATGGAAATTAACACATTAGTGAATGGGTTTAATTTTGCATTCAAACATTTGCTGTGAAGTAAACATTGCATAGGGACGCTTTTCACAATTCCCAAAATGGTCTTTTCTATTTTGAGAGTTTTTAAAACCGAATATAATTTCCACTTCGTAAAATGGTAGGGAAACCTTTTTCAAACAGGGCGACGTTTTGAAAAGCTGACTCATAGTCACACCATCACAACCATTTTATGAGGATACCCCGATGGCCGTTACTATATTTAATTTTATATCTGAAGTAAAATAAATTCTGTTTATTAGGTACAAAATCTTCTTTTTACTGTCAATAACCTACTCAACGTTTGAAATGATCCAATCTCTTCACGAATTTTTTTAAACACTATGAGGGCAGAATCACTTATTTACTAACCAAATATCCTATGGAAAAACTTTTCAAGGATATTTTTCAAAAGGTATTGTTAATAAAAAATAACCACTTTTTACATAGTCGAGTACTAATGTGTACTAAATATTTATATGATGTAATATTTTTGCAGGTTGATATAAGTAATAACCATTTAAAATAGCTTTATATTATGGATCATAGTCGTGTATTTTTTGAGAATCACAGCTTGTCGTCATTAAGAAAGTATAAAGGAGTATTAACTGCGGGTTTTTCATAAATAAAAGGAGTAACGTAGCAACTTATATTTCCCTCTTCGTTTAGAAGGTTTTACAATCAATAATAAATGCTAATGTCGACATAATCAGAGCTTATTCACTCTCGTTTTGTTTGCATCAATTTAATTGTTTTTATTATTCCAATGTTTAAGTTTATATTCTTATAGTTGTGATTCTCTCTCTCTCTCTCGCCCACACACACACACACACACACACACACACACACACACACACACACACACACACACACACACACATACACACACACACACACACACACACACACACACACACACACACACACACACACACACACACACACACACACACACACACACACACACACACACACAGACTCACACATACACACACACACACACACACACACACACACATACACACACACACACACACACACACATACACACACACACACAAATATATATATATATATATATATATATATATATATATATATATATACATTACACAACTCTGAATAACAAAGTCTCCTAACCAATACATCCAGTGTAAGCGTGATGAATAAATGGATAATTACAGTCGCTTATTCCTGCTATCAATTATTGTAATGGAAATCCAAAGTAGGTGTAAATGGTGAGGATATTGCAGTAATATTTTAAACCCGGATTTATTCTGTGTTAAAAAACCTTTATTTTTTAACCAGGCCTACCGAAAAGTTAACTGTAATGAATTGAGACCTATCCCTATTATACCAACCTCGTAATCAACATCATAATAAGTAAAAAAAAAAACAATTGGTTAAGCTGTTGTTAAGTTTTTCGCCACATTGGAGGAAATCAGTAACTGATTTTTTAGTTATTGCAATTAAATCTTACTTTGTTTTTAAATAAGTTAATTTTTTTATGAAACACTCTATAAAGTTTTTTTTACAGTTTTCTTTCCCTTATTCTTCAAAAAATTCGGTTTTATACTGGCGTTCCCTTAAAAAAAGACACATCTCCGCCACAGTTAAAATGAGGTTATACGATGCGTATGCTAGTGCTAAATGTAGAAGCAATTTACAGGAAAGTAGATAAATATTGTGTTTCATGTTTAGAAAGTTATCTGATATTCAGGTAACTAAATATACTATTAATGTGAAAAAAATGCTACCAATTAAGAAGTATTGCAGGATTATATTATACATGCTCTTGTTTAAAATAAAGTTGAAAAGAACAGTTTTATTCTATCTGTTCAGGATTAAGAAAAAAAAATCATTTTTATCTAAATACATTATTAGACAACGTTGGGAAAGAAGCCATAGTAAATATTGGTAACCAATGAAAGCTATGGACTTTGAATGTGTATGGAGGGATTCTGGTAACACTTGCGTGAGAATTCTTGTGCTTCTTAGTCGGTCTTCAGCTGTCCCTCGGTTGTAGGTCTCAGTGTAAGATTGTTAAATTAAAACTTAAAATAATGTAATATTGAAAATTTATTAAAATAGTGGAAACATTTAGTAAAATATAATATGTAGCTTGTATTTAGATTTTCAAATATAACTACTGTGTTTTTAAAGCTACATATAAATATATAGTTTACAACATGAGGCTATGCTATACTTGTGACCACATCAGTGCTTTTGTGTTGTTACAAATTAAAGTTGTAAAAAGGAATGATTTAAATTTATTTATTTGTTCTTAAATATTGCTATTAATAAAAGAATTGTTTTTGAGCAAAGTTTGATCGAAATAGCACAATGAAAGATTAACACACTGATTATCTACCAAATTAAGCTTATTATAATAACAAATTACTAACTAATTTACATTTTAACAATCGCTTACTGACCGCCTAGATTTATTACTAAAACAAAAGAAAAGAACGGTTTATAAAAAGTTTTTAGTCATAATCTAATATTATCTTACAGTAATCTGCTTTACCTTTATTTATCTTTAGACGCGATACCCATTAATGTGTTATGGGTATGAATTTGAAAACTTACCTATTTTGCAATTTTCTGAATTTAAAAGTTGTGTTTTAGTCTAATGTTACAAAATTGAATTATCAATAATTAATTAAGCGGTATTCATTTCGAATTGAGTAGGTTAGCCGACCCTCAGACTCCTACGTACTATAATGATATTGACTATCAAAGCATAACAGGAAACATAGAGGTAAAGGTGCCTGACCCCATATATATATATATATTGCAGCACAAAACGAAAAACACGGCGCTGAGTAGTCTAAATTCATTAAGGAACGTAAATGCAAATTTCTCTGACCCTTTACACTCAATAGATTTTTTAATAATTGTTTAAAAACTGCCAAGTTTTTAAATAATGTGAAAGTAAAATGAAGAATAAAGCGCAAGAGTTTGTAAATGTGTTTGGTGAGCAAGGAATTACGTTCGATTAAACTTCAAACTCTTAAACTTTTTTCCAAATCCAATTTGATTAAAACGTAATCCGACTCGTTGAAATTCTTTTCTTCACTAACATTTATAAAACTTTATTGAATTGGGCTCTATTATAAAACAAGTTTTAGAAATAACTATTAAAAATAGGTAATTACATGATGGGAATATGAATTAACAAGATATCAATCATACGTGTTTAAACGAAACATCGATGTTTAGAATTTCCGCAGACAATTACTGTAATTATTTTCATAGCTCAGACAAAACATACTCGTTGATTTAAATACATCTTAATCTAAGGAATTTCGCGTGAATAAAATGTATTTTGGTTAGAAAACAACTTCACTTGTATTGCAAACCCTTTCGCGTATTAAAACTACCACGGCCTCACAAAGGTATGGTGTTTCCTCCCCTTTTGGCTAAAAAAGAGAGTAAGTTCATATAATGTTTACACACGCATCGTTATACTTCACAAGGTTTTGTTTGTGGTGTTATATTTCGTAACATTTGGGGCCGGGGGTTTTTATAAAATCACAAACCATATAGAACAGGCTTTCCATATACGCTTCAGTTAGGAGTGAAAAACGGAAATAAAATTACGCAAATATTACAAAACCTACAACTAGAAATTAATTGCCCCTTATATCATGATGTTTTTATGTTCGACAGATTTTTAGTACGTTTGTTACACTGTTGTCAATACTAATTTTCGATTTTGACCAGTTACAAATATATTTAAAACTTATTACAATTTTTAAATTGAAATAAAAGGTTTATTCGTAAATGCAATGCATATGACATTTTCTATATTTAAATAAATAACCTTTGTATTGTCAACTTTGATTGAACAACTTTGATTGAAAACTGCCAAGTTTTTAAATAATGTGAAAGTAAAATGAAGAATAAAGCGCAAGAGTTTGTAAATGTGTTTGTAGAGCAAGGAATTACGTTCGATTAAACTTCAAACTCTTAAACTTTTTTCCAAATCCAATTTGATTAAAACGTAATCCGACTCGTTGAAATTCTTTTCTTCACTAACATTTATAAAACTTTATTGAATTGGGCTCTATTATAAAACAAGTTTTAGAAATAACTATTAAAAATAGGTAATTACATGATGGGAATATGAATTAACAAGATATCAATCATACGTGTTTAAACGAAACATCGATGTTTAGAATTTCCGCAGACAATTACTGTAATTATTTTCATAGCTCAGACAAAACATACTCGTTGATTTAAATACATCTTAATCTAAGGAATTTCGCGTGAATAAAATGTATTTTGGTTAGAAAACAACTTCACTTGTATTGCAAACCCTTTCGCGTATTAAAACTACCACGGCCTCACAAAGGTATGGTGTTTCCTCCCCTTTTGGCTAAAAAAGAGAGTAAGTTCATATAATGTTTACACACGCATCGTTATACTTCACAAGGTTTTGTTTGTGGTGTTATATTTCGTAACATTTGGGGCCGGGGGTTTTTATAAAATCACAAACCATATAGAACAGGCTTTCCATATACGCTTCAGTTAGGAGTGAAAAACGGAAATAAAATTACGCAAATATTACAAAACCTACAACTAGAAATTAATTGCCCCTTATATCATGATGTTTTTATGTTCGACAGATTTTTAGTACGTTTGTTACACTGTTGTCAATACTAATTTTCGATTTTGACCAGTTACAAATATATTTAAAACTTATTACAATTTTTAAATTGGAATAAAAGGTTTATTCGTAAATGCAATGCATATGACATTTTCTATATTTAAATAAATAACCTTTGTATTGTCAACTTTGATTGAACAAAGTTTGTACAAATTACTAAAATTAGAGTTGTAAATATATAATAACACTGCTTGTGTTGACCAGAAGGGATATACAATTATTTGCCAATAGCTACAATACTCCATCGACATCGACTTTTTAGTTTATACGTACGTCATTGCAAAACACATTCAATAACTCAATTTTGTAAACTAATTTTACCACCCCAATAAATACTAGCTAAAAGTTAATTAATAATCCCCATACATACATAACCTATTTAGAATCCAATAATTTAACACGTTGTTTCGAATGAGTTACTGCATCACATAAATATAAAGCTGTATTACAGTTAGCCTATTGGCATGTATTATTTAAATAAAGTATAAAATAGAGTAGGTTTTTTATAAAAAACGTGTAGTTTTTTCTGGTTTCAGGTTATGTCCGTTTTTTTCACATCAAGCACTCTTTATACATTGCGGAATTTACAATCGCTTTATGATGTTCAAATTATATTTTGGTCTAACCTATGTGAAAACGAAAAAGGTGTTACATATTTTTTATAAGTAAAAAATACCGTTTTGACGATATCGTAAACTTATCGTTAATGTTTAATAGACATTTGTTTTAAAAACAATTGAAACGGGTTGTTCTTGCATTAGGGTGCAGATATATCCGGTTTTGGTTTTTTAAATCTGATCTAATAACCAGCTGATTCAATAAACCATAAACTAAATTAAGAGGATTTTACAGTATTTAGCTTCGCGCTTAAAACAACTTACTCAGATTTTATTTCTCATTGACAGATAAGTAAGATTATTTAACACGGAAAGGCAATAGCTTTAAACATAAGCAATTAAACATTGCGAGTTAATGAAACCTTTTAAAGTTGGAATTTATGTATTACGCTTAAGATAAATAAATGAAGTTGGATTTTTCCAATTAGCAGTTCCAAAATGTTAGTTAACAAACAACGCCCGTACATACATGTCCCCACATCTTGTTAATGATACATGTTTACGGGAAGATATGCTAGCATAATGCAGTCGGTAAAAAATGGACGATGAAACTAAAAATTTCGAAAATGAGATCTGGCAAGTAGGTTATAAAATATCTTTACTCAAATAATGATAAACTATGTTAAATACATTCCCTTTTTCGTATACACAGCACGCGCATATTTCGCACAACTTTTAATCTTGAGGCGCGTTGACTTGCAATTAGACAAAGTTTACAGTCGCCTTGGGTGTACAATGTACATTAACTCTAAGTTGTCCCATATATTACAAGAGCTTACATTGTTAACTTGAACTAGTGGCAATATATTTCTACCATGTTCTAGATGAGCTTAAAGTTTACATTATTCTTAAACGGGTAACTAACAAAAAGCCACGTGAACAACGAGTCCTGCAAACACATTCTTATAAACTGAAAAAGAAGAGAAATGATAAAATTACAAATATTGCATAGACAATAAATTGAACTGGTCCATATAAATAATAAGGACAGAATATATATGTAATTGTAATATACATAACTGTTCGTGTAATACCGTTATATTTAATTTATTTTATATTTGATATGTTATAAATCATAAAATAAACAACTAAGCAGAGAAAACAATCTTGAAATATATTAAAGTATTTTATTCAATAAAGTTTTTTTATATAACACACTCTATAGGTGAAACAATGTAATTTAAAATTGATACATAAAACTGAAGAGCTGTTTACAACATTTCAGCGTGTGATCCCAATACCCATTCATTTTTATATTACTTGCTAGTAACCCTCCGTACATTCGGTTTAAATATTTCCAAATCAATTACTGTACAATTAATAACAGCTCCACTTTGGCACAAAGAATCAACTACACACGTTCAGGTCCTCTAATATATCAGTTTACTCTGTAACTTTACAGATTCTTCGGTATTTTGTTCAAGTAAACAATGTATATTATATTTAAAAATTGAAGGTGATTTGACAATCATTATTCTATTGAACTTAACTCAATGAAAACAAATATCCAATAGGTACAATAAAATAATTATTTAATATAAAATAACAGCTGATGTCCATATCAGGTACAAAGCAACCATTTTTAAGTGTACATAAGGAGTTGATTTATGGTGAATACATCAGTTTTAAGGCCGATATTGGGTGTAATTTAATTGAGTAGAGTTATATAGATGATGGTTGTAAAATCACTTTTACTCTTGACACAATCAAACACATAGCCCAAAAAACGGATATAAACACATATTGATTGACAGCATAATGCACAAAAAGCAACGTTCACATACCACAAAAAAACAATAACACACAAACACAAAATTATATAACACGTAAATATCTCGAAAACACATCACAAAACAAAATAGCTTCCACGTTCCATAAACATAAATACAAAGTAGCATTCACAACATTAACACAGTTGAAAAAACACCTACACAGTTCATAGACACACCGGGATAAACATGACAGGGCAGGCGTATACAAGATTACATGCAGCAACTGTCCCAGCGTTTATATAGGACACACAGGGAGAACATTTACCACATGATACGAAGAACACGTAAAACAAATAAATATACATAACCCACATCAAATTTTGCCATACACATACAAAACCCACTACACTCACAGACTAACATGGACACCAATCTAAAAATCCAAACCAACCAAGCAAAAAACTTAACACAGTAAACACCATAAATACTATCCACAACACATTCTAAATGACAAAACACACTCCCAATCAAACACTACATTCGAGCACATAATTAACAACTACTGTATGAACAATAAAACACCACAGAACAAAAATACACCATAGACTCACATCAACATAACACACCTGAGCAACGGTCTTGTCAGTAATTCACAGCATTGAATTACATTCATTGAATTACAGTATTCAATGCGCTGACTTAGAGCGAAACGCGTCTGCTGAATAAATCAGTAAGTAGTGGATTTTTTTCCAAAAAAATACAAACAAGTGTTAAGCTTATTTATATTTATTTGCTTCACTATTATATAATGAAGCTCGTTGTGCACCGCTAAAACGAATGCTAGAGCTGTTTTTCCTTCATGCTATAAGGTATTCAAAGAAGGTATGGCCAGAACTATCAACCATTCCCATATCCACTAACATTATACATATTACGGTTGGGTGAACTTGGTGCTTAAATATTTTAGTAAAGCTATTTTGGATTACCATGAATCAAATGCAGACATTGATATATATGAGGGTTTTAGGTTAGGTTGAGGCAAGACAAGTAGCTGGGGAATTAGGACCGGCCTTGGCAAATGAATAGTCTGGGCGAGAATATCCCATTAGTGACACATCGTCGAATACTCCACTTAAAAACATTAATCAAGTAGATCGTATTATATGGGGGGAAAAGTTGATACGTTATTCCTAATTATTGTTAACCAAATAATTACGTCTTTATCTCATGTTAATCGGCCGACTATAAGTGTGGTTACACGCTATGCTTCGTATAGCGTAACTTTCCGATTAACACGAAACAAACACGCAGTTGTTTGATTTATGATAATTAAGAAACCCGTATTATCGTTATTGCCATATAATGTGTATTTATTAGATTACGGTTTTTAAGTGGAGTAATCGGCGATACGTCACTAATGGGATGTTAACGCCCGGCTGTCCCAGCATAATAATTGTAACCCTGGCCGGTCCTAATCCCCCAGCTACCTGTCTTGCCTCAACTTAACCTGAGATGATGTATAGTAGTCATGTGCTCTGTTCAGATAATTAGTAGCCTTCATTCACCATTTGAATATGTTTTGCGGACACGGTCGAACATGGCCCACGGTCAATACATCCCTAGGCGGATTACCGTCACTCATCATAAGCTCGGGGTTCAATTGGGACCCTGGGCAGTCGGGCAACATTAGTTTTCTTAAGTGACAAGACATTTATTTTTACTTTAATGTACGATAGAATTGAAAACTAAATGGAAGCCAATAAATATAATACAACTCTACTAAAACATAAACAAATATAAAATGCATTAAAAATACTGTACTTTCATCTTTTAATTATTATTTAAACTTAAAAACAATCCTATACAATAACGCAGTGCTTGCCAGGTTAAGCGAGCATTCCATTACGTGTCCGTTTTTGTTAACGCTATAACGGTGACACGCTGAACCGTTCCAATGGCCCCCTGGCAATGGTGTAGCCAGGGGTTTTATTATTTTGTTGTATTTTACATACAACAAAAAATATTATTACACGACTATTTATATTGATATAAAAAGGAGATGTTTCAATCGTCTAAAATAGATGTTTGACCACCATCTGACCGTAACAGAACATCTATTTTAGATGTTTGAATGTATTGAAAGCTAAAGTGGATGCGAGCATTCATTTCGTAGGTCAAAATTGTAGAGATATGGGCTGAATTCGACACTATGGATGAACTGACCATGGGCCCAATTCAATTGTCGTTTTTACAACCCTAACACCCCGTAGGCCTAATTCGACATCAAAACATTTTGAAGTAAAATGAACGACTATTCACCTAACTGGATCGCATTTTCTCGGAATTCCTTATTAACTTGGGCCAAAAAGCAAAATTGCTCTTCTTAGAGATAGTGAACCTATCCTGGGCTAGCCATGTACCTCATCAATGGCGAAAAAGTGAAATAGTGCCAATCCATAAGAAAGGCAAACCTATCAGTGAAGCAGGAAGCTACAGACCAGTTGCTCTAACGAGTGCAAGTAGTAAAGTAATGGAAAGAATGGATGCCCGCCGACTGAGCCAATTCTTCGATTTCCACAACACCATCGTTGATGACCAAGCAGGATTCAGACCAAGACGAAGTACAATGGATCAAGTAGTATACCTCTCACAGTGTGTCAAAGACGGCTTCCAAAGGAAAATGTCCACCCTGTCTGTACTAATAGACCTAATAAATGCCTACGACACCGTCTGGAGAGAAATGCTCATACACAAGCTAGCCCAAAGTGAAGTTAGGGGCAATTTATTTAAGTGCATCAAATCCTTTCTGTCGCAACGACTTATTAGAGTAAGATATACAGGAGGAATGTCCAAATATCGTATCCAAAGACAGGGATTAGCACAAGGAGCCGTAATCAGTTGTATACTCTTTAATTTGATGATCAATGACGTACTCACGGCAGTTCGAGCAGTGCCTGGAGTGCAAGGCCTACTCTATGCAGATGATCTAATTCTCTGGGCTAGTGGTAGCAACATCAAATCACTAGAAGAAGCAATAAACAAGGCACTGACTAACCTGCTGCTTTGGACGGAGACTAACGCGATGTGTGTGAATGCGAATAAATCAATTTACCAACTTTTTACACTTTCAACAAGGCGACCTGAAATATCTCTGCGATACGGGAATAGCGAACTCATGGAGAGCAATATCTGCAAATAACTGGGAGTTTCAATAGATTCCAAAATGACCTGAAAACCACACATCAAAGAAAGCGCCAACAGAGCCATTAAAAGAGCAAGACTGCTGAAACGCTAACATGGGGAGCAAATCAGGATGTACTGAACACATCGTACAAAACTTATATACGCCCCATACTCGAGTACGGAGCTGAAGCAACAATCACAGCGTCAAACACCACATCCCAAATCTCGGATAGAACCCAAAATGCAGTGCTCCGAGTCATCACTGGTGCACCAAAATCGACCCCGATAGCAGCAATGGAGCCACAGTTGGAAACAGAGCCAATGCAGTTTAGAAGAGAAAAACTCAGCCTCGGGTTTTGGCAGGGAAACAAAAGGACGTACAGCCACCGATGGGCAAACTATAAAGAAGCCACAACGAGGCTAAAAACACAAAAAACTCCAATAACCACATATAAAGAGTTGATTAAGAAATACAACATCAACATTGGCACTCATACAACAGATATCAGGACACATGAAGTGTTCAATTCACTGCCCAAGGGAATCCTAAATCTTCTTTACCACAATATCCCAAAGAAGGATTGTAACCCACTAGAACTAAAGGCTGCAGCCCTCAGAACCATCAACACAGTCTATCCAGAGACACAGTGGCTATATGTATATACCGATGGATCGTGCCTCCCAGACAAGGGACAGACTGGAGCTGGTTATTACTGTAATCGTTTTGAAGGATCGCTAGCAGTTGGCAACAACCAAAGTAGCTTTGACGGTGAAATAACCGCCATACTAGCCGCATCAAACGAAATGAAGAAAATAAAGACACCGGCACAAGCAGTCATTCTTGTAGACTCAATGGCTGCAATAGTGGCCGTAACAAATAACAAGAAGACCGATTGCAGATCCACTCTAGCCTGTCGTCAAAATTTGTCAAAACTAATGAATAGGGGATGGAAAATTGAATTACAATGCATCCCCAGCCACGTGGATATAAGAGGTAATGAATTAGCCGACTCATTGGCAAAAAAAGGAACAACGCTCCCACAGCCGAGCGTAGCAACTTCACTCCCCTCCATAAAAATACAAATTAATGCTGCAATAAAGAGGAGCACTCAAGCCTACTTAAGGAAAGCATTTCTTAATAAACGTTGGGCTACTCTTGTCGAAAACGGGCCAATTAACAACATGTTACCCCGACGGGACGGGGTTGCTCTTTTTAGACTCACAACTGGACACGACTACCTAGCTGCACACCTAAACAAGATACACGTCTTCTCGTCTCCCAGGTGCACCCTATGTGACCGCGGGGAGGACATGACAGCTGAGCACCTCCAGTCATGTACAGCTCTGGACCATAGACCCCTGAACGACACGAAGGAAGAAGAGATTTCTCGCCTCTACTGGTCATAGCGCCATCAAATGGCCTAACAGCCAAGAGTGGGCGTTGGCTAGTAAGTAAGTAAGTACTATTCACCTAACTGTAGATATTTCACTGGAGGCCTAGTGTGCACTCTTTTCGATTGTCTCCAAATAAATAAATATGTATAAATACACGTTTCATTAAAAGTAATCAACAGTAAATTACACTTTATACACGTAACTGACAAAACATATAAAAATATTATTACAAATGATAGTGAGAAGGGAATAGTTTAAAAAAATATGTTATAAAGATGTAACTAGAAACATCTAATAATTATACAATTTATGTTAAAATAATGAAAAACAAAGATATTCAAAATCAGATATATGTATCAGTATAGCTGTAATAGATAAAATAGAATATTCAAAACGATGTTAGAAAAATACTTTAAATCAACCTCCCAAAACCTAGTATAAGAATATCTTTTGGATGTTTATAAGAACGGGTGATACGCTATTTCTGGTCAATGTTCAGGAATATTACTATTATATATTTACGTTGACTCACAATTTCTACCTTGAATTTTATTTATAAAACAGCTATTTGTAGACTTCCTTTAATTTGTTAAAACCTAACTAATCAATTATTTTATGTAATAATAAGTATAAATTTGTATGTTTGACGTTACTATATGACAAACGTAAAATTAAAATAAATTTATAATAACCTTAGATAACTATCTCATGTAATGAAGATATCCTAATGCCCTTGAAAATACCATGCATGATAAATGTTTTAGTAAATATACTTGCTTTGTAAAATCATAAATTTACTAAATCAAAAAGCAACCTATAAATAATTGATAGGTGGATAATGCTTAGTATTAAATTAGTTATTTTTAAAACCAGGAACAAATTTGGGCACAATATCGTAACAAACATCGGATTTGTGCCAAAAGTATTAACACGGTCTTAAATCTCTTAATTTGTTATCACAAACTAAAGGAAACGTATTGCAGTGTTGACTTGCAGAAACTGGAACTATTCAAGTTGGTTCAAGTGGCAGAGAGGTTTCACTTTAACAGCCCACTCTGCTTTAAATCACTCTAATTCTATTTAACTAATCGGATTGTAATATCTCAATTCAGTTATGAAGTTGCCTTCCGTAAAAAGGGTTGTATAATCGCGCTGCGTATGAACGTGCTAAATCAGAACCAGAAGCGTTGCCGCATAATGGACAAGAAATGTCACATGTCGGAATTCTATTACAAAAGGAATGTTTATTCAGAGCCGACGGCACGAGTCGGATAATTAAGTTCAGTTGACACAAGTCGTGAGATGGTAGGAATTCTGTGTTATAGTTAATTACCCAATGGGAGCAGTTGTGTCGCTGGGGGCTGTAGAAAATAATTAACTACCACTCCACATCCCGAGATGATATTTTTGTTAAGTCTCAAAGCGAATTCCAGTATTATATTACCTCTGAAATTTTAAAATGCTTGGTAAAACTTTGACTCAACGGGGCGCACTTCAGTTGGTTGTGCTCTACAACACCTTTGCTGTGTAGCAACTACAGTATTATGTTTTATAGGGCATATCCAAACTCATCCTCACCATTTCGCTGTATCAGACTTCAATATCTAGAGTGTCTGATATACATTTTGTATTACTTACTGAAACGAAGGAACAGTTGGAGATGCTTTTTACATAAAACAAAATAAATTTTTAACGATCTGTAATTTTTTACTGATACTTTTAGCGTGTAACTTTTTAAATTATTTTCTTGATAGGGGTCAATAATTATTTGTGGAATGATCGAAACGTAAACATGATGCGAGGTTAAATTGATCTGTTTTTCAAAAAAGACATGTTTAATCACTGTTCAGTAGGCGTGTTACTAACTATGTCGAAAAAAAGAAAGAAATACTGACATCTATGAAATAGATTTTTTAGCTTGATATTTTCGGATATTAAGGGTTAAATTTTTCGAAAACATATTTCTAGAGATAGGGATGTTATCGACGAATACAATAACTTTTTTTATTTTACGTCTATTTCCAAGTATTTATATTTTACTGACAATAACAAAATTATTTTAAACCTTTAAATATTTTTCTATATTAAGTAAGTAAGGAATTGAAAAGAACAAGTCTCAGACATGAACGCTAGGTAAAAGATTACTTAATAAGAGTAATAAACTCTTCCAACAAATAATAATTAAATATTCATGGGAAAGGTAAAGCTTTGCTCAGAATTGACGCTTCCCGTAGTTGCCTACTTTTTTTGTAATTAATATTTTAACGGACACTAAAATCGTATCGTCTGAGTAAGTTGAGGTTAACAAGAAAAGATTAGAAAGTTTAAAATTATTTAAAATATTTTCGTTGAAAAAGTAACAACAGAAGACCTAGAAGGAAGGAAATGATAAATTCCTGATTTGCTAAAAAAAAAACATATCAAACTTAGTTCAATGATTATGCTAGGGTGCAACGAAAGGTACATAAATAAAATTATAATTTCATGACAGTTTTGATATAAAACTAGTTACTAGTAATATGAGAACTGTTGACACGTATTCACTTGAACGACCGTTAAAGATTTGAATGTGTTTTCATTTTGCCGCAAAGTTAAGAAACAAAACCTTAACTCCAACAATGGATGACCGTTTCAGGAAATGTGTCCTCAAAACGTAAACTTCTTTTGATCCAAAAGCAAGTGCTATTTTAAGCACAATTGTTTTCATTCTATTTTACGATGTTCTGTTAATATCGAAAACAACAGTTGTAGTATTAAAAAAAACAAATTATATAGAACAAAATATTTTACGATATATTTTAAACTAGAAAAAAAATATTACGCCCTAAAAATCAGTCTCCTAAGAAAATCTATAGAATATAATAGTACTCTTCCAAATTAATTTCAGTAACATTAGAACAAAAACATTACCATTTCATACGTTTACCTCTCTATTGTATGTACTACACCACAATACAAGTACGATGTTTTCCAAACCCCTTTCAAGGCTAGTTAAATCGAGTGAAATATTTACAATCTATGATGACAGTTAGTTCGTCTCAGACAGATCGTCTCAACGAGCTCTGCTACGATAGTCATCTACCCTATTCTAACTACCACTCATATGTTATTCCATAACATCGGTGTGAAGATGAAGAGGTTGATTGTAGGGCACGCCGACACTCGCTATGTTATCCGTAAACGAAAAACGTTTATTTATTTTCGTCTCGTCGAGCTCTCTTATCACAGTTGTTCACCCTTTCGTACCACCATGTATATGTTCTTCCGCGCGTGCGAGAGGAAGAGGCGGATAGTCGAATCATTTGTACTTACAAGAACTGAGGTTTATAATAGTGAAGTTGATGCGAGAAAGTTTCCTCAATGTACTTGTCATCG
>JBAIZL010000005.1:255568322-255638322 GCA_036971475.1 Prosapia bicincta
ACCTAACGTTATATTGTAAGATATATTTTTAATAAAATGGTAATAAAGAAGATAATCAGATGAGTTGGGTTTAACTTCTATAAAAAATATCGTTTTCAAACGTTTTGTTTGATTTATAATTATATCAAATATCACTTTTCGTACTTAAAATTATAAATTTATGGTCTATTTGCTTGCATAATCGTTTTGTTATAGTGTAATAAACAAGCGTTTTCATTAAAGTTTACTACCTTTGAATTCGACCTATTCTTCGCTTAATCAATTGTTACATTTAGTATCAATAATTCTAATTTAACAATCCGTGTTTAATGAAAATTGTTAATACATACAAACTGATTTAAAGTTCTACACATCTTTTATTTTAAAGCTCAGTGTATACTAGATCTTGAAATATGTATTCTCAATGTTTTTTAACATTTTATCAGTATAATATATTTTAATCTATTACACGTTAGGTAAAAACCCATCTTTCGTATACGCTGATTCATATTTTCACCTGTAATTTTTGTTAAAATTATTTCAAAACGTTACTAAGTGATTTTACACCAAACATAAACTTTTTGTCTTTATAATACTTCTAAAACACTTACTTACTAGCGAACGCCCACCCTTGGCTGTTGGGCCAATTGGTGGCGCGCTGACCAGTACAATCGAGAGTGACTTTTTTCATTGCCCTCTTCGTCTGGCTGGATGTAGCCCAAGGAACTGCATGTGAGGAGGTGATCTACATCCATGGTTCCGTTTCCGCACAACACGCAATCCGACGATCGGAGGACATGAATCTTGTGGAGGTGTGCCGCCAGGTAGTCGTGGCCAATAGCCAGGCGGAACAGTGGTAAGTGCGGCAGGAAAGGCTACTGTTTATTGGTCCTTCGGTGACGAGTTTAGCTCAGCTTCTTTTGTGAGAAGCCCTGGTTAGGTTTTCTCTCGTGCTACGATTTAAAGCTGAGTATATCTGTATTTTCACTGATTAAAAAGAGGTTGAGGTAAATGGCTGTGGTAAAGCGGCTCCCTGTTTGGCGAGAGTGTCGACTTTCTTGTTTCCTTCTATATTGACATGACTTGGTACACACTGAATGGGAATTTGCCAATCATTTTTCTGAAGGGAGTCTAGTGGTTTTCTACAGGAGAGTGTTCGGTGGCATTCCACTTGTCTGTTGCTAGTGACACTTTGTATTGCGGCCATGGAGTCCACAAGAAATAAAGCCTTATTGGTCCCTGTATAGATGCTGCTACGATATCTTCATCATAATTGCTTTGGTTACTGCCAACGACCACGGCGCCCTCGAATAGTCGACCTTGGAACCCAGCTCCTGTTCCACTGCTTGCTGACGATCCATCCGTGTAGATATGTAGCCAGTCATCTGGTGGGAAGTTAGAATTAATAATTTCCAGGGCTGCTGCCCTCAGTACTGAGGGATTTGATTGACTTTTTTATGCATTGTGGTATTGTAGTTTTGAATAGCTGATGGTAGGTTATTAAAGGTTTAGTGTTGAACCGGTTGAGCTGGTACTTTCAAAAACACATATAATTAATAAACATAATGACTCTTTATTTCGTTTCTACACATTAACAATTACGCTTTGGTTTAATACTAAAGGAAAACCCCCCATGAATACCTTGGCTTAAACGGATTTGTTCTTCTTTAGTCAGGCCTTGATTAACGAGTTACTGAAGAGCTTCTGCATTTGAAGATGAAGTCCTTTTTGTGCTCTTTCCACTCATGTTGTTTATTTCTTCTTTTACTGTCTTCATTCTCAAATACCTCGATGCATATCTTTAGCTCTGACATACCAATGGATATGTTTCTTAGTAGTTTCATCTGGAACATCTGTCATGAGCGTGTATAGGTGTGTGAAAATCCACATAATTTAAAATGTATAAGGTAATAACGAATCTTATATATTTTGCACATGCCAACGGTTGGCTAACTTTTAACTAAATAGATTTTGAAACCGGTCTCAAAATTTATTTTCATTGTGTATTGACAATTTTTTTCACAGGAAGCAACATTACTTTTGAGAATGATTAAAATGCTGCTGATCGTTTATCACATGTTAATGGTGTCACCTGTCCTGGGTCAGTTCCGGTTACAGATTCTGCACATGAACGACTTACACTCAAGATTTGAAGAGATCAGCGAAGGAGGGGGAGAATGCAAGTCGGGGGAGAAGTGTTACGGAGGTTTTCCGAGGCTACAAACAGCTCTAAAGAGTTCCCGGCAAGAAGGAGTGAACACCATTGTGCTAAACGCCGGCGACAACTTTCAAGGCACGCCTTACTACTCAGTGTACAAGTGGCGGGTGGTTGCTGGTTTTATCGACCGTTTAAACATAGATGCCATGGTTAGTATTGAGAATTGATATTTTATTCCGTTTGGAGTAAAAATTGTTTTAGTACGAACGTTGGTCTTCACACTAGTTTTTCAATCGCCATAAAAACCTTTTTTTTACTGTAATATCCCAACACACGTTTCAATCCTTCTCCTGATATGTTGACATTGGATCACACGTTACTTAATATAGTCTACCTGTATTTCATGTTACTACAGTTTTATAATTAAATCATCTTTCGTTATAATTTTATTTTGTAATAAATTTCCTTTTAAATTCCGTAGTTCTGTGTTATTGATAAACAATAGCAAAATACGTTCTCTAAATTATGTAGCCAAAGGAAAACATCAGTTTGGTATTCAAGGTTATTGCCTATTTATCGGTTGGCACCTTAAACACCTTTATTCTTTAAAGAGTTTTTAATTCACGTATTTGTTGCTTAGAAATTTGCAGTTTAAATGTAACTTTCTTTCCGCTATATGGGAAACCTAGTATGACTCAGTTGCATCTAATAACAGTCGTTAAAAGTAATGGATCTGTGAAGATTGCGGAGACTTACATGTTACTGTTTACGGGGTTGTAAAATGAAATCAAATTATTTTCAATACAAGAGTATATCAATTAAGATTCTTCTTTTTTTCATTACCTGAAATTACATCTATAGTTCTATTTAAAAATTTTAAGTATAAATCCCTTTTGACTAACATATTTCATAGAATTTACAATAAATAATTTCCTCAACAATGGAATCAACAGTTTACAAACTATATCGCAATATTACAAGTAAATATACTTCAACAAGAGTTTAAATTAGTAAAGCAGAATTTTGTAATGTTTAAAACCTGCTTTATGTACAAGTTCTATAAATATTAATATATGCTTCAATAATCAATTTTGTAGTTTTAAAAGTAATAGGTAATGTAACAACCGGACTGAGACATAGTAAAGTACAGTAGCTAGACACTTGGCTAAAGGAGATAACATGTAAAACCACCCACAGTAAAAAAATAACAAGTAGTGCAAGTGCGAAGAAAATCGAACGAAATTTCCAATACTTAAAAGAACAAGGAGCGTCTACCACGAATTCCAACGGCTCGGTATTAAAACATCGTGACAGAATTTCCAATTAAAAATCTCAAAATATTTTGTACAGTAAGAAAACAAACAGATAAAATGTGTTATCTTTAATTTAATTCAGTGTTATTATATTTGTTATTACGTGTATTTTCCCTATGAAGTACCAAATAAAAACACACTCCGTATAAGTGTCGATATTTCATGAAATATTTCGAGACTGTGACATATTTTCAGTCCATAAAATCTTCAGCTATTTAAGGTGCGCTGTATTTGTGATGAAAGAAATAACTGTAAGCCTATTTAATTATTATTGTTTTCTTATTTTCTTATATTCCATTTATTTATTTATTTATTCGATTTTATATATCTTGTACATTCCATATATCAATCCAATCTTTGTTACAGACGATAGGAAACCACGAGTTCGACAATGGAATCGAAGGATTAGCACCTTTCATAGAAAACATTACCACCCCAATCGTAGTATGCAATCTTAACTTGACATCAGAACCAAGAATGCAGCTTAAAAACATAAAACCTTCCATAGTGTTGGAACTGAACGGGACCAGAGTAGGCATAATCGGTTACATTACACCGGAGACAAAGGTACGTATCTCAATTAATACGCGTGTTTGTGATCATGTGCGAGAGCGCGAGGATTTGTTATATAAATATCATTTCAGTGGGATAGGGAGGCAACGGTAATATTTTGCGTTTAGAAGGCAGCATTTTTTAATTTGGATCTGAGTCGTTTCGAATCATTGTGGACAGAATCGATCTCTGAATTCGGATCATAGGATAGATATCACTTAACGAAGGGGAGTAGGTGGAAAATTTTTTAATTTTTTGCTTAATCTGATAGGGATGAAAATCTGCCAAGGTAATATAAAAGCGGGTAAACATTGATTTCAACCGGAGGCTTGCAGGACACCCATTGGAATATTGATTTTAAGAGGAGATAGAATATTCAGCTCGGCCCTTTTGTTATGATAAATCTGTAAGTAGTGCTGTATAATAGTTTTTGGAATATAAAACGAATGCGACAAGTAACACAAATGCTCGAGTTTAATTTAATGTCGTTAAAGTACTATTATAACACTTAACTAATTTATATTATCAATGTAGTGGGATAAAACCTCTGGTAGCAATCTTTGGAGAAGGTACCTATATTATTTGTATTTCTTCAAATTGTAATGTACTTTATAACTCCATATGCTATATAATAAACATTCAAAATAAAATACAAACTTGTATACTGTGAAACATATGTTGGTGAAGTTATGTACAACCCTAAAATGTTTTACCTGGGTTTATTCATAAATTGTTTTCATGGGGTTTTTCAAGAGATTTTTTGGTTTTATCTGCAGGAAAAAATATTTTTGAAACATCAAAACATAAAATGACGAACGCAAAATAGTTTTGCTTATTGTTGATTTATTACGTCTATAAAGAATCAATAATCTATTTTATAAATGCTATTTAACTTGAATAAATTTTCTCAATAGAAGAGTTTTGTAAAATACTGTGATTATCATAATCACATAATATACTTGCGTTTATCCTTCGCATGCTATTAACCTTTCGCATCAAGTGATGTAACGTGCACAGTCTATTTGTTGAAGCAATAGAATTGTTTGACGACCAGATATGGAACTATCGTTTGCATTCAGTAACATTTAACTTGTAGCTTTTAAATCTCGTCGAACAAATAAATACCGTTTTGATATAGTTCCCATTTTGATTAACCATTTTAAATTTTAGTGTGTATTTAGTTTAGACTATTTAAACTATTTACACTTTTCATTATTAAAGAAAAAACATTTTTAATTTTGGTGATTCTCCCTCAGATATTTTATCAGGGACCTTAAAACCCCTTTGGTCACGTAAGAACGAAAACATTACAATTGTATTCCGAGGTATATTACGGCATTTATAAATACACCTAAATAATCAAACCATTGAAAAATTATGCAAAATGAGAACGATACTTTCGCCACTATTTCATCTGAAAAAATGTTTAGTTCGATGTTCAACTCTGTCTAACATTAAAAAGGAGCATATTTTAAGGGTAACCCGCATGTAATCATTAGATTTATACTACTAAAAGAATGTTTCAAATAATTGCAACTTATGCAAAACTATTTGATTTTATAGAACGATTAGTAGCTCGGTTTAATAACGTAATGAGTAGTAATATCAACATAGTTGGATGGTAGCTACTATCAGTCCTACTGACGAATGCAGAAATAGACCAGGGGGTTAAAGATAGGTTGTCTGTTCACTACCCTGCACTGTGTTCCTTGTAAAGAGATCACGAAGAACCCGGATTAAGTACAAAACGGTATGTTATAGCGTTTAATTTTAATCATAAACCATCATTCAATATACGAGTATTAAAGTATTACATCCCTGTCAATATCATTAGTATAGTATATATTGTTTCCACGATGCGCTCTTTATAACACACCCTATGTCCGTAACATAGATTGGCATATTGATTCCGTTCGGAAAAATGAACATTAGAGAGAGAGAGAGAGAGAGAGAGAGAGAGAGAGAGTTAATTGAAAATAAATAATGCATGCAATACAATATAATTACTTTACTTGTTTGACTATACAATTTGTTTCATTTGCTAATTACAACATACTCATATTTCATTATAAATGAATTGTCTCTATTCTTTCACTTGATTGTCAAGTGTATTAAAAAAACTTAATAAAACTAATATGTAACAGAAGTTGAAAAAAAGAGAGAAAGAAAGAAGGTGATGATTATTATACTGAAAAAGAAATAAATACAGGATCAAGGTTTATTTTAAAAAAGTAGGCAAAAGTTTAATTATGACAGTGAAACGAAGTAGAGGGGGAAAAAGGAACGAAAATGTGAGAGGAGTGAGTGTAAAGAGAAAGGAAGGGGAGAAAGTCAAAGTTAGACATAGATAACGAAAGTTAGCCTTCAAGGCTGTTGAGAAAGCAGAAAAAGGCAGAGCGTGAGAAAAAAAATATTTTAGACCTTTACACAAATATAAAGAGCCTAATATAATAAATTACGTATGTTTAGGACTTATTGGTAATAAATCGCATTCAACTTTCCAATCAATATTATTCTAATTTAGCATATAATATGATCTTGATTAAAACTCGATGGCATAAAAATGTATTATTAAATTTGTATTTAAATTTTCCTGTCAGAATTTTCCAAATTAACGTTTCAGAGTAAACGACTAAGATTTTGTGCAGCTTCAAAGATCAAAAGAGTCTCCCTACATAAAAACATCATTAAAGAAAAATCTGTATTTTATCAGAGATAAAACCCAAAGCATCTCTGTGCTCTAGTCGTGCATCCTCTCTCTTGCTTGATCCCTTTCCCTGGGGTTTCCTTTATCTCTATACAAAAATTTCCTCATTCCTGTTTTTTTTTTTTAATTACGTTTTAGATCTAAACATTGTATCTTGACTGGAGTTTTAGCTAAGACACTTCATCTTCAGGCAAGTGTTTTAGTCTAATGTTTTAAATTTCATCCAATCAATAGATTTACATGTTGTAAATAAAATTACTTGTTTTTTTATTCTTTTTTTTTAAACATATTACTATAACTCTCTATGAGAGACGAATATAATTATAATAATTGAGAAGATGTATTGAATTTCTCAACTTCAATTGCGTGATTTGGTTTTGCGGTCAGTCGAGCACCTCCGAAATAGTAGACCTACCCAACCGAACGGTTAAAGTAAGACGGAAGTGTCCACGTAAGCTATATCAAATAAATATTCGTTTACTTATAAAAAACAAGATTCCTTTCTCAAATATTTATATTTTATACAATATTTTTTTTTTATTTAAATTTTTTCACATTCAAAATATCCTACACTATCTCCAAAATAACTAAATCCTTTACAACACTAGAGTTTACATAACTGGAGAAGAATCATGCATCTTTACTCCGTTTACTTCCAAATTTTAAAATATCTAAATATCATTGTCGCTAATTTACCACTCATACAAAAACTATAAATATTTGTTCTTGAATATATTTGTAGAAATCATACCTCAAAATTCTAAATAATATCCTAAATCACAAACACACACACAAACACAGGCCTGCAAACACACACACACACACACACACACACACAAACACACACTGCGACGAAGCTGCTCGCCCGTGCGAATCACACGAACGCGCGCATTCTTCGCGGTCTAAGTTCTGCCGCCAGGTAAAAATCTTGACACAAGTCTTTTCTGCCCAGAGCCGGACCCATGTGCAACACCTGCCAAAATCTGCCAGAGAACCGGTCACTGGACTTTATATAAAAATCTAAATTGCTGAGATTTTACCCTCTAGTTATCCTTTCCCGGAATATGAATTCTTTTTATAGCTCCTTCCGCTTAGTGACCGTTTGATTAAGAATTGTATATGAAATTTTTTCTAATAAATATCACTGTTTTGGTTGCAAGTTAGTAAAACCAAAACTTGGTTTTGGTTTTTTATTATTGTTAGACTGAATTTACATTACAGCAAAGTTGTAATTAAAAAAAAAATGATTTTTTCAATAATTTTTTCCTTAAGTCATAATAATTTTCATTCTTTTTTCGTAATCAAATTATTATTTTACAATACCTTATCTTACCTTTTATATTTATTTTAATTTAAATTTAATCCTTCTCTAAAACACAAACTTTACAATTTAAGTTTTTCTACAATTTGGAACTTTACTATTAATACAAATACTTACTAATACAATACTTAATATTAATACAAAACTTACTATTAATTGTTCCCACAATATGTTTGAGAGTTTAAATTAACTTCATTTAAAACAATTTATAAAAAGAACGCTTTTATTTTAACATAAATTCCTTTATTTTTAAATTTGGTATTCGAGACCAAATAAACTCAACTTTTAAGACTAAAACATTATTTCCAACAAAAATTATCAAAATTTTTGTATATATATTATCCTATAATTATAAACAAACAATTTATAATCAATATTAGAACAAACATTAGTTATCAAATTAGCTCAGAAAATAAACCTATTACTAACCTTTTAAATTTCGTTTACTCTTTTTCTTACTTAAATTGACTCAGAAATCCTACATACTTGATTTTAAGAATCTAATTTTATTTCATAGACCTTTATGCATAAACTCAACATATTTTATAAAATCAATAATCTGATGAAAAAATCAGTGTCATTTTTCTAACAAATTAACTTAAAGTTTAGAACGTTATTTACATTCTTTAACATTTTTGAAATAACCTTTCTCATGTTATTTACTTTTCTCACAGAGTTGCCATCTATTCAAAACAATCTTACTTTAAACGGCCATTTCAAATCAAGATTTTTAATATATTTTTTTATATTTTTTTCACGTTTATTTTAAACAATTCTTACTAGGGGACTTTTCTACTTTACTAGGTGGATTTTGTCATTCTGAGTATTTGCCTACATCATAATGACGTCAAAAACATCTTGTTTCGTAACAAAGCCACTATATTAAGTCTTTCACGTTTTTGAAATTTTACTAAAAATCAAATTTAAAAATTTTTAATTTTCCTAAAAATTGAAAATTAGTAATTTTTCCCTTTATTTAATTTGAAAAAAAGGAGTTAAGTTCTGACCTCTTCCTTGTCCTGCACCTTAGCTGTTTCAAGATGTCATCTGGACAGGTCTTGTACTTCTCTCTACACACTATTGTTTTGCCCGTCCAGTTTAGCGTCCTTAGTACACTTCGTTGTTTTTATGCCTACTGGGCCGAAACAAACCGTTATGTGTTTTACCGCGTAAAGTTTGATATTTAAGTTGTAAATATTATTAGTCTGTGGGTAATGTCATATATTTTAGAAAGCAGCCTATGTTTAAATTCGTCTTTCCATTTAATGCTTGAATAAGTTTCCTTCTTGAGTGTTCAAAAGGATCGTTCGTCCTCCTCTAGGCACCCATTGTTCGTGGTGTCGACGCAGTTAGTTTCAGGAAACTAAATATGACAGGCGTTGTTAACATTTCTGGATAAAATCCAGAATACATCAGAGAACCACTGATGATGATGATGATTATCAAACTTCTGGCGGAAGGGGATAAAGACTAGAAAATAGCTTGGAATATCCCAAATTACTGGAAAAATAATTCAGAAGGAACAATAGAAAAAGTTAGGTTTGGCCTTTGTTACATTTAGATGAGTAAAGAAGTAAAAATAAATGTCAGATTTGGAGTACGCAACAAATTTACGAAAATGTTACGTGCCTCCAGTACCTGGAATATTTTTAAACTTTCGACACAACCTTTGCCTGTTAGAAGATGTCAAAGTGGGTGATTTTCTGGATGTAAAAGATAAGGAATACTGATTGATAAACAATGGTGTCCCTTGAGGTATTGTGTTTGGATAAGATCACTTGAACAGGTGTTTAGTTAAAGTGTAAACTGTTATGAGATCGACTCGAGAATTATGTAATAAAATTTGTATTTATAGATAAAACGATGATCGTTTATACTTCAGCCGTATAGGATAGGAAAAGCGTTTAACGAATATCAATAATAAACAATACCATCCTATATATTTCCTAAAGGAATTATTAAACTACTGCAGAGCAGAATTAGAATAATTCCATTTCCCACAAAATCGTATTCGATTCTCTTATAGGTTTTGGGAAAATAAATAGATTTGGTGGGAGAACATTATCAATCCTTAGACAAGGATATATTTAAATAACAATTAAAATCATCCATTCATGGAAACCTCAGTTTATCCTAATAAAGGATAAATAATAATAAAGGATAAAGGCACAAAATGATAAAGGATAACCTACTCTTTTGGCATGTATTATGTTTGAATTTAGGGGGAAAATCTATGACTAGAATAAACTGTACATTCATTTATTGATAGATGACAATCGTTCGTTTGTTATAAAATAAAATGACGTATTTGAACAGAATTCCGAGATATTTCCGCAACATTACCCGTTTTATTGATGAACGTATCAGAAAACATGTATTTACTGAACAGATCTCACTGAGCAAATCACAAGCATTAGAATCTGTCTGTAAATACAGTTATCATGACGGCCCATAGTAGTTGGGTTTTAAACTTCGCTGTCAGATTCACGAACAGGATCAAACTATATGTGAGGTGGTTTGGTAAATTTTCTTCAATAACACAAATTCTATTTTTAAACGTAATATTTAAGGACTTTTAAAGGTATTTGCAAACATTTCAAGGAATCTACATAAATTTTACTAATTACATATAAAATACTAGGCCTACTGTTAAAATTAAATTTAACGAAATGACACTACAGTCCGGTGTCGACTTTGGCCTAATGTTGAAAACTTGTAATATATAACAAAAAATTAAATAAATTAAACAAGATTTATATTAATTTTTTAAATAAGTATCAAAATTGAAACTAGTTAATTATTTATAACTTCCTTAGCAAGAACACGTCGATTATAACACTTACCAATACAATTCAAACCTTGATATATTGCTAAAGTTTAAAGTAGGGCCTATCAATTTCATCGGAAGGATAATTTAAACCAATTACTTAAAGTGTATGCTACATGTATACAGGAGATTGGGAACAAAAAACGATAATAAAAAAGTGGTAAACTAATTATTAGGCGTGATTGTTTAAAGAATAGTGTGGGACACGTTTTATTCAATTTATCAGTTTAATTTACCTAAACTAAATTAAAATGTATCTAATGTAATTAAAAACAAAGAAATTTTAGTATGAAGGATTAATTACTTTCATCAGAGAAAAGCTCCTTATAAGTCTCTTTGTTACTTCCTGCTACACAAACACACACACACACACACACTCACACACACAAACACACACACACACACACACACACACACACACACACACACACACACTGCAACGGACCTTCACCCAGCTCACTCACTCCCGACCCTAGCAAACTCGACCTGCCACAAACCTGTCGACGTTTGCCCAACTCGCAATCACAAGAACATGAATTTAAATCGTAATTAAAAAAACCACCCTGTGGATTCTGTCTACTAAGATTGAAAGGTCATGGTAAGGTCAGTGATGTGTCAAACGGTGTAACATTGGGTAGCTGAAAAACACAGAAATTTATCACACAAATTAATACCTTACCATGCTTTGTAGACCTGTTTGCTCCATGTTCCTGCTCTCGTGAAGTCCGTGTCAGATAACATCCTACCATATCCTCTTTACTGAGGCCCTGTGCTATATACGATAAGATCTGCCAGTGGGTATCAACCCCTGGACTTGGAAATAAAACCAGCTAGTGTTGGCCTAGCTCAAACTGATTTGGTTGTTAAATTTAATTCTTTGGGTGGGTTCCTCGATTATTATAAGGTGCCCTATTATCATTTATTATATGTAATTTATTAATATAAATGACCCTATTAGGCTTGTTGGTATGGCATTTAAAGCTTTCAATGGTTTTATTAGATAAATTTTCTAGCTGGGAAATATTACATTTATTACTTAGCACACAGGATTATTTAATAAAATTTTTCACTAACCTTTGCTTGAAATATGAATTTAATAATATTACAATAACGAAATTTAATCAAATGATCATATTCTTTAACTACAATAATATCTTGATATTTGGTTTCATATTTGAATTTAATAAACATTGAAATAACGAAATTTAAACAAATGAACATATTCTTTAAATCAAAATAATATCTTGACATCTAGCTTTACTTTTGAATTTAATCGCGTGAAAAATAATAATTGTTAAATACAAGGATCATATTCTTTTAACAACATAATTTCATGACGTTTATACATATTAGAACATAAATTAAATTGTCTCTTACTACCCAAATACATATTTTCATTGATTGCAGGGAGGTTGACAGATCCTATATCAAATTGCTGCACTCATTTAATTTATGGGCTGACTTTGCACCAGCAGATACTTGACATTTATTTATTTACATATGAAATTACTAGAGAATAAAATTGTTATTAACACTACTTGTTAACACTTAAGAATTGTTTACCAATTTTTTGGACATATACAATTTACCTTAACTTTCTGATAAACTGAGTTTGGATTCACAACAATCCTTTATAAATTATCAAACAAGTTATACATGATTTTACGTTAATTAATAAAACATATCAATTTCTAAACATCTTAATGATTGTGCTTTTATAAGTTTATCTTTCCAAATTATAACAGTTATTACTTTAACATTTATCAATCATTTAAAATTTCACATAAATCTTTTATATATATTTAATAAGCTTCATATTTAAATTTATCTTTCAAGAAATAAAGCCATGACTTAGTTATTTAAACCTTTAATTTGTCGTTTTTGACCTTAGAAATTTTTCCAAATAATCTGGTTTATAATATTTAAAATTGTACAGAAATTATGACTTGCCCGACTCGCACTTTCCTGGATCCCCCTTGTATGTCCTGGGTGGCCAGATCCTTCCTTTCAGACTGGCAGTTGTTCTCGTCTGAAGGATTTTCCATCCAGGCAGCGGCACAAGGCGACGTCATCTTCTTCAAGAAAAGAAATCTAACCGGGATTTTATCATGATCGATAGTTAGCTTGCGCTAGTCGTTATTGTTAGACATTTTACGGCCAAATCGCGCACTCCGCGGCCAGATCAATGAAATTTAAAAGTCCATTATGACTTTCTCTGCAATTTAATTTAAACAGTGACCTTCTCGGTCGAATGCTCAAACGAGAGTTTCTCTTTTCTAAACCTGCAACCAATTCACTAGCTGCTTACCCCCACTACTTGATTTTCATGCACAGTTTTGATTTTAAGCGTGCTTATTTAATATTCTGTTGGAACTTGATTCTGGTTTTAGCACACAAAGCACTCGCAAAGTCATCATTTGTGTACATTACAATCGGTTTTAATCTTATTCAACTAGCAATTGAGTTTCATGGCTTAGCAAAACTAGATAAACTTATTCTATAAAAATTTAAGATTTTTCAATTTCTATTCAATTGTTACGGAACCAATTTTTTCCGTTACAACACACACACACACACACACACACACACACACACACACTGCGAAGAAGCTGCTCGCCCGTGCGAATCACACGAACGCGCGCATCTCTCGCGGTCTAAAATCCGCCGCCCGGTAAAAATCTTGACACAAGCCTTTCCTGCCCGGAGCCGGATACTGTGCAACACCTTACAAAATCTGCTAGAAAACCGGTCACTGGACTTTATATATGTAGGATTAATTATTTTCATCAGAGAAAAACTCCTTATAAATCTCTTTGTTAATTCCAGCTACACAAACACACACACACACACACACACACACACACACACACACACACACACACACGCATACACACACACACACAACACTCACAAATACGCACACACACACACACACACACATACACACACACACACACACACACACACACACACACACACACACACACACACACGCAAACACACACACACACAACACTCACAAATACGCACACACACACACACACACACACATACACACACGCACACACACAACACATACACACGCATACACACACACACACACACACACATACATGCACACACACACACACACACACACACACACACACACACACACACACACACACACACACAAGCACACACACACACACACACACACACACACAACACTCACAAATACACACACACACACACACACACAACACTCACAAATACACACACACAGACACACACACACACACACTAACACACGCACATACACACACACACATACATATATATATATGTATATATATATATATATTTTTAAGATCAAATAATACACACAAATACAGGAATATTTAATTTATTGAACAATAAACTCTAAGCTTTTCGTTGGCTTACATTACCAACATCTTCAGGAGTTACAATATTAAGAATGATAAAACAAACTGTCTAACAAACATGAAGCTACTAGATAAAGCAATACACAGTTGCCAAATCTATTACAATATACCTAATTATTCCAACCATCCATATAATCAGAAAATGGCTGCTTTATATAATCTTCTTTACAGAATGAATAAAATTCCTATGAGCTATGAAAATAAAATGAGGGAAAAAAACATAATATACCAGATAGCCGTAGAAAATGGTTACAAAAAGAAAACGGTAGATAAATTAAATTATAATATTTTACAAAAACAAATAAAAAATAATATTCATTACAATAGTAATAGTGTTAATAATAATACTGTATGGAGTACTTTTACTTACACTGGTTTTGAAATAAAAAATATTTCCAAATTATTTACTAATAAAAACATAAAAATTGCATATAGAACCAATAATAGAATAATAAATATAATTAACCATAATAATAATATAAATAGTAGGCCTATACATGAGAAAAATGGAGTATATAAATTAGAATGTGAATTTTGTAATAAGGTTTATATAGGACAAACAAAGAAAAAATTAAAAGAAAGGTATAAAGAACATTTTAATGCTTTTTTAAAACCAAATATATATAAGTCTAATTTCGCAACACATTGTATTAATAATAATCATATGTTTCCTAATATAAATAATATGAAAATTATAAAAGAAGTAAATAAAGGGTTAAAAATGAACGTATGTGAAGCATTTGAAATTTACAAACATAATATTAATAACAAATTAATAGATGAACAAATTCAAATACGTTCTAAATACCATACTTTGTTCAATGTATATAATGTTGTGGCAGCAGTGGAGTAGGTTTGGCAATATTGTAATAGATTTGGCAACTGTGTATTGCTTTATCTAGTAGCTTCATGTTTGTTAGACAGTTTGTTTTATCATTCTTAATATTGTAACTCCTGAAGATGTTGGTAATGTAAGCCAACGAAAAGCTTAGAGTTTATTGTTCAATAAATTAAATATTCCTGTATTTGTGTGTATTATTTGATCTTAAAAATATTCTAACAGGAAAACACATTTGATATTCTATATATATATATATATATATATATATATATATATATATATATATATATATATATATATATATATATATGTATGTGTGTGTGTGTGTGTGTGTGTGTGTATTTGTGAGTGTTGTGTGTGTGTGTGTATGTGTGTGTATGTGTGTGTTTGTGTGTGTGTGTGTGTGTGTGTGTGTGTGTGTGTGTGTGTGTGTGTGTGTGTGTGTGTGTGTGTGTGTGTGTGTGTGTGTGTGTGTGTGTGTGTGTGTGTGTGTGTGTGTGTGTGTGTGTGTGTGTGTGTGTGTAGTTTATACAATCAAGTAATTGGTAGATTTATGTAACAACATTCAAATTTTGTTGTGATTATTGGATTTAATATAATGATAACTTTTTTTTCAGAACTTAGCTATTCTCAAAAGTGATTTGATTCTTGACGAAATTCCTAGTCTCATTTTAGAGGCTAAACGTTTAAAGAGTGAGAATGTAACAATCATAATCGCTTTAGGACATTCTGGAATCGAAATGGACAAGAGGATAGCTGCTGAAGTGGATGACGTAGACGTAATTGTGGGAGCGCATAGTCATACATTTCTGTATACAGGTCAGTAAAATAATTATTAAGGCTTTTCCGAAATAAAATTGTACTTGGAAAAATGTATTTCCATTTTTAAAAATGTGTTGATAGAGTTTAATGATTGGTTAAAATCTGAGTGTAAATTTGGATGGCATAGATACAATTTCTATAAGGGTTTCGGCATTTTAACCGCTTACAAAAGTATTGCTATAATTCTTTACGTTTCCTTTGGATCTAAATAGTTAAAATACAAAAATCGTATGAAAGTGATCCCTGTGTTATTCGAGATCGAGGTAATTTTAGATCTTTATATATAGAAAACGCTACTAAGCTTACATGCATTTTTATTTTAATGATATTTTACAATATTTACTAACTAAAATTTAATTATTGTCAATTTCTTTATTTTTAAAAGACCAGAGTTACAGAGTTATACAATTTTAACGCTACCAGAACACACCATATAGTTACATATCTGATTATATAATTTTGTGTTATTTGAAAATTTAATTTTCCGCAATTTTATTCTGTGAAATATGTTTGGGTTTCATAAACCTAGTCCATTTGAATAAATTATTTGATAGTAAATATATAGTAATATTTTACAGATTAAAAAGTCAAAAATCAAACAAAATCTACCTAAACATTCTATGTAAGTAACTGCTCCAGTCGGCAGTACATTCTATATAGATATTTTATTTCTCTTTCAACATAAAGTACAATACAGCATTTCTAAGAGTGTAAAAGCAACTGGAATATCTTGAAATCATTAAAACTACCCCTCTACTCCCGCCACTGCTGGGCCTGATTGCGGTGCTGGAAACAATAGCTAATACCAGGCTGTACTTTGCACACATTACCGAGGGGTAGGCGACCCGTTACAAACTTTCTACAATTAACTTCTTCCTAATATTATAACTCGGTTATGACTAGGAAAACAGAAAATATTAGGTAAAAATATTACGTCTAGTTTCGTTTTTATTTCAAACTTTTAAATCGTTTAAAAATTGTTAAACAAAAATGTTTCATCGTGGTGGTTGACACGATTTAGAAACAGAAAGCGTTGTTCGCATTTTTATTTTCAGTGCAATCCCACTTACTGTATAACCCAGTATAGGATCCCGCTCTCATTAACGTTGATAACCTACATCACCCAATTCAAAGTTTCAGATTTACCTTGTGAAGTTATATTGCCAGTTTCATTGTCTCAAAGTGTCAGTTACCCCAGTAGATAGACACAAAGAATCTGTTCATTATCTAATGTATCATCGCCGTTACCACAATGAATCGTTACCAACAACGTAATATATATATATATATATATATATATATATATATATATATATATATATATATATATATATACTGTTATAAAAACGTTCTGCACGTTATGATATTAAATTGGTTCAGTTGCAAATTGATCTGCATTGCTACCATAATGAATCACTAACAACAACCTATTATATTTATAACGTTACAAAAAATTTTTGTACGTTATGATAGTGAATCGGTTCAGTTGCAAATTGATCTGTATTGCTACCATAATGAATCGTTACCAACAACCTATCATATACATATATATATATATATAACGTTACAAAAACTTTCTGCACGTTATGATAGTAAATCGCTACAGTTGCACCTGAGATCGTAGATGGTACGATCTGCATTGGTACTATAATGAATCAATACCAATAACCTATAGTATATATTGTTGCAAATTGGCCTGCACGTTATGACAGTGAATCGATTCAATTGCAAATTGATCTGCATTGCTACCATAATGAATCGTTACAGCCTATTATATATATATATATATATATATATATATATATATATATATATATATAAAGAATTATGTCAAAATACAAATACAAGAATTATAATTGAATTTACAATTCAAAGATTTTCAAAACCTGATGTTTTGTTTAATATTTTGTTCATTATTCCTGATGATGTTGGTACTGTTAGCCAACGAGAAGCTTTGAATTGTAAATTCAATTATAATTCTTGTATTTGTATTTTGACTTGATTCTTTATAAGTACACAAGAATACAAATTGTGATATATATATATATATATATATATATATATATATATATATATATATATATATATATTAAACCAACGTTATATATATAACGTTACAAAAACTTTCTATACGTTATGATAGTGAATCAGTTCAAATGCAAATTGATCTGCATTTCTACAATGATGTTCAAATTAGTGATACTAATCAAATATTACATCTTTACCAATATATACGTCGTTACCAATATTACATCTTTACCAATATATACGTCGTTACCAATATTACATCTTTACCAATATATACGTCGTTACCAATATTACATCTTTACCAATATATACGTCGTTACCAATATTACATCTTTACCAATATATACGTCGTTACCAATATTACATCTTTACCAATATATACGTCGTTACCAATATTACATCTTAACCAATATATACGTCGTTACCAATATTACATCTATACCAATTTATACGTCGTTACCAATATTACATCTTTACCAATATATACGGCGTTACCTCTCTCTCTCTCTTCTCTCTCTCTCTCTCTCTCTCTCTCTCTCTATATATATATATATATATATATATATATATATATATATATATACGTTGCTACCAATATATACGTCGTTACCAATATTACATCTTTACCATTATATACGTCGTTACCCATATATACGCCGTTACCAATATATTTGTCGTTACCAATATTACATCTTTACAATATATACGTCATTACCAATATATACGTCGTTACCCATATATACGAAGTTACCAATATATACGTCGTTACCATTATTACATCTTTACCAATATATACGTCGTTACCATTATTACATCTTTACCAATATATACGTCGTTACCCATATATACGAAATTACCAATATATATGTTGTTACCATTATTACATCTTTACCAATATATACGTCGTTACCCATACATACGAAGTTACCAATATATACGTCGTTACCATTATTACATCTTTACCAATATATACGTCATTACCCATATATACGAAGTTACCAATATATATATATATGTCGTTACCATTATTACATCTTTACCAATATATACGTCGTTACCAATATATACGTCGTTACCTATACATAAGCTGTTACCAATATTACATCTTTACCAATATATACGTCGTTACCAATATATACGTCGTTTCCCATATATACGCCGTTACCAATATATATGTCGTTTCCAATATATACCTCGTTACCAGTATATAGTCATTATCAATAAATACGTCGTTACCAATTTATACGTTTTACCAATATGTATGTGCGTAGTTACAATACTAAATCTATACGTGTATCACTAATTTCAGAGTTTACTCTTCTTTAACAGAAATTGGTAATCGGTAAAATTTGGTAAATCGAATTCCGTATGAATATGTTTTTGTTATTATTTCACAACAGAAATGGCGACCTACCTTAACTCTGATAATAATATGTGGGTAATGCATTTAATCAAAGTTAAACGACAATACTATTAAAGGGAAATACAGAGCCCCCGATGTAGGTAGGTATATTTCTTTCTAGCTTCACTTTTGAAATACTTGTTCCAAAATAAAAATTCACAATATAAATGGTAAAATTATAACTGGTATTATTATTAAATGGTAAAATTTAGTTTTTGCTTTCCTGTTGTAGACAAAATACACTTTAATGTCTCTACTATGAATAATTGTGTGATGTAATAAAATAAATTTTAAAAAAACAGCACGTAAGAATTGGTTTTTCTGGAATAAATATTCAAACATTTTATAACTAAACTGTGTACCAATTTTACTTCCCTTACAAGTCTTAAAAAACCCTTTGCCAAAACCAGTAAATTATGATTTTGTATTAGAAGTTATATTATAAGCCAGAGGTGAAATACTCGAAAAATAACCATTTCATCAAAGTACTTTATTATTAGTTAATCTACTGGATTTTATTTTAATTATAAAGTTTTACCGTTTTTTATTAAGCTTGACCCAAATAAATGAGAGGTTTCTTCATGTGTGTGATTGTAAACACACTTGTTTCTCTCTACGTCTATCTCTCTCTCTTTGTGTCTGGATGTGAGCATCTGCCCTATTAGTTTATGAAATTAGTTTCTCTACCTATTGGAGTGAATACATTTTGCAATAACATTCATCATTGAAACGAGCACAAAAAGAATAAACAAGATATATTTTCTACGAGAAAAATCTGTATTAACTTAAATATAATTCGTGACAGCCCAGTTGCAATCATCAACGGTGGTACACCAGTTCTGTCAAAATCAGAAACATACAGAAGATTTGTTTTGTTTCACAGCCGATGTATATAGCTTGAAATATTATCTTAGGAAATCCTTGGCAGGGATCGAGACTTAACATCATGACGTCACTAGTCTGCTAGTAGTGGTTAAGAGTAGACAAAATGATTAACGTTTTTCGATGTAGATAATGAAAGTGGAAAGTATTGAAAATATAAAGAATTGTTATAAAATATATTGCCCTAAAATAAATAAATATGCATTTGAAATTTGACGTGGTTCCCTCTAATAATTTTATTTAATGAAAGGTTACTATAATGAAATCTCCTTTCTTAAGGGACACCTCCTAGCACGGACCTCCCCTTGGACAAATATCCTGTTGTGGTGACACAAGGTTCAGGAAAAAAGGTGCCTGTGGTTCACGCAGGTGCGTATTCCAAATACCTGGGAAATATCTCACTCACATTCAATGAGGAAGGCCAGCTGCTTACTTTTGAAGGAAACCCGATTTTGTTGGACTCTTCTATCCACCAGGGTAAGAAACTGTGAACTAAAAACTATTGTTTGTACCTACTTTACGATAACCTGTAATATTCAGCTTACGAAAATATTTCCTCTGAAAATAATAATTTAAAGTTAAACCTTTACAATGGCTTAGTTGAAGGGGAAAAGGGCTCTAAGCGTGTAAATAATTCATGGATATTATAATTTCACACTGTATTATTTTAGGTTTTTATTTAAATATCGTTGCAATATATTTATATGTAAATGATTGCTATATAGGACAATTTTTTTATTTATCCCCTACTTTAATTTATCAGTGGGAATTTCAATATGAAATTAGGACTGTTAGAAACTGTAAAAAATATATTGATTGATATTAGCCTAAAATATAAAAATATATTTATATAAAACAATAAATTACAAAATTGAGATAATATAAAAGATTTAGATATTATTTATATTGAACAACAATTTCATAGTGAAGTATGGCTAAAATCATAATTATCAGATCCAAATAAGAACTGAACTGTTAAATAAAATACGTTCTAACACCATAAATTGTGTTATTAAACTTGACTGTAAACCGTAAGTAACGTTTTCTAAACTTTGAACTGGTTTGTGAGAGTATTTATTCAATAACTGTACAGGAACTTATAGTTATAAATACTTTATTTTTATGTTCGTTTCGATTATTCAAGTCATCATCAGTGATCCTACCCTCATAATTGCAGCTAATTGTGAAACCATTGCAGATCTTATTTATAGACAAAGGTCAAAACGGGAACCAAACGTAGTTAAATTGACAATTACAGCTCAGGTTCACATACAAATAAATTTACAATAATATAAACAAATCCTACATATCGCCGAGGACGATGTGTCACGAAAAGCGTACAAAAATAAATTATTTATAAAAGTGATTTCCTGTTTTATCGTTTGATTGTTTACTTATAAAGAAAATATCAATCCTCATAACATCATAAAATATTATTGCTTCAGGAGGGTGTTTTGGGGAATTGATACTTTCAATTTACCACAGTTTCTTAAAAAATAATGATAAAACGGTAGTGTCTTTGTATATATCTGTGATTTGGTCGCCTAAACTAAATCTTTAATGTTATTTAGTTTAATGCTCTTGGTAACTATAGTGTGATGAGATTTCGATAACTGTCCATCGCGGTTGGACTATAAAATATGAAACACACCCCAATAAAAGTCAAAATAACAATAACATTCCAGAACAATATGCTTCCAAAGACTCAACAAAAACACATCGAAGATAAAAACTTACATTTAGAACAATGGATTTCCAGATGAAGACATGCTTGCCTATTTGGAGACTTGGTCGAAAAGCTTACTGTATTTTAAGCAAGAAGTGGTCGGCAAGTCATGGGTGGAGTTGGACGGCAACTGCGCAAGTAGGGAGTGCAACCTGGGCAATTTGGTCACTGATGCCATGGTCCACAAGGTAAGAAGAAATGTATCTTCACAAAAGCCAATATCTACTGTGTTCTGTGATCATAAACAATTCACTCTCCGAATAATAGTACATTTTTTAAAGTGCGAAAACCCCTACAATATCTAGTAATAATGTTAAACAAAAAATATATCACTTAATTGTTTTTGTAACTTTTAGAAAATTCTAACTACGTAACAATAATCGTAAATACCGATAAAACCAAAAAAAATAGATCCATAACTTACAAGAGATAAGGTTAAAGAACCTGTATCTTAAACTTGAAAGTACAACCATATAACATAAGCACAATGAATTACATATAACTTATTAGTACAAGTAATAATAATACATAGGCGTAACCCTATTTCTTTGTGAATGAAAACGAATATACAGAAACTTATTTATTCCAACTATATAGTATTTATTTTGTCTTTTATATCATCTACTTCAAAATAGGAACATATATTCATATTCACCAATTCCTTTATAATAATATTTTGGCAAAAACAGCTAAGTTATTACCATTAGCATTTGATCAAACATTAAATATATATATATATATATATATATATATATATATATATATATATATATTTTTTTTTTAACAACATAGGGGTTTCAAATACAAGAATATTTATTAATTTATATACAAAGATTTTTGTTGGTAAACAGTACCAATATCATCAGACATGAAAATTACAATAATTTACAATTATTGATAAATTACAAATTATTGAACAATTACAATAAATTAATAAAGATTATTGTAATATTTATTCCTGATGGTGTTGGTACAGTTTACTAACGAACAGCATTGGATATAAATTAATAAATATTCTTGTATTTGAATAATCTATGTTGTTTTAAATCATTAAACAAGAGAACGTATTGTTCTTTTTACGTACCAAAAAAAGAAACGGTAATAAATGTACTATTACAGTCATACAAACATGGAGAAATCTGGTTCACCGATGGGTAAAAGATGAAGGAAGGAGTGGGAGCAGGATTTAGTGGACCGAGACACCAAGACAGATTTTGTCATCGCCGGAATGACTTCAACTCTGTCTTCCAGGGGAGGTGCTCGCGATCAAACTATGTGCTGAGGAAATAATAGGATCTGGCAGGAGGGTCAAGACCATCTGGATTTGCTTGGACAGTCAGGCAGCTCTGAACGCTTTAGGAGAGGCTAGTACCAGCTCTAGGCTGGTGGCTGAGACTATAGCTTATCTAGCAGAGCTGAGTAAGTATAATTCGTTCAACCTAACCTGGATTCCAGAACATTCTGGCTGGATAGGGAAGCATGCCGGTGAGCATGCCGCCTCAGGAGGGGCGCAAGAGGATCACGGCAGATATAACCGAGACAGGTTGTGTAGGGAAGAATGGAATGCAACCTTGGGGTGTAACAAATCCAAGGTACTGTAGGGTTACTCAGGAGATTGGTGGGGCAAAGAACTACTCTGTAGTATACATCAACTCAGAGTTACTGTAGAGCTAGTCACAGGCCTTGTGAATCTGAGGGGGTTCCAATACAAAATTGGAAAGTCTAAGTCCCCTGTGTGCAAGAGATGCGACGAGGACCAAGAGTAAAGCCCGATCCACGTACTCTGTGAGGGCTCTGCTTTGGGAGCTGCAAGGAGAAAGTGGTTTTGCTGGCAGGTATGCACGCCAGAGGATATCAGAAGATTTAGCCTCAGGTGGGTAATTGATTTCTGCAAAGAGGTAGGTATCCACTAAGCTAGTCCTCTGGTAGGGATGGGAAGAGAGTACAAAGGCTGCAGCTAAGTGCTCTACACCTATAAGGTTCCTCCGTGTTTTTAGTAATAATAACAATAGTACAGTGATACAATACGGGGAAGGCACAATTAAGCTCTCACAATTACCAGTGTTTTACAACAATCATGGAGATCAGTCGTGTTTGTGGTAGATTTTGCGCTAGCCTATTGCTCGTGTTCAATGTGTAACTTATTGGTTGATGTTTTTATTCTAATAGCAGTGTAGTGTCGGTTAAGTCTAAAAGTAGGAGTGTGCGCGCGTGTGTGAATGGCTATTGAGTTTAATATTATCAAATAAATGTTTACAGTTGTGAGCAGTAGCAAATATAAAACAGATAAAGGAAGGTATAATTTCACTAGAAATTGAAACTGATACGAATTATATATATATATATATATATATATATATATATATATATATATATATATATATGTGTGTGTGTGTGTGTGTGTGTGTGTGTGTGTGTGTGTGTGTGTGTGTGTGTGTGTGTGTGTGTGTACATATGTGTGTGTGTCTGTGTGTGTGTGTGTGTTTAATTTTTGTTGGTTTTTGCTTTCGTTGATTATTTTTCCATAATCCATCTCACGTTCCAGTATCCATGGTACCAACAGCTTTTTTCTTACTGATCGTCCACCCCACTCCATAACCAAACCTCACTGACCCTGATCCCGTCGAAACCATTACCCACTCGTCTTCATCTGCCCCTTGAACGGTTTAAATACCATAGTTTCTCTTTTTCCACTCCCCTCGTCTTTATTTTGTGGAAATCGTGCCCGTACTTTATGTTATTAATTTATTCATCGTTGCATTAGTCATTATTCTTTACCCCCTTTTAGCTTGTTTTTGTAACCACTTATTACTGGAATGTATTTGCATCTTCAAAAATATGAAAGCAAACACAATAGTACTTTTTCAATGTCCTTATTATTATTATTATGACAAGTATTTTCCCTGATGTTTATAATGTTGTATTGACGCAGTGCGATTTATAAATTTCCAGTGCCGTCTGTTTTCAATTAACTGCGAATGCAACGCAGCTCAATCGCCGTACAGTTTAATAAAGTAACAAACATTCCTGCAATAAATCACAGCCGGTCTAGTTTCAACAACCCTCCTTATTTGATGCAACTGCGCACAACTATTCTGTACAAGCGAGTCAGGCTTTATTCTTTGCAAACAGTCAAGTCAGGTTACATTTAATCTAGTTGTTCAAAATCTCCGATTCATTTAATTTATAAAATTCTCCTTTAGGTCTGGCTTCCAGTTTATATAAATTCACCGTAATTACAAATAAATAAGTCCATTCTAGCTCTGAGCTCCTTGTTGGAAATTAATTTACTTTTTAATCGTGCTTACTAAGAATAACCTTGTGCATTAAAACTATTAATTCCATAATTTATCTGAACATCCCTCTGTTCTTGTTTATAATTTCCTAATCTTCTTAACACTACTGTTCCCATTATTTTACTTAGATAAATTTTAAGTCGCTTTAAACAGAAACAATTCATATTGCTCAGACACTTTTACGGGTTTTAATATTAGAAGTGGTTCATTTAGTGAAACTAAAAATAACAATAGTTCATAATCCTAATTTAGTAGTAGTGCCCATTGTAAGTCTTAATACTTGGATGTCAATTCTTTTCAAACTTTGATGATGGTAACTGGGTTGGCGGAATGTAAATAAAGGTTGTGAAACTATTTTAACTCAAGGGTAAATAATTAAAATTGCTTGTTGTAATCATCTTAAATTCACTGATTAAACTAGAATTAAATAATGCTTAACTAAGTGAATGCATAAGAGCTTACTTGCTGACGCGTTTCGAAACAATCGTTCCTTTAACAAGTAAAGCCTCTCAGTTAAGTAGTATGTAGGTTTATAATTCTCTATTAACAGAAATCACTGTAGTAACTTTACAAAATGTACTTGCTTGGATACTATTCCATCGAAAAATATGATAAATTAATAATAATTACCTATAATTTTAGCATACAAACCGTAATTAGAATACTTATTTTATCAAAATGAACAGATAACTTGTGCTATGTTCACAACAGAGAAAAACAACTGTTCAATAAAAAGTTTGAAATTTTAATACCGATAATTTTAATGCCTACTGTCCGGGTAGGCATACATTTTTTTTGCTTAACATAAATATTTGTTTGCCTTATACCCGTCTCGAACAGGGTCCTTTAGAACTTTTCTCCGTTTCTAAGGAGAAAAAGCCAATTAGTATAGCAGCTGCCGGATAACGAACTCGCATTTTTGGTTTGAAGTTATATTCTTTTGAACAAACTTTTGTGTGTGCGACGTTTGTGCCTTGTTATAGCATTGGCTATGTGTAGTGCATCTATGATTAAAAATGCTGTTCCGATTGACTTTCTCATGAGAATTGTTGAAAATAAAATTTATTAGTTACGTAATTTCAAATATAAAGATATATTGTAGGACATAAAAGTTATATTAGTTATAAGCTGTATTAGTTTAGGCCATAAAGAAATGGAAAGCATTAGCTTATCTGCTTTAAATAATATTTAATCTACTTTTTACCAAACCAAATTTAATTAGTTTTGAAAATATCAAATTTTCGATAAATGTAATCTATTTACAGAATTTAGAAGAAATACAAACTTTAATTTTATTCGTACGATTTAGATTTTTCATTTTTATTAGAAACCATTTTTAATTTAAATTTAATAGTTAAGTAGTTTAAAATTAGTTTAATCAGTGAATTCAAGATGATTATACCAAGAAACTTTAATTAAAAGTAATATTTACCCAATTAGTAAAAGTTACTAATTTTATTTAGAGAGTTCCATTTAAGATAAATCATTGATAAAAAAAGTTTAATGCTACGCAAAAAAGTGTTACTTCTAAAGGAAGTACTGTAGCTGGTAACCCCGAGATTGCAATATGTTATCAGGCAGAGGTTTCTTAATTTTTTGTTTAATTTGTTTATATAAAAATTGTATAGTACCTTAACTTTTAATTGATGTAAGCTTTGTAGCGTTTTATAAACTATGACCCACTTTTTATATGAAAATAAAAATTGGTGCTTTTATTCTAAATCGGTTATTCGAGTCAGTACATTATCGGTTGTACGAAGATAGGGTTAATATAACAGTTGTATACATTTTTGTTGTTTTAACAAATATTAAATATTAATATTTTATATTAAATAAATAATTATTATTAACTATTTCCTTTCTAGAAAAAGAACTTCAGAAGTGTTTTCCTATTCTTACCATAGATTTTCAAATAATATTAAACAAAAGATTAGATCTCGCAAATTTATCTCTTAAAAAATGTGGTGGTGTATAGAGTTTTTGGAATATTTTTGGTATACAGTTTTCGAAATATTTTTTGCATATAGTATTCGGAATGGTACATATTTTTCGGGATAACGTTTGGTATAGAGTTTTCTAAATAATTTTCGTATATTCCAAAATATTTTTGGTATATAGTTTTCGGAATATTTTTGTATACAGTTTTCGGAATACTTTTGGTATAAAGTTTTCGGATCTATTTTTGTAGAATAAAATATTTGAATCCCTATTTTTCCTAATAAAATTTTTATCTTCAATGCCTAAGTATTAAGAACTACGAGCTCTTTTCTTGCTGATATGCTATGACAACCTAAACTCTTACGAAGTAGGCTTGACAGTATCATAGTCAGTATCCAATGTATGCTATTAGTACATTTTCATTTAATTATCAGATTTACTTCACGTGAAGTCTTACCAACTTGAATCTTTCCGCACTCTACATTTCGCAGTGGATACCCAAATTATTATTACACTTGTATATAACGTTGCCGGATACTAGGCCTAGACATAGTAATCGTAATTAAAAATACCGTAATTTTAAAAACAAATATTTTACAATTAAATAATAAAAATATGGTACAACTCACAAATATACAATTTTTTATTTCAAACGCGTTTCAACGACTACTTTGTCGTCATCCTCAGTGAAAATACACAAATGAAATTAACTAAAAAGTTAATTAAATTTTTAGTTAATTTCATTTGTGTATTTTCACTGGGGATGACGACAAAGTAGTCGTTGAAACGCGTTTGAAATAAAAAATTGTATATTTGTGAGTTGTACCATATTTTTATTATTTAATTATAACTTTCACTCACAAGCCAGCTCGAAAATTATTTATAATTATTTTACAGTTCATTTAAAGGTTTAAAATAATAATTTTTAATGTCTAGTAACCTATATACGCCTATATCAAATAACAGATTCATTTTTCTCTATTAAGGGTATCACGCTATCTAGACTTTAGTAACGAAATGAGGTCTGGGTTGCATTTCCCGTCATATCTTTAATTATTAACCACACAGTTTATTTATCTTGTTGTGTTAAATTTTTGCTTTCCTTTTTACCTTATCAATATATTCATATTGAATGAAAGTTCTAATCGAACTTTTTTTTATTAGAAGTTTATGACTTCCGTACGACTAACCTTCTCAATAATTGTTCGACCTCAAATTTGCGATTATTTCAGTAGGCCTGCTACTTGAATTGTTATACGTATTCTTACAAAAATAAGGTTCACTTTCTTGAAACTCTAAATAGTTGTAGTTTGTTTTTGTTTGGGCGTGTATTTCAGAGAGAGAGAGAGAGAGAGAGAGAGAGAGAGAGAGAGAGAGAGAATGGGTATAAACATAAAGAGAAAAAATAATATGTAGCAAAACGAGAGATAGAGAGAGAGAGAGAGAGAGAGAGAGAAAAAGAGAGAGAGACGCAGAAAGACAGAGAGAGAGAGAGAGAGAGAGAGAGAGAGAGAGAGAGAGAGAGAGAGAGGAAGGTGGAGGTTAAGTCAGGGAAATTTAACAACAAAACTTTAAACATATTTAATTTGATTTAAAAAAAAAATCAATGACCTTTTCATTTTTATTAACTTATATGAAAATCGAGCCATTTAAAGCAATCACATAATTAGAACATATGGAATAATATCACATGGTATTTGAAACTGTTTAAATACATCGCGTACTCTTCTAACAGAACTATTTGCACAACTAACGAAATACGCTCTTTTGTTTCCAGAATGCGAAACTGAACAAGGAAAGGAGTTTACATTGGACAGATGCCCCCATTGCATTGATGCAGGCGGGGGGTATAAGAGCTACTTTGGAGTACTCACGTTTCAGAGGTAACGATGTCGTGGGGCATTGTGGGCTTGGCAGGGTTACATAACCCGAAGCTTAACGATGTAAAGCGTTAGAGATTCCAATTCATGAAAAACGTCCTCCCTTTAGCATCTTTCCACTCTGCACAAGGGGTCTCAGCATGAAATTTAAATGTGACTCATTTTATACAGCAAATTTAGTCACAATATAAACTGAAACATAACTGTGATATAAAATGTCCTTAATTTTTTTTAATTGAATATTTCAACTAATATATTTTCATATATTCAAAAATACTTACAGTGATTCTATTTTTAAAATGTTTTAATTTTTAAACATAATCATATTTTAAATATTGTATATAAATAATAAAAATTTTAACGTAATAATTTAAATTTACAAATTAAATTTAAGCAAAGTGGCAGTTACGTTCTTATAAGACTTGTGAACTAAAAAAATATTGTGGCTAATAAATTGGGATATATTTCAACTCATTTAATAAATTAAATTAAATCATCAGATTTCATTGATTTAATTCATAGTTGTCGAAAGTTAAGAAGCAAAATTATTATATGCATAATGTCTATAGACCAAAAATACTCTAATCATTATAGTTTTCTTTCAATGCTATTTCTTTAATTAATTTTTTTTTTGTAGTTACATAAATACGTAGCTGTAAAATTTGACTATGTATGTTCAGGCATTTCTATATATTACTTTTTCAGTTTACGTATTTTCCTAACTGTCCTTATATTTTACTAAAACACATAGATTTTCCTATATTTAACTTTTGTATATTTAATAAATTACAGTCGTTCTTAGTCGTATATTCTACTATGCATCTGTAGATATTTTCACATTATACTTTTATCTGTTTACAAACGTATGTAACTAGCTGTATGTTTCACTATTCATCTGTAGGTGTTTTAATATTTTTCTTCTATTATTTATTTATTAACTTTTTTACTTGTGACCAGTAGTATGTTTTACTACGCATCTGTAGATATTTTCACATTTTACATTTATCTATTTACAGACTTATCTGACCAGCTGTATATTTTACAATACATCTGAAGGTATTTTTTTATTCATTACATAGCTTGTCATAGTTTTTGAAACTACTGTAGATATTTTACCATTTATAAATTTATGTATTGAAAAAGTTAGCCGAATATTTTACTACGCATCTCTAAATATCCTCATATATTAAGCTACTCCAATGTATTTATGTATTTACTCATTTCCCTAATTTAACATATATTTTAATATGCAGAATGTGAAAATATATTATTTACTTCGTTTATATAATTACGTATATACTTGTTTGGGTACATCCGTATACTTTACTATGTATATGAATTTGTTTACATAAACTTCATTTATATATATTTTGGCATTTACTTAACACCGTATGTAACGCATATGTTACTGTGAATCTATAGTTTTATTTATTTCCAACACAATCCAACACGCTAATCACGAGAAATAGATTCTATAAGTGTACCAATTATTAGGATAAAGAGGAAATGTAACTAAGGATTGCATAGTTACCTAATCTTCTTAATTTCAAAGACATACTTCAGATTAGCTAAGTATCATTCTGGGTTTCGGACGCTATGTTGAAATATTTGCAATAATTAGCCTACTTTTTCACTTAGAAAAATCTTCTCACTCTACAAGGCATACGGATAACTCATATTTTTTTGGGGAACTCAAGCGAATAATAAAGAGGGCCAGCTTCGTAAAAGGAAGGAATGTTTTGAAACGCGTCAGCAAGTAAGAAATTACGTATTCACTTAGTTAAGTTTTTTAAAATTAGAATAATAAACGTTTTATGAAAAAAATAAGTCAATCCCTCAGTTTGTGAAACTACAGAAAACAAGGCAATTATACATGTTAAGATATGTAGGTATATGTAAATCTTATAAAACATAAACTATAGTAACTAAATGATAGTAACAACTAAAAACTAAATTATATAGCAACATATTAGTTGTTATTAGTTATTAAAACTAAATTATAGTAACACTTATTTTTATGCCAAATGAGGACATTCGATTTCGAAGAATGTATCTTTTTCACAATTCGTACCACAAAGAGTGATATATCTCCGTAATATAATAGTTTTTGACAGATTATGGGTAAATTAGGCTAGATTTTAAGTATTTTAGTAGCTGTATAACGGTAGATTTATGAATCCTAGGTAGTGCTAAACATTAAAAAGACGAATGTTACTGAAGCAATATAAAAACTACTGCAATACACTTCCCACCTGTCTGCATTACTACAATAAGCTAAACTTAATCACGTAATTACCACTGTAAGATTGAATCATGAATATTTTACAAATTATTTTCGAACGTATATTAATAAAATTGAGCAGACCAATAATATTAATTATTCCAATGCAATAAAACGGATAATGCCACTAAAAACGGCTACAATTGCTGAACGGTTATAAAGTATATAAATCTAACCTATTTAAACTGGTATTTCATTTTCTAGAAAATGTTTTCGTAGTTGTTTTTGGTATTGTGTTCCGTAACTGTCGCACGAAAATGTGAGCACTCATTACTTATGACAAAAGGAACAACACTCTCAACAGTAAAGGTTTCATAAAGACGGAATCCTTTTCCTTTGTGTGGTACTACAAGGGTCTGTACAATAGACTGTATATTATTCGTAGCCAGCTAATACGTTAGGTTGAACGCAACATTTTGTGGATGAAATACTTTAATAACTTTTCATTTTGAACTTGAGTTTACCTTCACAAAAACACAAATTTGCGGGACAAAACTTTTTACGCAGACTTTTAAACGTACTTTACAATATGTTTTATAAAGTCCTTCTTTCGGACACGTCCTGGGGATTAAATCAAACACCACGCAGGATAGGGCTGTTAAAAAGACATAACTACTCATGTTATATTAAAATTTTATTAAATTTTTAAATTTCTACTAAAGTCTTATATTTTTAAGAACGAATAAAAGCCTATGTCCAGCGATATTTATACGGATCCTATAGTTGCCGCTTGTCCTCATGTCTGTAACATAGCTAACAGGCATGTAGTCCACCACACGCGAGCAGTACCTACCTCTTGACTATAAATAGCTAGCGTAATATTTGAGCTCGCTTATGAATAAGGAATAATAGATAATTCTACACTCAGAATATAGTAAGACATAGGCCTATACACTTTTGTTTTTGTAAGCATTTCCGCTAACGACAGCATCAACTAAATAGTTGAAGTCATTTTCTATTAGTACGGTCTTGTTGATGGAAAACGATTTATGAGAATGATCAGTTTATTATCTTTGCTTTATTTAATGAGAAAAAAGAGTCTACATTTATTCTTGTTTACACAGTTAAAAATCACAACTAAACGTCCTAAAAACGTATGAGTCATGCCCCAACTGTTATCCTAAGTTTTTCATCTTCCCAAAAAAAAAAACAAGAACCACGAAACGAACTAAATTGGATCCTCCGCTCAGATAGTTATGAAAATCTTTAAACAAAAATATTTGGAAAGTAAAATTTAAAACATAATTTAAATTACGATATGATACAGAAATATTAACATTTAAATGATTCTGGTTTTCATTAAATTATAGAATTTAATATAAATATTATTTGCAGATTGATAAAAAAAAGATCAGGTAAATAACATCTGATTTTTTTTAATACAGTTTTTGGGGACAATTTCACGATATGTTTTCATTCAACGTCAATTACGTTATGAAAATTACTAACTTACGTGGGCTGTTACTTATCAGTAGTGTTTAAGAAATAACAAGCTTACATTTAACTAATATATAACACGAAATAACTTTCATAACACACACACACACACACACACACACACACACACACACACACACGCACACACACGCACACGCACGCATACACACACGCACACACACACACACACACACACACACACGCACGCACACACACACACACACACACACACACACACACACACACGCACACACACACACACACACACACACACACACACACACACACACACACACACACACACACACACACACACACATATATATATATACGCGCGCACGCAGGAATATATATCAGCTCGGTTAAAAAACTTCACCGTTTTCATCCAATTCTTGCTTGCTCCACAATCTAGATCGAAGGGAAACTGATGTGCCTACTCTATCTCCTTCCCTGTATAGGGAAACACCTTGAGATAAATTTCATATTAAATCCCAGGATTACACCTGCTCTAGCAAAATTTATTATTTATTCCCGAGTACCTGGTTTGCCTTGTAATGTGTCAAAAAAAAGAAAGAGTTTTAATTTTTCCATTTACCATATAGACAGTATTTTTTTTTTTTTTTTTTTTTTTTGTATTCTCGTCTGGTCTAATATGTTTTCCGATCCGTTAGCAGACCACGTACAGCTGTCCAGGGGGAAAGCAATGATTTTCAATTCAGACCACACATTTCCAGCACTGACCACTCTGTTTGTGTTGTTTGTCATTAAAAATATAAATGGTATCGTTTAACGCTAACGCGTGAAATTCAACACCTCATCTGGCAGTATCATTGAGATAAAAGTTTTCCAAATAAAATTATAACTTCAATGATATCTTGAGTCATAACATTCCGCGTAGCACTGCAAAGTCGTGTTGGTTTCCGGTTTCCGAGAAGAATGATCGGCCTATGTAAAATATTTGCAACGGTTTGTCTGACAAATTTAATTTAAGAATTCACTTGGATAATTAAAGGTGTTTCAAACGAAAAATGCTGTTATTGGGTTCAGAACCTTTTCTCTCATTAACGTTGGCGACTGTTATACATCCACTTAATGATAGAAAACAATATATGTGTAGCGCTAATATCTAATATCGAAATGCGATCGAATTTCACAAGCACACTTATACAATGTGACTTATAAACCGAAATATAGCTCCGTATGAATTCTATTCAGTTTCATTTATCAAACATGCTAAGTTAAAGTTGCCGATAAACTGTATATATAAGCTAAAATTTTAAATGAATTTTCTGGCAAGTAATTTGCAGCACTAATTGTAGGGCTTCCCCGAATTGTCCATAACAAATACAGTTTTGACGTAACAAGGCAAGGTAAATGGGTCAAATAAAAAAAACAAACAAATCACTAGAGCGCCAAATAGGAATATAGTTTTGCTTGTTTCTTTCTATCTAACTCAAGTCGATCAATTTTCCGTTATCACACACAAACATCATACCCTATAATTGCCAATCAGTTAATCATGGAGGGATGGTATCTAGTCGCCACCAGGTAAATTAACAAACCCAGCCTTCAACAGGTGCTAAGTTATATTAAATACTACCAGAGTAAAGGCTCTTCGTGTTTTTATCGCTTAGTTTTTGTATTTGTGTTTAATTTAGTTTGCTGTAAATGAATCTCAATAAATATATCAAACTATAGTTTATAAACTCACCGATTATTGTCTTGAAAAACTTAAGAGAAGGAAAAACTTCAGCTTTTGACATGACACTTGTAAAGTATAAATAGCCTGGAAAGATGAATAGCAACATGCAATAATTACTATCAGCTGTTTAAATGTGTTTAAAAGTGACTATTACAGATGATTAAAAACACATTTACTATCTTCTAAGTAACTGAAGTATATAAGGAGTATAGATAATCGAGTGTTAAGGGAGTGTCAAAGGCCAGTGGGGACGTCCCCTGATGAAATATCTAAATAAAATTATATCCATGTTTTTACCAGGGTTCCAAAGAATGTCCACGTAAAATGTCAGCTCAATGGACCCAGTAGGCTTGACGTATTTGAGTAAAACACACACACACACACACACTCACAACACACACACACACACACACACACACACACACACACACACACACACACACACACACACACACACACACACACACACACTAACACTCAAACACACACACACAAACACACACACACACACACACACACACACACACACACACACACACACACACACACACACACACACACACACACACACACACACACACACACACACACACACACACACACACACACACATACACACACTAACACACAAACACACACACACACACACATTGTATCTTCGGAATGGAATGAATTTATAAAAGCAAATCTAGTACATACATTGAATTCTAAGGCGCTCCGCCCAAAATCTATATTAAAGTGGTTTTACTAATTCCTAAAAAATCTCGGTATTGAGCAAACACACCTAGTTTTGTATAAGTTTTACCGGAGAAAATTTGAGAAACACATTGATTTTTATACATGAGTTTTAGTCTCAACATATTATGTTTACAATAGGTTTAGTATTATTTTTTGGAAACAAAATTGAAAAAAGTATTTTACATCGATATTTTAATCGAACTTTAATTTAAGTTTATATAGAAAAAATAATATTAGTATGTAAATTATGATGAGATATTGTATTAATCTATCTACTATCTGCACTCTGTTGAATGTCTAGAGTACGTTTGGTTTGGAAACTTATTAAAAGCACGTTTCCAATTATTTACTGTGAGTTACATTAGTGTTAACTTAATATAGTATTCATTGTAAATAAAAAAACTTTAGTGATTATTTAAAATAATTTTAGGATATATATATATATATATATATATATATATATATATATATACATATTTAAGTTAGAAAAACAAACCCATGTCCACAAATAACACACAAAAATATCCAACAAGCTAATTTGTTTTAAAATGTGACTTTCTTGCCTAAGTGAATTTATTAAATTGATTCAGTACATTTGAATATTTGTTCTAATATTTGCCTTATTATGTCTAAATCTAAATTTTACTGAATCACAGATATAGAGATGTTTTTTATATTTCCAAAATACCTTGAGTTATAATTTTGAACATTGCAATTTGACTTTACAAAACTAAACCCTCCTGTATCTACCATGGGTAAATTTGTGTTACGAGTGTACATAACACTAAGATTTTATACCATGTTTTTTTATTGCCACAGTCTGTAAAAAAGTTACTTATTTTAAATTGCCCACAGTGCTATCATTGTTAAACAGTCTTCTTTCCATAGCTTCAGGATAGTACATATTTATCATTTTAAATTCGCATGCCTTGATAATAAAGTCTCTCTCTTTTAATTTTAATAAATTACATGCAAAATATAAATTATCCATCACGTCTTTGCTATAAGAGTTTACTCTCGAAGCTAGACTTGTTGATATATATAATACTTGTTTGTGTTAAATAGACAACGTAACAGTCAACGACATGATGACGGCGTTTCCTTTCGAGAATGAAGTGTTGACGACCCAAGTAATGGGGCAAATACTGTACGACATGTTAGAATGGTCTGTGGCAAAGCTCGAACGGAACAGATACTCATCGTCCAAGTCTTTCCTGCAGGTTTCAGGTGTGTTCATAGCAATTAAACAGTAAATAGCAACATACATGGTTATACTTCCAATAATAGTAAATAGAACTTTATTCTGGCACCTAACCAACATAAACAATCAAATTTTGGGTAATGTTTTCCTTTCATATACCACAATGGGAGGGTGTGTTTATTAATTTATTTTTAATCCTAAAAATCTGTATTAAAAACTGTTGTTATAAAACATAAATAAAAACAAATAAGTAAAATAGAATTATAGTGCGAGAGGTTGGCTACAGTTTAAGCTTCCTACGTCAAGAAATACAGTTAAAATGTAAATAATAGTCAATGAGAATATAAAGTTATTAAAATATATAACGTTATAAAAGCCATAATTAGTCTCATTTTCTATGTTATTTATTATTCTTTCACCTATCTTTACCTAACTTTTCCTATGTAGGGCTAGAAAAACATATAATCAAAGAAATAAACTTAACCCATAATATAAGGTTTACAGTTTAAATTTATAACTAACCCGAATTCAGTATGAATGATTTATTTACCCTCAACATAATATACTTTAAAACAATTCTAAATATCAATAAATCTGATACATTTTAAATGAGACATATATTTTTACAGGTTTGCAGGTAGTATACGACACAAAACAACCCCCTCTGCGGAGAATAGTTAGTGTTCTTGTTCTCTGTGCAAACTGCTCGGTGCCCAGCTACTCACCACTCAAGAGGGATAAGATTTACTCTGTTTTAACTACGTCTTTCCTGCTGCATGGAGGGGATGGATATTCTATGCTAAAAGATAATCACTTAACCAATGACACGCTAGGTAATACTTAAAATAAATTTACCGAACAGTTTTTTTTTTTAAATAAACTATAAACAACTTTATAATTAAGAATTCAAATCTTCTTAGATTAATTTACACAAATTTAATGTAAAAAAAAACAATGTAATCTAAATAAACATAATATCAAGTTTCAGATTGTATGGAGAATTAGGAAATAAATACGCATGTTGTACTAATACTTAAACATTTTTAAGAGAAATTTTTTTTCTAAAAGCGTATTGTCTGCAGCTGGTAACAAACGAATTTGAATAGTTAAATTATGACATAGTTCGTAAGTCTTAAGGCCCTTTTTATCACTATCGTAAAGTTTCCTTATATTTCAGATTTTCTGTAGCACGTGGATTTCCTATAGTAACGTGTCTTTTGTTGACTAATGGCGTTACCATGTACATTTTTTCGTGTACAATAACATCTGTCATGAACAAAGTAATTTGAGAGACACTTTAGACCGTAATTTGGGAGACATAAAGATTATTAACCAACACTTTGGATTTCAATAAATTTATATTATGTCTGGATAAAGAAAAACATTAATTGTATTTCAATAGGGTTTGGTTTTGAATGGCTAAAGTAGAGGAAGCTTCGACAAATAGAACACAGTTTACGAGGGTTCCAACAGATATAAAAATTAAAATACTGTTATAATGGACTGTGCTATTAATTATTAAAACCTTAGTTCTGACAACAACTATGTGACATTTGTCCCATGTAGAAGCCTATTATGGTGACATATATGACGTGACGTGTACACAAGAAGATGTATACTGTATCTAGGTAACTGTAATCGACGTAATCGGCAATTACAGACTTTTCTACATTGTGCACACAGAAGTAGATGGTAGCGAGTTTACAATACTATAATTAACGTCCCATAAAAACCTATCTAAACTTGCGTCAGGCTCCATGACATTTAGGGTCAGGACTCATCCTACACCAATTAAACGTTTGATTGAATTACCTAACTTACATTACCTATGAAAGAGTTTCAAGAAATAAGATCATGAAAGATTAAGAAATGAGGCACATAAAGCAAAAAGATAGAGGCGTTGTACGGCATTGATACCGTTCCAATGAATCCAACCCCATTTGCTTCTAAATATACCATCTCTTATTTTCCTTAAGTGAATTACACCTAAAGAACTTTATTTATCATTTGTGATAAGGATAATACAACTCCACCAAATAAGACGATTCTATATGTGAAAGAAATTATTTTGATGTAAAATAACTTGTCTCCTAGTTATTTTTAAGATCCTGAGATGAAATACGAGTTTCTTTAGTGCTTAAACAGACTCCTTGTTATTTAGGACCGACACAGGGTTTACCACGATACTTCTGTCCGTTATTTGTAAAAGTTGCTAGGGGATTGTAGAAGTGGGGATCTGGTATGGAAGTATTTTATAATCAAAAAGAAACTAAAACTACGTATGAGACAACCTAATTAAGTCCCAAGTATCTACTTACCTAATTTTAAATATAAACATACCAATAATCACAATAACATGTAAATCACAAAACAAAAATAATACAACTACAAATATAAGCACATTGCTCAATGTATCACAACGCTTAACATGATAATTCACGAAAACATATATTGTTAAATACTATGCCTTATTGGTTATTCTTATGTCGGAAAACCCTACCTTGTGCGAAAAGGTAAATTATCATGTCAAGGTCACATTTGTATTTCCCCTTACCCAATAGGACCTTATCCTTATATTTAGGCTGGATGATTCTTGGCACAAGGGCACCGACTACATTCAATAGGAAATGTAAGTTACCAACTGGAATTTCAGTGTTTTCTGCAATGTTTCCAATTTAGAGTTTTCTTTGTTCAGTAAAATAATGTAATTTATAATTTTAAACCGAATTGATAGAGGCATGAGTGATAAAAGTTTACCTTCACAGTTAAATCTTTTTTCCAGTGCATAGAAATATCCATATATAATCAGCGTTTTCGTCAAGGAATTGAAGATGTAAATAAAATATAATCCTAACTTCTATACTTTTCAAAGCTTGTCGATGTAAGTGACCGATCAACCTTCACACCACCCGGTTCCAGTTGTGTACTTCATGATATAAAAACGATTTTTATACAAGCTCGCAGCAGGCGTCGTGATCACGGATAACGTTAGGCACTGGCTTCCATTACATGGGCAGAACGATACGATGTTTCAGCGAGTGACAAATTAGTATTGAAATGACTGAATGGCAAAGTTTTAAATCCAAGTGCAAATCAAGGTAAAAAAAAGAAGAAAACCATCTGAGTACTGAAAATAATGTAGTTTAAATGCCTTTTAAAATTGCACTGAAAGGAGTTTTTTTAAAAATTTTTGTTCTTACCTTTGAAGATATGGTAAAGTTTTATAGACGAGTACATCCATTTTTATATATAATTTCTAGTACAGTTCAGAACGATTTCCTATGGTTTCTTTAATTTTGGGCAAAAAACATGAATATTGGGTGTTCACATTGTCTTTTTAATAGACCCTCTAGTAATCCGGTGTTTTCAGTAAACCGACCTTTTTCCAGCCTAAATCTGCCGGACTAGTGATACTCTACAATAAATATATTTGAGATATTTCCATTTACACATACACACACACACACACACACACACACACACACACACACACACACACATACACACAAACACACACATACACACACACACAAACACACACACACACACACACACAAACACACACACATACGCACGCACACACACATACACACACACACATTCACACACGCTCACACACACACACACACACACACACACACAATATATATATATATATATATATAATTTATTTATATATGTTATTTATTTATATACTGTATATATAAATGTGTGTGTGTTTGTGTGTGTGTATGGGGGGGCGTGTGTGTATGTATGCGTGTCTGTATGCGAGTGTTTGTGTATGATACAAAGTAAGCGCCTAAGGAAATTTTATTTAAAACTCTAACACCAAACTAACAAAGGTCTTGGAAATGTCTGGCATGTTCGTTTCTTTAAATTAATATATCTGAATGTGCCACTAATCACATAGCCCCTTTTATGAAAGAGGAAAAAATGCCAGTCAAAACTGCACACATGAAACATCCTCTGTTCAACAATGCAGGGATTTTTGAAACATTTCGCCGCCTTGATAATAGAATATCTAGTTCTGCTAATGAAGCCTATGTGCAGTTTCTTTAAAGATCGCGTAAAACTTATAAATTTACATGAAATATAAGCAAATACAATATACTAGCAAATTATTATTCACTACGAAAAAATATCGTCACGATCCTTTTCCCCCAAAAGGAGTTTTAAAAGTTAATAATATAAAAGTAAAGTTACATTCCGCCAACATCTTTAACAGGGTCGACGATGTCAGGAGGTGTTATTGTTTTATAGTAAGACAAAAACCAATGAACAACAAACACTTGATTAACAAAAACTGGAGAGAATCGAATATTAAGAGCCTTAATTTGTTTCGTTAACTGAAGTAAATTTACGCATTGCTTTTATGATACTTTAGCGTTCAAATTGAGCTAAATTTTAAAAAGCTATAATGACAAATACGAGTAAAAAGTAAATTATAGGGACAAGTTTTTATATAATGGTGAATATTCCCTAATTAGTGTTAGAATATAAATGGGTTGAAAACCTAAATCCATACTTTTTGTTTAAATAGATTCCCAGAAATATAGTAGACATACAATTTATGAAAAAATGTCGCAAACGTTAAACAGTGAATAAAACATACACTGTTTATACAAAAATAGTCCCACTTTTCAAACTCGTTAACTAAGTCGTTTTTCAGGAATTATCTTACTAAACGACGTTATAAAATAACAAGGGTATAGTATTCAGGGGCTGTAAAGTACCCCTTGTCTATCCTAACCAATATAAATGAGATTCTCTAAGAAAAAAATATTGAAATGATTGGGCGAGTATTCTTTCGAATTACACAAAAGTTAATTGGTTTAGGAAAACGTAATATGTTTATAAGTGTATTTTGCCTTACCATAATATTTTTTTTATCTAACTATATCGCAGGTAAAAGAAATAACTAGTTAGGTTATAAAGAAACACAATTTTTGAAACCTCAAATGAAAGGTTACGATAGTTAGGAAAAAACAGTTTTTTAACCGGAAATAACTGGTAACTAAATTAAGCAATAAATTTGTAAATAATATTTTATTTCTAATTAAATCTATCCGGATACTTAATGAATGAATTTTAACATGCCTATATCCTAATGTAGTATACAATAGTAATGACTTGTAAGATGATTTTAGTTTATACAGTTTATTATATTTTTATGAAGACATTATATTCAATCTGAATAATATAATGTTTTTATTCACTCTTAAGAGATTTTAACCACTATGTATGGTTTGCGACTTTTAAAGTAAAATTCTCTTGCTTAGAAAATATTAACATTGTTATCAGTTAAAATACGTAAACACGAATAAAACCAGAGTGTATACGGCTTTTAAAGTTTTACCGTCAGAACAGATGCCGAGATGCCTGAAGATAACTGGCCCAACTGAGATGACTATGAAAAAGGTTAAATATACAATGTGATCTAGGCAAATTATCGCTCCATTTGCTAAATAAAATATTATAGTTAATTAAATATATTTTAAACTAATTATTTACTCTACGTTTTAATATGGTAAATTAATAATAATAACAATTATTATGAATTGTTTAAAACATTTTTTTTATTCTTTCAAGGGGGAAACGTGTGTGACGTCATTATAGAGTATATAAGAGACGTTGGTACCATTTACCCTGAAGTTAGCGGAAGAATACGTACCCTGAAGGACTTGCAATGGGCCAACAACAAATCACCAGTTACGTCATCTTACTTGTTACTGCTGAGTGCCTTAGTGTTTTTACTATTTAAGTGAAAAGTATTCTAGGAGTGCACTTCATTAAAATACGTTTCACTGCAGGAGATATTCAATAATATTTTACTAATAACACTGAGAAGGTATTTGTTGTAAATATGGTTTACACACGAAAAAATGTTATTATTTACCATGGTCTCAATTTTGTCTAGAAAATACGTATACAATTTAAAATACATAAGGTCACTGTAAATATCTCAGTGAAAGTTTCTCACTGATAATTGCAACGTAGTAGATGAAACATATCTGACAATATTAAAGACTTTGTTGTAATATTAGTGCATATTATTTTATATGGACGATATACTATAGTAGAATAAAAACATTTCCAATTTATAATGTTGAGTTTCCCTCAAACTAACCTCACTAGTTTTGTGACAAGATAGAGTGTGAAATTACACGTAAACCGGGAATACGACTTTGCGATAAGATTCTGTTATGTAGTTGGGAATGGTAGTAGAGTACCGTGTCGTTTTACAATTTCTACATGAAAGTGAGTGGGTAATTACTTTGACCAAGAAAGAAAGTTCCACAACTACGAAGAGATTCATAGTTCCTCTTCAACTCTAGTAATAGAGTGTGATGTTATAAGGGGTGACGTCATAGGAAGGACTCGCTCACACTGTTAATGTTTTTGAAACCCGATTCATATTTCTTCCTCAGCTTCTGTGACAGGGTATATTAGTGTGTCTGCCCTAGCTTTATTTTGCCCTTACCTAAAGTTCCTTGCCTAGGGCCCCAGTGAGGCATAGGCTTACGATGGTATTGCTGATGCCTAGATTTTTCCGACCGGTTAATGCATAATACTTCTTTAAGCTTTCTAAGAACTTGTGCTGTTTAAACTAAAAATGATCGATAGTTTCGTAGATACAATGAGAAAATTACTTACGATTTGTTAGATGGTAGTGTAAGAATAACTCCAAGATTCTTCTCCAGTTACACTCTCTGTTCCTATCTGTCAGACATTCCCTGCTTTATAACGAAATGGGCAAATTGTTTAGTGCAGTTATTCAATGTATTGTCTTAAGTGAAGCATGAAGAATGACGATATGTATTTGTAGTATATAATATGTGTTTCATATATATAATATGTAATATGTCTGTAGTTTGTGTTGATATTTATCCATAATAGACTTGACATTGAAAATTATATTTAGTTTGTGTTTTTCATTCAGTTGTGTTATAAAGTTTGTAACATTTCTTATACATAAGCATGTATTCAGATATTCAGGAGCTCTACGTTTCGCTGCTACAGGTGTTTAATAATAAGTGTTTTACATTCATCTCTTTTGTATCCCTCGCTATTAAGTGTTTCAGTTCATCAAAAGGTAGCGCCTGTTCTAAATATGGAGAAATAAAACTGCAAAACCCGATAAAATATCAAACTAAGAATAATTTCATAATTTTCTACTAGATGTATTTTTTTAACACAATCTTTTAGGAAAATTTAAGTGTAAAACTTAAAAATTATTGTTTTAATTTGTAAAACAACTACATCTTCGATTTTATAGAAACCATTTGCAAAAGCGACAAAAGAAAAAAGGTATTTCAAAAACATTTTTCGCCAAAAAGTTATAAAAAACATTAATTATATTATTTCCAATGGGTTTCTTAGTTTTTGTGAAATACTAATTTTTGTATTGACAGATTATGTGATGCAATGAGTAAAACATTATTTACGATAATAATGGTTCTGGATTCTATTCTTAGTTCCAATGAAGAATTTGCATGTTCTTCCGCCACCAAGTCTATCATGTGAAAGTGAATAGCTTGAGGTCAGACCCAGAGTGATAGTGGTTTGTTGTTTGGAATTGGTGACCTTGAATGTGTATTGCGCAAGTATGGTTACTCTCCTGAACTAAGTCAATGGTATAAAAAGGGATCAATATTATTGTTAATAATAATATTATTATTTGCTTTTAAACACACATTCCTAAGCATCTTCGTATATGCCAAATAACTCGCCCTCAAAAGTTGTTGCTTATCTTCATAGATTGCAATGTTCTTTACAAGGCATATAGTAGCGAATTTTCTTACACCTAAGCGCTCTATAAACAGTGCAGTTCTGTAACTTAGTTAATGCAGTTACTCTTACTTAGCATTATTAATGCGCCCTTTCAAAACAACCTTTCTACGTAGTATTTAAATAGGCAATGAAACAGCTTTTCTTATGTTAAACAGCTGTTTATCAAAATTCATCAAATTCTTTGCGGTGCCTAAAATACAGAAGTTAACAAAACCACAAATTTACAGACTTTAATAGATAATTATAGACACAAAAATCACATCCAACTACAAATTACAAGATCGAATCTCGTTATTCTATTTATTTAATTTCTATTTTTGTAACTATTACTTCTGATAATTCTTCTTGTCGAGTTTAAACAAATATGTCCTTTTTTTGAATTGGTTATTTAAAACTGAGATTTGAAAAAGAAATTTCGGAAAGAAATTGGAAGCGTTGAGTGTTTAAAAAAGCAAAATTGTCTTTGATCTGTCATAAGCCTAAAAAAAACATATTTTCTTGAAGGAATTTATTACCTTGGTTCAGTGTGAGAGGCGTATGAAACTAAAGTGAAAAAAAGAAATAGACAGAAGAGTGAGGACTGTTTTCCAATTACGCGTTTACACGAATTCTACAAATATGTCTCTTGGCAGCAAATCTACCCTTTACATAGAACCACACCTCTATTTAAAAGATATTTGTGTTACTTTATGCAACATTTTTATCGACTAGGTGGTTCTAAAGTGAATTTATTACCAGTGTTTGTGAAAAACATGCTATAGTATAATAGTAGGTAAATCATATTGTACGATATACGAGAGGGGATTAACGATAGGATCTAGTTATACGGTTGTGTTAAGAGATACTATACATAGAGGATAGAGAATAGTAAATTCTATAGGATGAGAAATTATTGTACATTTCTATTCATTAACAGTTTACAAGCTAACCCCACATTTTCCTAAATATAAACCTTTATATATATATATATATATATATATATATATATATATATATATTAAATATGGTGTTATGTTTTCTTGTAATATAGTTGATATATTAAAAATATTTCAAAAACAAGAATACTTTTAATGAATATATTTATTCAAAGCTTTTCGCCGATAAAATAGTACCAGCATCATCAGGAAAATAATTATCTAATCATTAGATGATGATAATAAATAGATGATGATCATTAGATCATTATAGACTAGTGATTGATAAAGAAACCTTGACGGCATACAGTTTTTGTGTGTTTGTTAAATTAGGTTATTCAATTAATTCTATTAGCTCACGCTCTCCCTATATATATATATATATATATATATATATATATATATATATATATATATATATATGCATCTTGTACTATTGATATACACAAACACATAACAAAATAGAAAAATATATACATGATAATCAAATTTGTCAAATAAATAAGGACATTCCGAATAAATTTCAAAATAAAATGAAAAATATTATAAAATCTTGATATAAATTATTCAATAAAAATAGTATTAGCAACTATATAAATAATTCGGAAACTCCAATATTGAATGGACTAGTTAAAATACATAAAATATTACATATGTAATATGTATATATTACATAAAATAGATAAACCAATATGTCCGTTAATAAATTTTATAAATACTCCATCTTATAAAATATCAAAAATATGCTAAATATTCTTAAAGATAAAACAAAACTAAATAATAATCATACTATTATAAATTTTATTGATCTTATTGAAAACCTAAGTTCAATTAAAATTGATGAAATACAAAATTAATATCATTTGATATAAATAATATGTACACATACATTCGTATAAAATAAACTATCGAAATTATAAAATCTAGACTAGAACATGAGAAAGATAAAAAATTAACATTCGAAATTTTAAATACACTGAAAATAGTACTGAATCAAGATTATTTTTCATACAATGTTAAAATTAATAAAAAAGAAGATGGTCTTACTATGAGCTCGTCATTATCAAATATATTACCTAAAGTATTTTTAATACAATTAGATAATCAAAATAAATGAAATTGTAAAAATATTTGATGAAAATGGTTATTGGTTTAGATATGTAGGTGACGGTATTTGTATATCGAACAATAAAAATATAAATGTAACAAATAATAATAATAATAAAACAAATTTACTTATGAAATGGAAACAAATAATAAATTAAGTTTTCAGGATTTAACATAATAAGAAAAAATGATTAATTTGAATATATGATATATCGTAAATCAACCTTAACAAAGCAAATTATACTAAATAATTCTAATTATCCATATAACCAAAACATGATTGCTTTAAATAACTTTATATATAGAAAGCATAAAATCCCCATGAATGAAGAAAATAAAAGAAAAGAAAACAACATAAAATATCAAATTGCAAGAGAAAATGGTAACGAAAAGAAAACTGTTGACAAACCTAATGAAATATTTTTAATAAACAACAAAATAATTTAATTTACAAAAATAATAATAATAATATTACAATATGGACTTCATTTTTATTTTTAGGCAATGAAATAAAAATATCACAAAATTATTTGAAAATACAATTATTAAAATTGAATACAAAACTAATAACAAACTGATTCATAAAAATGAACAACAATAATAAAACAAATCATATCCATGGATAAGGAGGTGTTTATAAATTAGAATGTGAAAGCTGTAGGCTAATAAAACTTATATAGGGCAAACCAAGAAAAAATTAAAAGAAAGATATAAGGAACATTTAAATGCTTATAAAAATCGAGAGATGTATAAATACAATTTTTCAAATCATTGTATTAATTAAAAGCCCCAATTTTTCAAATATTGAAAATTTGAATCTTATAAAAGAAATTAGTAAAGGATTAAGAATGGACATGTATCAAGCATTAAATATCTAAAATATATAAATAAAGTAATAACAACAAATTATTAAAAGAAAAGGTACAAATACATTCTGAATTTGATTTTATATTCTATGTCTATAATGTTACAGGAAAAAAATAAACTTGGCAATTTGTATAAACTTAGCAACAATTCCATTTCTATATTAACATATATTTTATGTCTTGCATTATTGTATATTCATTCTGATAGTTTTGATACTGTTTATCAACGAAAAGCTTTGAATATAATGTAATAAATATTCTTGTATTTCAATCACCTTAGTTGTTTTTAATATACATATATATATATATATATATATATATATATATATATATATATATATATATATATTATTGCTTGAGGTAGGTTACCAATATACTTCTCAATATTATCATGTTTTTAAGGGAATACGCGCAATTTTGATAGACTCACATTTAGTGTTGAAATTTACAATTCAATGCTACAAACAAGTGGTGAACCAACAAACTGAATCGACCAACAAATCATAGAGTGAGCCTGCCATTATTGTGTCAAAACGTATTTATAGGTTTACTAATTTTATCTCTGGCAGCTCAATATTGAATTTCCATTTACTTCTTTCTGGGATTTCTAGTTATTTTCTATAATTGTTCTATTTCAATTGACTAGTTTAAAAAAATTTTCCCCATCTTATTCCTTAAAAAATATTTTTATTATCTAGTAGGTCTGTATTGTTATGTTTAACCCTTTTTAAACGCTTGTAAAGCAGACATTTTTTGAATAAAATAGGTTGTATCGGTGAAGAAATTTACATTTTGCTCATGTTATCTACCGCGGATTCAGCTATAGCCGTAATCGACCCTTCCTACTCATGACATGATCTCAAAATCCAACATTAATCTTACCAATCTTACCCCAAACCTCAAGGTGGACTTTTAACCATTAGACCTATGATAACTGTAAAGATTAAGTCTACGATTATTTAGAAATTTTGTGTTTATAATGTGAGAAATGTTTTTGTTTTAACCTTTCTTTCCACATCTAACGTTGGGGAAATAATTTAAACCAAGAGCCATGTAAGTGTAGTTATTCAATGCTGTGACGTAACAACTCAGTCACGTCCGACCTTCACAGATGCATAATCACCCCACATGCAAGAAATTCCCTCCAGCAATCAAAACGCCCAATAAGAGTTATTCGGTTCGGTTTGAGTTTATCTCTAAACAGCTAAATCCGTTGCTAGGGATGTACCAACGGAACTTGACTTTCTCAATAAGTTATATTTTTTCTGATCTAAAATACGTCCTTAATTTTTAATTAATATTTATTTGTAAATTTTATATTGTTACTATATATTTTCAGCTTTGATTCTTATGGAATAACATACAATCAATTGAAAGACATGTGAAATGTTCCTTGGTGATGATATTTATGCTACATTATCTAGGCGACGTTTGTCGTGAAAGATATTTGGTCAATTTTATTTTATACTCAATTTATTCATTATATACGGGTATTCTTAGCAAGTACAAGAAATAGAAAGTGCAAGTATACGAATCTAATATACAAGCAAACAAAAGCAATATATTTATGATTTACTGTAGGAGTTTAGAAACAAATGACTGGTCATATTTCGGGGAACAAAAACTATCTGATTGCCAGAAGCCTTGGCGATACCAAATGGCTGAACCAATCAATAGTGTCCCAGTTTGTTGTCTTTTCACTGCTGGGCTACGATTGTTTTTAATATCTAGAATTTTCTTTAGAGAAAAATTAATGTTTACTGAATTTTTTTTCATTTAGTAATAATTTATCTCAGGCGATAATTGCCACTACAAATAGTGTTAGGATCTTATTTTCCGCAAATAGTGTTCAATCGTCAAAATAAAAATTTGAAAATAGAGAAACCTTTTTAAACATTTATTTCAATATTAATGAATAAAGAATATACAAACAAAATAATTCACAACCGAGAAATAAATAAAACTTCAAGAGCGTAAATCTAATGTCAATTTTGTCTGTGTTGGACAACTTGCTCATAAACTCCATGGCAATCTTATTTGTAGTAAACAAAGCTTCTTGGTATTAAGTAAAACCAAAATACCATAAACCTTTCCACTTTTAGGAAAAACATTTTCGTTTGTGTAAAGTACTCTAAAATCCGAACATGAAACAATTAAACACATACAAAAATACTATAATGTTTCTCGCTGCTACTAAATGTTTCTCTCCTGGCACGCAAACGTGTAGTATCCCTCTAATAAAACAAATATTGTTCAAAGAAAGCGCAGACAAGCGCAATAATCGTCGATTGTGCGTTCACCGAGCCGCAGTTCTGTATTTGCTATTCAACAAACTACGTAGGAAGTGTTGAGTTAACACAAAGCCTCTGTCGAGGTTATGTGGGAGTGAGTGTATTTGAGCAGCTGTATGCTTGTCTCACATATCAAAGCGAGATATACCTGTTTGTGCAGTTACAACGTTCAAATTAATTATATAATTAAACTGTGTCTCAGTCCTTTCAACAGCTTTCCCTGCATCTGCCACTTTGCTCAAGTACTTGGATCAGTCACAGACATTTCAGTACCATAAAGTGAAGTACTGGTGAACTAACGGCTCCTACTTGAACGGAACAAAAGGGTAAAGTTAGAAGTAAATGAATTAGCCTCGGACAGACATTAAGATTTGCTATGAATAGGTTAAATCTAAAACAGACTGAGTTATTACCCATGAACTAATAATAGCGTGGTTTTCAAAATAAGTATATTGTCATACAATTAATTTATAAATTACCAGCAGATTACTCGTCATTCGTGTGGGGGTACAATACTTAATAAAAAAAGTTATTCATCCATTCATGTTTAAATAATTTTATTAACCTGTACTGGATGATAATAAAGTTTTTTCAGATATATTTTCAATAAATAAATTATAAAAATTTGGGCACCCTATCGGGATTCGAACTGTGAATCTTCGTAATCGGAGTATATCTAGAACCTACTGAAATATTAAAAGTTACTGGTCTAGCGCGCTTTGGGAACGCGTCAACTTCCCAATCGGAGACATCTATTTCTCAAAGATGTATATAATGTACTACCTGAAACTGTTTTCATGGTTACCACACAATATCAGAAATAGTACTAATATTTTTATTCAATGTCTATTAATAACTATTAATTTTTTATATAGGCTAATGACTGATCACAGGCAATTAATTCATGCTTTTGTAACACTAAAACGTTTAGAATTTCTTTCCAAAATTCTTTTTCAAGAGCTCTTAAAAATAATTTCGGAAAGAAATTCGAAACATTGAATTGTCTGTGAATAGTCTATATAAACAATAAATTATACTCTAAAAATTAATGTAAAGAATAAAACGACGAAAAAAAACGCAGATAAAATGTCTGTTATTGACCTCAGTAGGAATTTACTTAAACATTTTTTTTATTTTAATTGCTCAAATGAAGGCTTGTTTGCGTTCTAAAGCCCCTAAATGTCCCTGATTTAAAAGCTCAAGTCGTCAAAGTCCATTAATGTTAAAGCTATCTTGGCCTACAGTGACTTTTCAAATACTTTGAAATTAGTGTGCTTTAATAAACCGAATTGTAAAAGATACTCGGGGAATGGAGTAAGTGCAATACAAGACGTATATTTGTATTTTGCTTATTGCATTCCGAAATACAAAACAGTTATAAAGTAAGTTAATTCTAGGTCGTTGGATCGAGTATTAATATGCACGTGTTTACACTAAAGAAATGTTTATATAACTGGCATATAACATTATTTTTACAGCTTTGTCTTCTTTAATGAAAATAAGTAGGATCCTTCCCCTTGAAAGACGTGAGAAAGCAAAACAATCGAAATGAACTTTAAGTTTCAGGGTATAAACAATGCACAACAGCTGCAATGCAGTATATGTGTTTTAAGTATGTAAAACAAATTTACTTGATTGAAATTTAATCTCAATAAATATATATAATTATAAACTTACTGAATATTGTCTTGTAAAGAAGGAAAATCAGACAAGTGTCGTGTCTGCTTGTGACATGGCACTTGTAGAGTGTTACTAAGTTTGAAAGGTGAATAACAACAATCATTTACTATCACCTGTTTAAATGTGTTTAAAAGCGAATTTTACAGACGATTACAAACGCATTTACTATAAGCTGATCAGCCCAAGTATATAATGAAGTATAGATAATAGAGTATTAAGGGAGTATTAAGAGGGCCAGTGTCCTGATGAAATTTCTAAATAAAAATACTATTATATAGTAACCAGGGACCATAAAATTTTTGCTCAATGGATCCAGCAGTTTTTACTTGATTGAGTAATACACCACACTCACACACACACACACACACACACACACACACACACACACACACACACACACACACACACACACAGACAGACACACAGACACACACACACACACACACACACACACACACACACACACACAGACACACACACACACACACACACTGATACACATACTATGTAATACTATAGATAAATGAAAACGTATTTCAAAAAATTGTTTAGTTGATAACGGCAACCTGCTTTGTTCTACTGCACACCTCTATAATTGGAAGTAAATGCTAACCAGACCCCTCGAATTACAGAAAAATCTGATAACAAGGAAATACGTACCATTGAATTAGAAGAAAGGAGCTCTAACGAACCCTATAATAATTAAATTGAAAAATCAATTAATTAATTTATAGAACTTTATATGGACATTGCTTGGGCTCCGACTTTTTCATTGGCATACCTTATTGTTATAAACATTTCTTGGAATTTCCGCTCATTTCCTTTGCGTACGTATAGTTATAAACATATCCTGGAAACCTAACTCATCATTACCTTTCAATGGATGAAATAGACTCAAACGAAAGCCCGAAATATCAGAACTAGGAATTTCAAGAATCTACTTTATTTAGAAATAATTTTGCTATTTTGAATTTCTATTGTCAGCGTTATTGAATAATTTTATGAAGTTATATTTACTATATTAGTGTATTTGTATAAACTGTTTGCATATATATATATATATATATATATATATATATATATATATATATATATATATATGTGTGTGTGTGTGTGTGTGTGTGTGTGTATGTGTGTGATGTACGCATGTATCTGTGTCTGTGTGAGACTCTTTACTTTAAAACAATGGCGTAAACTATAAGTGACAATTAATATCCTAATTTCTGTATTTTACTTTTGAAGTTATGGTAAATTAAATCTTTTAGAGAAAGCCATCACATTTTTTTTCAACTCTGACTTTATAAAAAATTTTATAAAATATTATTCTTTGTTGTTCTAAACGTGTGTAGTGGTTTTTACTGAAGCGGTTTATATTAAAGTTGCCACGTTATATGAAATATACGTTACCTATTTTTGGTGAAGGCCTATTTTTATAATCCACTGTGCAATTTTAGTTGCTTAGTGTACTCATACCCCTCGATCAGGCACATATAGAAAACTAAACAAATTATCTTTGTGTAACATTTTTCTTGCTATTTAAAACTGAAAAAGGAATATAAACATTTCTTATAAAAACTAATATGTTACTAAAGTAAAACAATACTTGTTTCCAAGATGTTATTTGAAGTTCCTCATTGAAGGGTCTAAAAGTAATAACATAAATGTTTTTTTTAATTAAACACGTTAAAAATAGTTCCTCTTTTGAGAGTTATTTGTGTTCATTTTGTGTTACAATCTTTTAATGTAACCATATTGCTAGTTTTACGTTGCACTTACGCATGAAACTTGAACAGACGTTTTTCACAAGTTATACATCTATTTCGTGAGTATCTGTTTTTTGTGATGTAGTTTTTAAATTGTCTGCAGGAGGTTTTTTTTTTAAATTTATCTTTGAGCAGCAAAGATATGGATCGAATCAATATAATAAATGAACCTTTGGTTAGTGATAGTGAAATTTCGTTTATAAAGACTGATTGTGTGAATTTCATTGTTGTATTGAAATTATAATTAGTCCCACTTCTTCCTTGTCAGGGCTAAAGTTCAAAAATCATTGAATTTTTACCGGGTACTAACACAGGTGAAAGATATTATCATTTTATTCGGTCCTCAAGATCAATTTCATTTTTTGTAGAAAGCAATAATATGGTTTATATGTTTAGCAAGATGTCGCTGCATCAGATGATTGTATTTACTTCATAATTAACATACATTGTGAGTAGAAATTTAACACGTTTCTTAGTTTTATTTTTGAGAACGTATGAAAGTAATTTAGCCTTGTTTGGTTGCTTCTCATGTATAAGGAGCCCTCCGTATTATGTTTACAATTTGGAGGTAGCTATGTCTTGTGTAGTACAGAAAATAAAAACGACACATTATGAAATTATTATAATGAAATATTACTAAAAACCTCTAATATAAATAATGTACAAAAATATCAAAGTCAGTCACGTGGTGAGATTAGTTTTCTCTCTACTACGGTCGCAAAAATTGTGGGGTTAAAACTGTACTAGCGGCGACGGAGGGGAAATGTTCACCTCACACTACTCCAAGTAAAATCATTGCACCGATGAGTGACCATACGTATCCAAACAAAAAATACAAAAGACAAATTATTAGATATTTTTTTAAAAATTTTTGTAAGAAAACATTTAAAAAAAATACATATTTATAAACTAAGAGAGTGAAGATTTACTCCCCAATTGTGGGCAAGGGTGACCGTCTAATATATCTAAGTTACCTGTGAGGGGTAGGAAAGGATATGCAGAAAAATATAAAATAATTATGTGATAACAAAAGATCAGAACTAGCTTCGACTTTATAAGACAAAACGCTAAATAATTGGCATAAATAGTAAGCTAAAGAGATTAACCGAATTCGAAGAAGAATTCATTCAAGATGGCATACCAATCATTTAAATCATTAAGGATGAAATGGAACACCTGACATATTATGAAGGAAAATACAGAATGGGGTTAGACAAAATGATAAGACTATGGGCTTGATGATATTCTTAAACCTATTTCTTACTATCTACAAAATTTGTGACATTTGTAAAAGGTGGTCATTGTGTTATAAGAGAATGTGAAGAACATAATGGCCAAAAAAAGCAATGAAGTAGAGAGAATTTAAAACTACGAGAAAATAACGGGATAAAAACCATTAAAAGAGCAAAATTTTAATATTTGTGCCATACAGCGGGTAGCGAGAAATACTCCCCATTGTGACTCGAGAAATATTGGATGGAGAAAACTGTCTTGTAGAATGTCAACAGAACCGTTTACAGCTGCCGCCATGAAGTAAATCTACAGGATAAGATTTCCAAGCTTTAGAATTATATTATGAATTTACTACTAGTTCCTGTAATCCATTATAATCAAGCAGGGTTGGACTGCGCTTTAACAGGAACACAAAAAGGATTAACGATTAAAGTCATCATGGCTAATTTCCCAGGTCAATAACACTAGCCACATGTCTAGGCTATGATGGATGGCCATTGCAATAATTACAGATTGGTTAGGGTGAGACGTTTTTAATAATGAAATCACCTGACGAAACGTTTTGATAATGCAGTTTCTCCAATTAATGTTTTTTTTCAATGGTAAATAGAGAAAATTTTGTTTGACTCTTGGAGAGTGAAGACGTTTGTGTTTGTGCTCCGACAGTGGAACAGATAAAAAAGGGGAAAGAAATAAAGGCTTATTGCTGCCCGCTTATACTGGCTCTAATGCACTAAAGCTATATAGGTACGAGTTACGATTATTTATTTATTCATAATATATAATTCATTGGCAATTATCTATCTATATTGAAAGTATCTAACTATATTCAACTAAATTAGAATCTTTTTGTATTATTCAACATCATTTAATACTGTTCTAGTACAGTTTATGAATATTTTAGTCTTTTGAATTTATAACTTATAATTAATAGATTGTGGGATAAATAGCAATCATCAAATTGACAATCCGTTTCAGAAAACTAATATAATAGAAAGCTCGCTGATGTGAAATAGAAGTAATACTGTATCTGGCAATAGAAAAATAAATTAATTATCTTTACAGGGTAGGCCTAATCATATCATAGTAGTTAACTCACTGAAATATCATCAGTGTACTCATCTCAGGTTGTGCAAGAGAAATCAGATTCACAAGAGAATCAAATTCAGTTACCTGGAGCAATGCTAATGCTTAAAAACGTAATCTTCCAGCAACATTAATACACAAGGATAGGCTACAAGGTTATCAAGTAGCTAATGAGATATCAATTTGTGGCTCAATAGAACAACAAACAGAAATCAGTAATCTAAAATGATAGCTAGAACAAATAAATAAATTAAATCTCTAAATAAAACAAGAGACCTGGAACAGAATAATATAAATTTAAAAGTAAAAGTGATGATGAATGCAATTTAGAAAGGCCCGCTAAGTCCGGAGAAGAAGATATAGTGAATAGAGAAAGTCTGCCCCACACATGGCTCTAAAAATAGAAAAACTACTGAGCCTCCTAACGTGACAAGGGAATATGAAAACAATATAAAAATGGACAAAACAGGAAGAATGTCAAAACCACCCCCAGTAGGGGGTAAAGTCAGATGTTACAACGAAATAAAACCCCCTCTTAAACACGTATAAAATAAACTACTGACTCAAGTGTTTCTCCAACCATTAGGTAAGAATAAATGTAAATACACCAGAGGAGTATAAGAAAGTAGTATACATAGCTGATGGTTAGAAGTTGATATGGTACAGAAAGATGAAAAAATCGACCAATAAAAGTCATTGCCAAAAATATGCATAGGTCATGTTCTCCAGAAGAAATCGATCAAGAGTTAGCTGCATAGGATTTTAAAGTCATTAGTGCTGAAGTAAAACGCAAAAAAAACAGAGGAAAGCCTTAACGATCTATACATTTTCATAATAACACTCCCTAATATAGAGGACTTGACAAGGATTTTCAGTATAAAATATGTATGCTATCTGAAAGTGAGAATAGTAGCAATAAAAATGGAAAGACTAATTCCAAAATGTAAGAAATGCCAGATATATAGTAATACTAAGGGTTTTTTTGGAAGGGAATATAATGTATAAAAATTTGTTAATTTTTTGTGGGGTGTGCAGGACATTATATATATATATATATATATATATATATATATATATATATATATATATATATATATATATATATATATATATATATATATATATATATATAAATAAGTATTCAAGTTAATACTAGACTTGACACTATAGAAACCAGAAATACTGGGGCTATTTCAAATCGTTAAATCTGATGTTGTACAAGGGAGACTAAAGGATAGCTTATTTGAATATCTAGATTTTTAAAAAAAGAAAGATCGAATTATTTCTAACCCAAAATAAATTGATATCCCAATGATATCGGAAATCATTAAATCAAAGAATCACATCTCGAGATAAAAGGTTTCAAAGGTAAGCAAACCTACCATCTAGATAATGCTAAAGGTGGAACAGCAATACTAATAAAATAATCAATAAAACATGAAAGGATGTCACCTTCAGACTGAAAAAATACAGTTAACTATAGTGTGTATAGAGTCTACTAAGCAAACTCTGATAGTAGGAGCAGTATAATGCCCACCTAGACATAATTTAAAAACATCTGATTATAAGGCAATCCTCCAAAGAGCCGGGGAAAGATTTGTACTTGGTGGGGATTACAATGCCAAACATGTGGACTGGGGAGCAAAACTGTCAACAACTAAGGGTAAAGAGTTGATAACATATGATTTGTCCCGAAGGATCATCCAATTCTCTCGATATTCCATAGAGTATTTAAAAAACAAAATATTTTATACAATAAACGTATGGTTTTCCTTATCAATTATGGTACCTTTGTAATAAGGAAATGGAATAATTTTTCCTGAAAGTTATTCAGAAAATATATTTTCTAGTTTAAATTACACAAAAAACAAAAGTGCTCATAAGTAAATAAGTTTTACTCTCAATGGGTATTGCTTCTGTGCTTAATCAGCTATTAATTTTTGGAATGGAATCTGTCTACCTCCCATGCCCATTGAAGGGTTCAAATCACGTTTAGTCAACTCTGAATTGGAACAACTGGTTTCCTGGAAATCATTTCTCCACCCCCCGCCACCCTTACACCCCATTCTACCCAAGCTCGTTATTGCCAAGACAAAAACAAACTAATTCAATTGATAAATACTTTGTAACAAACTTTAAGTAAAAATATCAAGACTTTTTGTCCGTGGATATTACAAATCAGAACTTGTAACATAGTATTTTACATTCTCATTAAACGCGTTTTGTATTTTTAAAGGTTATTATGTTACGAAAGTTCTACTCATTTTAACGACACCTAAAATATGTAACGTGATATTTCCAAGTGTTTCACGTATTACTAAAGTAAAAAGTTTTGTAAAAATTAATGATTTGTGAATTTCATTCAAAACGTATGTATTGCGTTAATACCAACACGTGTATTTTGTAACGTTCTGTGCGCATGGGTCAGCAGTAGCCATCCATGGGTTTAATTATGAAATAAATACTACAAAGCTAGAAAAAGCACAGTTCGAAAACCAATAATTTTAAAAATAGAATTAAAATAGCCAAGAGTGAACAATTTATTTTGATTGTATATAAACGTTTTATAAACCCATTCCGAATTTATCAAAAGTGTTTCTTAAATAAAATTATTATTTTTTTAAATTCTTTTAAGCCCGTGTTAAATTTTAAAATATTGTTATTTACAGGGAGTAGTGATAGGAGGATAGCATGAGATTGAAACCTATCATTTGTGTAACCTTTAATATTTACCTTTGTAACCACTACTGTGCAATTATTACTGAGTAAGATAATGACAGCATGTGACCATTAGTATGATATAAGCAAAATATTAAGTCCCTGTTTCATACTGTGTGTTAAACTACAACCATTTTTTTTGTTTATTCTATCATTACATAAACAATATAATATATGTGTTGCGCTAATCTATACTTTACTTCAGTTGAAAGATGAGTGCTTCAAAAGCAAATAAATCATGTTAGCTTTTGCGATTTCTGGGATTGTTTGTTTAGGGCTTTATTTGTGACGAAATAATAAATATTTAGGAATGTAAGTAATGAAACGGGTTCGAAGAGTAGGAATTAGAAACGCAACATTGAGGATTAAATCAGCAAGGAGTTGATATTATGAATTGGACAGTCAAAGACAAATTCAAGTTTAAAAGGAAACTCTACATGAAATATTGTTATACGATGAGTATAACGTTCACATAACCATTAATGTGAACTCAACCATATATGAGCGTATTTGTAATTAATATATATATATATATCGCAATATGAATTCTTGTGTATTAATAAAGAACTAAGTCAAATAACAAATACAAGAATTATAATTGAATTTACAATTCTTGTATTTGTATTTTGACAGTTCTTTATATATATATATATATATAACTTATGTGAACGAATAATGTGAACTTGACTAATAGTCAAGCTTTAGCTTTATTGTGTAGCAAACTCTTTTGCAGAACAGTCGTCTCCACTCCAACTGAATATATATCAGTTGTATTTTTGTGAATTAAAATTAATGTAACACTTTTCAAAATGAAATTGTTCTGAATTAACAAAGGTTTATACAAAAAAAAATATTTTTTAAAAACCTTTCAAGCTTAATAAAACACGTAACTTATATATATATATATATATATATATATATATATCACTTTTACTATATGTACTTAAACAACAATCTTACTTGGTATTTATGCGAGTTAACTTTCAAAGACTGGTTTTGTCTCCATCGTCGTGCGTATATATGTATAGATAGATATAGATTAATTTTTGCCTACTAACAAATTTAGAATTTGTCAAAAAGTTCATGAAATAAATCCCTAATAAAGTATACATTTTAAACTTACCACTTTAAAGTAGAATTTTTAAATTTTGGTAAACTCTTACTTAACTGAAAGCAAAAAGTTTGAACATTATTTATATAATTAATTTTTAAACCTTACAAACTGACAATTTACTTTGTAAACAGAAATATTCAAACATGAATATTGTTTGAATGATGGAACTTGAATAAGTATAATACAGTACTATGGACTTTGTGCAGTATTCTGTAATGTGTAATTTGAACAGTTAAACACTGCAGCCAAAGCCTTCCCTTTGTATTTCGGCAAAAAGAGTGCCCTGTTATCGCTAGTGCCTAGAAGCTCTATTCCAACATTCTGTCTGAGACTATTATACAACTGAAAAGAGATTATTCTACAATTAGGACATTGTGACCTTCACGAGAAAAAACGTAATAACAAGCATGCTGGAACTAATACCAAGCTATAGTATGCTTCCTCAGGGGGGGGGGGGGGTTCTTCCTTATGGCATCCTGGACTGTGCAGCAGCAGTTTCGGGTATAAAATGCGAGCTGATCGTAACGTTGGAGTTGATGATACCAGGGCAATTATCGTGCCAAGAGATGTCATGGTTGATTACATTTAGGGTGGTAGCCGAAAATTAACATCTTCATAGCCCAATTTATTTTAATAAGCTTCGCCAATTCCTCCACCTGCGGTCTTGGTTTAAAGGATGAAAGTACCGTTGGTTATCTGGTCATTGTTAAAACAATGATTAAATTAAATAATAACTTTGGAGAGGTTAAAGAGGCTCTAATGGGTGGCACGACGTTATTTCACCTTACTGTCACGAACAGAGGTTTGTTAAGAAAGACTGGGTACAAACGTTATTTACTTTAAGAGGCTCTTACGTTTAAGGTAAATAGTAATTTTAAAATGGAGTAAGTGTATAAAAAAATAAGTAAAATTATATATGTTGGGTGAATAAATGAACAATGATTAACACGTTTTCCTTTTCTACACAGAAAACATTTTTCGTCTAGTCGCCAAGTGAAGACAGCTATAATATTTAATGTAGTTACAATTGTTTGTGTTATATTGTCAAAAAACCCACTACTTACTAATTTATCCTCAGACGCGTTTCATGCTAGGTCAGCGTATTAATCAGTTCTGTGAATTACTGAAAAGACTGTTGCTCAGCTGTGTTGTGTTAGTGTGAGTAATTGGTGTATTTCTGTTCTATGGTGTGTTATTGTTCATAGACTAGTTGTTAATTATGTGTTCAAATATAGTATTTGATTTGATTGTGAGTGTGTTTTGTCATTTAAAATGTGTTGTGGATAGTATTTATGGTGTATACACTTACATAACACACACACACACACACACACACACACACACACACACACACACACACACACACACACACACACACACACAGACACACACACACACACAACACACACACAAACACACACACAGACACACACGCGCGCACACACACAAACACACACACACTCACACACACATACATATGTTATACATTATACATTATATATATATAAATATATATATTTATAACAATTAGGCCTATATATCATAGTTCCTACTGTGTTACCTTTTTTTCCTTTTATTGATGTAATGTAAGATTTTTAGATTAGTGTCTATGTCAGTCTGTGAGTGTAGTGTGTTTTGTATGTGTATCGCGAAATTTGATGTGGGTTGTATCTTTGTTATACGTTTTACGTGTCCTTTGTATCTTATGATAAATGTTCTCCCTAAAACGCGTCTGCTGAATAAATCAGTAAGTAGTGTTTTATTTTTATCAAGATGATACGAAAAATTGTAAATTCTATAAAAAGCTCAAAATGTACAACAAAAAAATTGCAAGATTTAATTTAGAAATTTATAAAAAAAATGTATAATGATAAAGCTATTATATTCCGGTGAATTGGACCTAAACTTAATACATCAACGGCATTGTTCTATATCCACCTAGTACGAAACTATAACTTTTATAGACCCTCTCAGGGTAAGTTGAGGCAAACCTAATAGATGGGGGGGGGGGTTAGAAATTGTTCGGCTGCCTCGGCGAGTACTGACGGATCACCGATGACTCTACTTTAAAAAGTTAATTTTATAAATACGCATTTTTTTAGAACATCGTTTATACAGTTTTCTTATTATTATTACATAATCAATCGCGTGTTTGTCTCATTTTAATCAGTCGACTTGAAGTGGTATATCTGAAGCTCATTACAAACTTAAACTACTGAAGCGTAGCCGGTAATTTTCCTTAGAGTCGACCGATTAAAATATGACAAACTCTCAATTGTTTGTATAATAATAATTAAGAAAGCCGTATCAACTTTTTTCTCATATAATCTGTAAATATGAGATAACATTTTTAAGTAGAGTAATCGGCGAAGCATCTCTAATGAGATGTACTAACCGGGTCGTCCCCGCTTATTCATAGCCCGAGCAGCTTCTAATACCCCAGCTACCTGGCTTGCCTCATTTTACCATAAGACGAGGTATAGAAGAGGCGAGCCGGTTAAAGTTTTGTTAAACGTGGTGGGGTAGTGATAATAATCTAGTGAAAAGAGTAAAAGTCTGGTGACATCAATGACAGTGACATTGTAAATGAACTATAATTACAGTAAGTAGTGATGTTTAGACTTAATTAAAGCAGTGTTCTGACGCTTATATAAATATTAGTAAACGTAATAGTGCCCAAATGTATAAATTTTTAATTACTAAATTAGTTGATATTATCTTGTAGAAACTCAAAAGTTACAATATTAACGTAAATAGCGTTACTACTGGGACTGTTAAGATAATAAACCCCCTGAAAACCTATTACGTCTATATTAAACAAATATTACGTGCTATAAATTTGTTAAAACAAAACACAAAAATTGTTCACAAAGTATTTGCTTAGATCAAAAGATGAAATCATTCTTTTTATCAGCATTCAAAATCAGGGGCATTCAAAATTATTCTGTTTAAAATCATCATTAGTGAAAAAGCCTTACTTTATCAGAGATTCAAACAATCTGACACAAAGGCTCTCTTTCCCCATTTTGTTTGGAATCCCACTTCCACTCTTCGTTTTATAATTACTCTGTTTACTAGTAATTTTATTGCTAAGATATTTGGTCTACTTTCAAGTAACGTTCTAAGTGTAATTAACGCCTTTTATTTTTCTGTAAAATCGATGAAACTATATAATGAAAATAGTGAAGTTTAGTAGTCAAGGAAATAAACATTTGCAATAGGGTGTTTAGAGCAACTTGAAGTTGAAATTTAACTGTAAAAATTAATTGTTCTATGCCTTGGATGAAGGTAATTAAATGAGAGTTGATTGTATAGTACAGAATAAAAGGTCGAGGCTTTTTTATATTGATCAATTGTAAATTGTAGCCTCTTAATAATGTTAAAACTAACATGTAACTATATTTTTTTCTAAATAACGTATAGATCAAATTTTAAGTAAAACTAATAGGTTATATCTATTTGTATTACCTATATATATATATATATATATATATATATATATATATATATATATATATATACGAGTAGCCGAACTGCAGGAAATAATAGACACTTAACAATACTGGGTTCTTGCATTTATTATACACCATGGACTTCGGGCTATCGGCTACACCTAAGGCTTCACGTATGTACGAAGAATTAAGAATAAATATACACACACACACAAACACACAAACACACACACACACAAATATATATATATATATATATATATATATATATATATATATATATATATGTATATATATATGTATAATACTCAAAGAAAAAAGTTTACATTTTAAAAAATAGTAAACAAACGTCTCTTGAAATTGAAAGCCTATGTCTTATTTACCATTTATATTCTGATGATTGTTTATCTTATATATATAAATATTTGAGTTCAAATTATTTAGAGGTGGAGTTCAAAATAAATATTATTTATTGGTAAATCCAGGTACATTTTTAATTTTTTTTTTGTTTTTGCATATTAATAATTAAAATTGTATAGTAATGGTGGAAGTTATTAACTTAAAAATATTTGAAATTTTGGTTTTGAAAGGTAGGTAAAATCTAAGTAGTGCAATTTAGCAAGATATTTGAAATGCGTACGCGGCACAGTTGGGAACAACACACAGATACGTATGGTGAGCCACAATACGTGGCTGCGGAGACAAACAGTGAGCCACAATCAATAAATGTCAAGTAGGCTACTACATGTGGACGGGTAGGTATCTAGCTATGTCTCGCAACCTGTACAGCATATCACTTCTACGTTATGAAACATATCAACGCCAGAATAATATGAAATAGCAGGTGAATAAGCACGGCGCGACGGAGTTTGAATGACTCTATAAAACGCACTTCGAATCATGACGCAATTCATTAAAAAATCAGCACAACTCTTATCGCCTTGTAGGGCACAACGTTCTGACACAATCAAATATAAACCAGGCAATAATCAAACATCTATATCTAGTCTTCTCCGTTAGCGAAACGTAAATAAATGTGTTTTTAAAATTTTTGAAGCAAGAATTTATTATTGCCTATTAATTATAATTAAGGTACTGTACTCCCTGAAGCGACTGGCGCTAGCTAAAATTTAGAAGAAAGCGAGGTTCGAGAAAGATCCGAAATAATACAATAGAAATGTTCAGTAATAAGAAGTGGCGGCAAAATGTGTCTTACTTTAATCGCTAAGCACGCAATTACGAACGTTTGAAAGCAATAGTTAGTTCCGTACAAACACATTTAATAACAAATAAGTCGCACTGAATTTACACATAAATAAATCATAAGTACTTAAGCTTAGGCAGCACTTACCCTCGTGAAGAAAGAAAGGGCAAAATTGCAGCGTGCGTAGATCTCGTAGCGGTAGAAGTCCTGGGTACCCAGTTTGTAGGAATCCGATCCAGGCGAGGTATAAACTAGAACTTAAACGGGAAATCAATAGGCTGCATTTTAAAAGGCATAAAGTCATTTATAACTATGGCGCGTAACTGAACAAAGAGTCCTACTAAACGGCGATCGTAACTTAAAGTCGAAGCAAATAACGTCTATAACAACGCGTTTACACGAACACACAAAAAATACGAATAGTTTTAACACTTGTACGAGGTTTTACGGTCGAAACGGCACTTTACACACGCGGTGAAACTTTGCGCACGAGGTACTTCAATAATGCTGTTAACTGCACGACGGTTGCAAGACAACGAAGCAACTAACTTACGGAAATGCTAGCTAAGGGAGGGGGATCAGAAGCCACACAGAAAAATCAATACGCAATCCATACATCGATTGGTAGGTCAGACGTCACGTGACCATTACTGTCCAGGCCAGCTGAGTGTTTTGAATATAGGTCGCGGTAACACGTTCAAACTTCGAGCGCTAACTCGAACATACCGCCCACCAAAACGAATGTTTTTAATCCGCCAGGTGGGTAGTGGGCGAAGAACTATTAAAGCACCGGAAACCGAGGGTGCCGAAGAAAATAGCAGGGGGAAACGAAGGAAAAACAAGAGAAACAAAAGGAAGGGGCAAGAGTGCCGAAGAAACCAAAGGTGAAAACTCAATGCTGCAGCGGAAAGCCAACAAGCTTGTGGACAGGTCGCTTCAGCTGGCCGTGCGAGGTTTTGACAGTAGCTACACGGGATACCTGGTCGTGTCCAGGATGTAGACGTATGATCCGACCCATAGGCCAATGAAGGGGGCTCGGATGCTCTCCAGTGATAAAGACGAGTTGATCCTCCTGAAGCGGTGAGGAGTTCTTGTGCCACTTGCGGCGTTGAATCTGCGAATGTAGGTACTGAGTAGACCAAGTCTTCCAGAAACGGTTGGTCATTTGCTGAATCATGGACCAACGAGATTTAAGAGGCGGTTCGGGGTAACATCTCTCCGGAAGTGCAAGGAGCGGACGTCCAATAAGAAAATGTCCGGGAGTGAGGAAAGACGATCCTTCGCTGGGGTCAGGCGAAACCTCGAAAATAGGGCGACTGTTAAGAATAGCCTCTATCCGGGTAAACAACGTACACAATTCCTCAGGGTTTAATACCGTATTACCAATCGTGCGGTGCATAAGTCCTTTAGCGGATTTGACGGCAGCCTCCCAAAGTCCGCCGAAATGTGGTGCGGCTGGATGGTTGAAGTGCCATTCAATGCGTTGGTCGGCGAGTTTGCGCTTGATAAGCGATTTCGAGTGGTCAAGCAGTTGATAGACCTCACTCAGGCGGTTCGCGGCTCCAACAAAATTCGTGCCGTTGTCAGAATAAATATCAGAGGGTAGCCCTCGTCTTGACGTGAAACGGTGTAAAGCTGCGAGAAAGGCATCGGTGGATAGGTCAGATACCATCTCCAAGTGCACAGCCTTAGTAGCCATGCAGACAAATAGACAAAGATAAGATTTTAAAAGCTTCGAGGTACGCAAATGATTTGCCTTTGTGTCAAAGGGTCCAGCGAAATCAATTCCCACCCTGCAGAAAGGCGGCGATGGAGTGAGTCTAGATGATGGTAAAGCAGCCATCATAGGTGGACGAGGCTTAGATTGCAGACGGAAACACCGCATGCACGCATGAATGCGTTGTCGAAGTAAGGAGCGTAAAGCAATAATCCAAAATTCGCCGTTAATCAGCGCTTGAGTGGTGCGCGGTCCGGCATGTAAGGCTAACTTGTGGTAATGATCGCAGATCAAGTTGACGTACTGATGATGTTTAGGAAGCAGAAGGGGGTGCTTAGATTCATACGACATCTCAGAATGATTAAGTCTTCCGCCCACCCTGAGTAAGCCCTGGGCGTCGACAAATGGCGTTAGGCTGCGGAGCGGATCGATGATTTGAGCGCCACGACAGAGCCGTTGCAATGTTGCGCTGAAGGCCAGCTCTTGTATCAGCTTGACGCAGAGATCTCTGGCGTTACTTAACTCCTGCACCGAACACGTAGTAAATGAAGTTTTACTCAAGGCGACTTTGGCCTTGTAGCGGGTGTTATGACCGTGGTTAGTAGTCTGGCCTTTACGACGGCAATTATTCACAAACCGCAGGACGTAAGCGAAAACATGGTGAAGAGTAATTAAGTTCGAATGTCGTTCTATAGTTGTCAATAGTCGATTAGGCTCTTGACCGGCCGTACATAGCAGTCTAGGTTCAGATTTATGTTCGGTCTGGTTCGGGTTAAGGCCGGTCGGCTTAGACAAATGCCACGCAGTAGGACATTGTAGCGCCCATGGTGGGCCGTGCCACTACAGCGGATGTTCAGCAAGCTGGTTAGGTAGACACCCACGGGAAGCAACGTCCGCGGGGTTATCAGCAGTCGAGACATGGAACCAACGGTCCATGGAGGCATTTGAAACGATTTCAGTGACGCGGTTGGCAGCAAAAGTCTTCCATAAATAAGGCGGGGTGTTGATCCAATACAACACAATTTCAGAATCGGTGAAGAAAAACGTCTCGGCGTCAGACACAAAATTCAAAACGGGCTGAACGGACTTATAGAGTTTGGCCAGCAAGACTGCGCCACAAAGCTCCATGCGAGGTATGGTGATCGGTTTAACTGGAGCTACCCTGCTCTTAGCCTTCAGAACGCTAACGGTAACGACTCCATTCCATTCGGTCAAAATTTAAATCACGGGCCCCTTGCGAATCAGACTCATTCACTGACGACACCAGTATGCGGGGTTGTTGAGCAGCTCTCGCGTTCGTAGAAGCTGCGGCAGGCGGTTGATCCAACAACTCTAGAGCCCTGGCATGTTCCGTTATAAAATCATTCAACAGTTTGTACGTAGGCATACGATTTGTGCCTAGCCTCGTTTCAAAACTTAATCTAGTCTGGGGGTCCAAGTTATTAATGGACATCTGAAAAAGCAGGAAATCAGCCAAATCATCTAGTTGGATAACCTTCAACGCACACACAGCGTTTGAATGCGCGGTCAAGAAGCGGTTTAATTCAGTTTGCGAAGCATTCTTAATTTGTTTAAAGTCTTGAATAATTTTGAAATAGTGGTCAGCCAAACGGCGTGGGTTGGCGTACCGATTGCGCAAAGCTCGATATGCAATGCTGTAATTTTGGTCAGATATTATCAAGCCTGTGACAATTGCTAAAGCGTCGCCTTTAAGTACAGATTTTAGATATTGGAATTTCTGTATATTACTAAGACTGTCGTTGCAATGGACCATTGAATCGTACATTGTTATAAAGTCAGTCCAGTCATTGTTGTTTCCTGAAAAACTAGGCAACGCAAGACTAGGGAGGTTAGGCGAACCTACAGCTGATTTGACGGGCGAGGTTGATGTCACCTCTGTCTTGATAAGGTTAGGATATTTCGCTAACATGGGCAAATACGCGTCCTGAAATTGTCTTTTGATATTAAACGCACTTTCAGCTAAACTTGCCACCTGGGTGGCGAACGTTTGCTCTAATATTTCATACGTATCGACGAAATTGGCCTGAATGCGTCTTATTTCGTCAAGAAATGCGTCTGAATGCGTCAAGAAGGGCTTTTACTTGCTCTAAATCATTCAATATATTTTTCAATTTAGCGAGGTAGTATTCGGTGTTAATCGCCATCATAAATAATTTAATAAAGTTCTAAAAATAAAAAACACAACACAAAATAATTTCACAAATTTCTTAAATAGCGGTAGAGTGGACTGTATAGTTTAATGAAACGCAAAATGTTTCCTTATTCGTATTTACGAGACTGCATCTTATCTTCTGATTGACACGTAAACATTTCCTCATAACACAGAGCAAATCAAAATCACGTTACGTGTACCTATGACGTCACGTATGACTAACTTCCCGCGCGTGTGACTCGCACAAAGGAACATCAAATCAGAAATCAAAAGTTGCACAACACTTGGTGAGATTGTCATAAACCAAATGAATTTGAATTTAATCTATCCGGCCCGAGGGGGACCAATGAAGCGACTGGCGCTAGCTAAAATTTAGAAGAAAGCGAGGTTCGAGAAAGATCCGAAATAATACAATAGAAATGTTCAGTAATAAGAAGTGGCGGCAAAATGTGTCTTACTTTAATCGCTAATCACGCAATTGCGAACGTTTGAAAGCAATAGTTAGTTCCGTACAAACACATTTAATAACAAATAATTCGCACTGAATTTACACATAAATAAATCATAAGTACTTAAGCTTAGGCAGCACTTACCCTCGTGAAGAAAGAAAGGGCAAAATTGCAGCGTGCGTAGATCTCGTAGCGGTAGAAGTCCTGGGTACCCAGTTTGTAGGAATCCGATCCAGGCGAGGTATAAACTAGAACTTAAACGGGAAATCAATAGGCTGCATTTTAAAAGGCATAAAGTCATTTATAACTATGGCGCGTAACTGAACAAAGAGTCCTACTAAACGGCGATCGTAACTTAAAGTCTAAGCAAATAACGTCTATAACAACGCGTTTACACGAACACACAAAAAATACGAATAGTTTTAACACTTGTACGAGGTTTTACGGTCGAAACGGCACTTTACACACGCGGTGAAACTTTGCGCACGAGGTACTTCAATAATGCTGTTAACTGCACGACGGTTGCAAGACAACGAAGCAACTAACTTACGGAAATGCTAGCTAAGGGAGGGGGATCAGAAGCCACACAGAAAAATCAATACGCAATCCATACATCGATTGGTAGGTCAGACGTCACGTGACCATTACTGTCCAGGCCAGCTGAGCGTTTTGAATATAGGTCGCGGTAACACGTTCAAACTTCGAGCGCTAACTCGAACACTCCCTATTGCTTTTATATGGAATAATGTCTGCAGCGATGCATAAACTAGGGATATTAGAAAGAAATGAAAATTATTTATAAAAAATAGTAACATTTTTATACTTGTAATTCCTTAATGTTGCACTTAAAAATATTTTTAATTTACCCAGTTTATGTATTATAAACCAATTACCGGGGGTGTTTACAATTGCTCGCATAACATTTATTACCCCACAGTAAATGTTTAAGAATATCGTCAACAGTTCAATTTCAGCCGACAGTACTAACAACCTAACAAACCGTAGAAATATCAGGTATATTAGCAATAAAATCACATAATAAAAAAACACAATGGATGGCCTATGCTTCAGCAACGATTTTGTAAACTTGTTTAATATTATGCTAAAACACTTTTAAATAATTTACAAAGCTATATAAATATATTTCTCGTCTATAGTAGCACTTACTTATCTTTGATGCGGACGGACGTTTTGGGAGATGTATCCCGAGAGCTACCATAGGCCAGTTGTAAAATATTTACAAGTGATTCACTGAAAACTAGTAGCTCACGTGAAAATGGAATCAACAAATATAAGTAAGAGCTACAATATGCAAATTGTAAAATATTTACAAGAGTTCTACATAAAACTAGTGGCCCACGTGAAGATGGAATCAACCAATAGAATTTAGTGCTAAAATAGGCAAGTTATAAAATATTTACAATTTTTTTTTTACAATTAGTAGCTCACGTGAAGATGGAATCAACAAATATTAGTAAGTGCTACAATAGGCAAGATGTAACATATTTACAAGTGTTTTACTGAAAACTAGTAGTTCACGTGAACATTGAATCAACAAATATAAGTAAGAGCTACAATATGCAATTTGTAAAATATTTACAAGAGTTCTACATAAAACTAGTGGCACACGTGAAGATGGAATCAACCAATAGAATTTAGTGCTAAAATAGGCAAGTTATAAAATATTTACATTTTTTTTTAAAATTAGTAGCTCACGTGAAGATGGAATCAACAAATAGTAAGTGCTACAATAGGCAAGATGTAACATATTTACAAGTGTTTTACTGAAAATTAGTAGTTCACGTGAACATGGAATCAACAAATATAAATAAGTGATACCATAGGCAAGTTGTAACGTACTTACAAGTGTTTTACTTAAAACTAGTAGTTCACGTGAAGATGGAATCAACAAATATAAATATGTACTACCATAGGCAAGATTTAACATATTTACAAGTGTTTTACTGAAAACTAGTAGCTCACGTC
>JBAIZL010000005.1:255643322-255668322 GCA_036971475.1 Prosapia bicincta
TATTTTTAAATGATAATTCATCTATAAACAGTTGAAAACGAATACATTGCAAGCTATTGTGAACCTGTGGATACTGACTAAATATTCTGGTTACGGAATATTTCCCCTAAATGAAGTTTAAGTTAGCGAGGCTGATAAAGGAGGTAAAACGATTCATTATATAGAGCGTCACTGAATTTGCATCATTCTCGATACTGCCGACAGTTACCGATGTACTGATCAACAGTTTGGATAAAATAATCTTATAAAGTTCGGTATTAAATAAAATACACAACAAACAGCCTCTTGCAGTTATACATTTACTGTAATAATTAAACGTAAATATGTACAGAGAACATGACAAATTAATTAAAAATATATTGTATTATACTTTATTAGGGTAAATTATTCGCAGTAGTTTAAAATATGTAATATAAAACTGCAGCTTTTGAGCGTTTCAGTTACCAAGTAACGGTATTCAGAAACAGTAACTAAAATTTATGTAAGGTGGCGGTTATTATTTACAAATTATTTTTGTGGTTTTCTGTTTTTAATGTGTTTAATAAGGATACGTTCCACAGTTGCACAAGAGAGTAAATAGAAGCAATGTGAACAGATTATATAAATCATATTCCTTTCAATAGACATCAATTTAAGTTTGACTAGTGAGTGGTGGCAAATACCAAATTTCAATTAAAATGTCTGAAAAGCACTTTTCACTCATACATCTTGTTTTACAAAAGTAAGACGGAGGAAATCGAGCTCAATACGTACTGATATCAGTGTATTAGGATTCATCCAAAAGTGGGGTGTTCTACCGGTGTGGTGTTTATGGAACCCGCCGCAACACTATGTCGATTTCTTGATGTGCACTTGATGTGAGCCTAATCGAGTTGAAGTTGAACAGAATCGAAATATAGACTTAGATGAGACCAAAATTCTGAGAATATAAATCATTCTAAACGTTGACGATTAGATAAGATTTATTTTACTTATAGGCATACATTTTAGAGTAAAAGAAGTTTAATAAACTATAAAATGTTTGAGGAATCAAATTAAACCACAATTTTTGGTTCTAGAGATTACAGTTAACGAGGTCACTCAGTAAGTACCTTATGGAACTAATTATTGCAAACTGCGAATAATGTGAAAATAGAAATGATCGGTTCGTTATTAACAAGATCGATATGAAGTAATATAAATTCGGATACATATTGCATTCGTTTCCCCATAACTCAGTTGCCGGATACATGATACACAAGAAGAATACGTTATGTATAGCTAATGTTGTGATTAAACTTATTTTGCGTAAACTTAGTATTTAATTTATTTTAATTAATCAAAGCGGAAATAATGCACATTCTTTGATTAGATTAATTATTCACTACAATATATTAGGCACATATAACAATACAGACTTGTGTGGTACTAGAAAAAAATGCAAATAACTAATGCAGCAAACATTTCCGCGTTACCTTTCCTTAAATAATATAAATTGAGTAAAATCATTAGCATGAGTACTACCCACTACACAAGCTGGTCTTGTGTGTAATCTGGAAATCAAAATTAAGTATTTGTTACACTAAATACTTCCACACACTAAGACAACCTTTATCTCTAGCTAAAATATTTCACTGAGAACATGTGCTTTGTTCATATTATTAAAAGCTGCATGATCCGATCTTCTGTAAGTAGAACACAAAAAACAGATAAATAGTAAAGGAAACGTTTCTAAATGCAACAAAATACATATTTACCAGCAGATAAATACTCTAAATAATACTGAAAGCTATATTTAAAAAAATACTGAACTAAGTGAATACGTATAGTTTAGAGAGTGAATTGAAGATGAATACATCAAGCAACACTAATAGCTAGTTGATTATACTACAATATAATACACTGTCAAATACTGTGAGTGTAGAGTAGTGCTTAAGTAAGTGGGTACAAATATTTCCCTATGATGGAATTATGTTTACTTCTAGATGAAATAAAACACATTAAATGAAATATATGCTGACCATATACTGTCAATGCTTATGTTATATTACACAGTGATGATTTTTATGCCAGCAGAGAAAAAGAGGTGATTAATTAATATGGTAAACAGTTGCATAGATTACAGAATGTAATACGCTACACAAACTTTACATACAGATGAAGTATTATGGCATTTTTAAACTATGGGTCTACTACTCATTACACAAAAATCTATTCGATGTAAGTAGAAAACCAAATGAGTAAATGTTATTTCAAACAAAACCTCACCGCAGTAAAAACCTTATTTTTATCTAAAGTAATATATCGTGAATGTTTTGCTTGTAGTATTACCGATTACACAGTCGTGTCTTGTATGTAAGTAGAAAAATAAAGTATGACATCACGCCAAATATTTCCTCACCTAAAAAATCCTTATTTATGTCTGTAATATAATGCAATCTATGAGTAGTACCATACAAAATAATAAATAGTACAACAGACATTTCCTCAACATAGCTCAATTTTTACATCAAGGTAAAGTTGTATGTTAAGTGTATGGGAACTGCTCATATTATTACACGTTAGGCAGTCAGACATTGTATGTAAATAAAACAATGATTAGGTAAATACTCGAGGAAAAATGTTCTCATGACAACATAATATTATTTGTAACCGAAAGAATTTTTATTCTGTGAGTATACGATGCTTACACAACTGCAACGCAGACAGATATGGCTAGCCATTATAACGTTTCCAAATCCTTCTAGTCTAGTATAAGTAAAAACATTACTGAATAAGAAATATCTCCCAAAACTAGAAACACTGCAAGTTAAATGTATAATGTTGATGTCTTCTTGTCCTACAAATCCTTAATGTACGTTGCCTGATGGGTTGTCTGGTTTATAGAAATGAGGATCCTAATGTTCCTTGTAGACATGTACCAAGTTCCATAAGCTGCCTATTCGTGAAACATTAAAATACCGAGTTGGGAGAAACCATGGATCACAACGACATATTTACCCTTCCCTACCTTAAGTCCAGATTGTTTGCGAATGTTATTTATTAAAAGGGCGAATTACCGTATTTTCACTTTTCAGGAGATGTAAAGATGATTTCAATATCATACAGAAATTTACAATGTGATACTCTACATTAGGTTGAAATATTATTTGACATTTTTGATGTAAACAAGTAATTAGACAGCAAAAACCTGCATTTTTAATATACAAATTTGCTACAGTTACTAATTGAAATATTAGTTTTTTTTTCTTTTTCAATCTAGATAAATATACACATCTGTAATTTTAAATACTTGAAAACTAACTAAATCAGCATTAGTCTTTTAATTTTATTAAAACAAAATTTGATAAAAGTAAGAATGAACAAAAGAAAGGGCTTCAAAGAAGTCTAAAGAAAATTACATCCATTGTTTCCCGTCTTTGAATCATTTCTATTTGATTAATTTTGGTGAAGGTTTGGGCGAAATAAACACAAAAGGGAACATTGTCTTTGGTTCTCTGAACGTAAGATTAATCAAATTAAACTGATTACTCCAATATATATATATATATATATATATATATATATATATATATATATATATATATATATATATATATATAGTGACATATACAGATTTAGTTTTATTCTTAAATACATTTAGACATTATTATTTACCTATGAAGGATATGATTAAGTAGATAAATAGACAATGATTTCTTAATGTCATTCGTTAATAATGTAAAAGAAAAAGTGATATAATCAGTAACTACGAAATAAAAATATAAATTGCAATAAGACTGGCAAATGTATAATTAAAAATTAAGAGAGTACATTAAATAAAAGAAACAAAAATGAAACTTTATCGCACTGTGACAGCAATATTACGGTTTCCGGTTCTAAACCTAAAAGTCAAGGAGGAAGAAATAAGCGTAGTGGGCGGCAGAATACAATTTTAGCCTAAGACTTCTCCAATATGAAAGGGAAATTAGAAGGAAGGATAAAATCAGTGTGGGTTTGTATTGATGGAGGAACAATACTTCAACTTTCAAAGAAATATTTAACGGTAAATAATGTCTTTATGAAGAAATGTTGCATAATTTATAGCTTATTTTTAAAATAATACGTTTTTCAAAATACCATAGTTTTTAACATTTCAAATCTTCTAATCAATCTGTTTTAAAGATTTTACACTTATTATTAAACAGATAATTAAATACATAGTAACAAACTCATAATAAATTATAAATTCACTCATTTGCGTTTCAGTGGAAAATTGCATAGTCATTACTGATATAGTAAAAATAGTTTATACTCACTGATGATGACGATGATAATGACATTGTCACAGAAACGCGTGAGAAAACAATAATTGGAAGTATGAATCTCTGTTCACTACGATATTTAAGGTGGTACTTCAATAATTGTGGAAGCACTAATAATTTAATAGTTGCACGCTATCGTCTCTCGATACTAAGGGTCCTGGTTTATAATTTGCTTTAAACAAATCTTGTATTTTTAAACAAATCTTATTTTTAAAATAACCTACGATTTCCTCTACTGACCGATTGTTTTATATTAGAATAAATATATGTTTGAGAATAATATATGTTTAGTACTATTGAAGTTTTGAAAAGGGAGTTGATCCGAAACGCGTCAACAGAAGAGAATATTCAATAGTTAGGAATGGCAGTAAAATGTACTCTAATATATAGAAATATTCCTAATAGAAATAAAGATGAGTCTATTAATAATTAGAATAAATATGTAAATGGAATACGTTTCGAAATTGTAACACATAAAAAGCTCCATTTGAGCTTAATTTGAATAAAATGATAATCCATGATTCAAAGTTATTTCAACTATAAAATGAAATGCAAATACCACACGGCCTTAATCTACCTCTCATATGCAGCATAGTGTGTTGAATTATTGGAACTTTTAAATAATCTCTTGATTAAATATTCCAAAACCTCAGCCTGATCAAACTGAACAAATCATGCCTAACATTAACATGACACAAAACGTTTTTCTGTGGTGTCTTTGCATTAAAATTATTTGTTTTATTAGGTTTTTTTATTTTAAATGAAGCCGGTTTTTTTATATCTTTGAGAGGTTTACATATATGTTTGATATTATTTTATATATTTATTTTTAATTGCTGTAATTTTTTAAATTTGTTAATAAATTGTCATCGTTACTAGTATATGGGACATAAAAAACTTGCGGAACAAATATTTTGTGTATTGTTTAAATTTTTGTTATCTAATTGTCAATCCATTAGAATATGTAACAGTGAAAATACAGGTTGCATAGCTCTGCAATTGGTTGATATTTTGTTTGTTTTGACCATCGCAGAACTAGTCATTTACACAAGACATAGGCCTACATACATCTTCAGTACGCTTGTACTTCTGACGATTTCAAATTTCGCCTTTTTTTCCATTAGTTAAAGATCTTTATAAGTTCAGCTTGAAGTTTGTAACTGAGTTGTGTCCGTTTAATTCTAAATGTTTACTCGAAATATCTATATTTCATGGGACTGGATAAATTGGCAAGCTATATTTGGTCAATCCCTAAGACGTGTCCCCAATGATGACCAACGATAGCCCACTTTACCTGAAGGCCCAGGAATATGTATCTCATTTCAGTTATTGGACAAATAATTTGGTATTTATATATTTGATAAATTTGATAATTATACGAATACATAAAATGATAAGATATTATTATAAATAACTATCAAGATTTTATAAAATTAATTTATCTGGTTACGATAGGTTTGAAACACAAATAACATTCAGTTTACCAGTGTATGTGTGAAACGGAAGATGACTCCCTCTTCCAATTGAAATAACGTAGACAAAGTTAGAGGCCACTTCAGTTGACAACAGGGGAGTAACGGTAATATTTCTTTTTGCACTTTTACGACCAAATCAATTCTAAACAGATACTTGTCATCTAAAATGCGATGCAGTAAAAACTTGGGTTTATAAAGTTGTATATGTTTTGTAGAGTGAGCTTATTTGAAATATTTATTCACGTGCGACATTAGGTAAATTCTATTGTTTGTAAACCTATTGTGGGGTGTTTATAAATACAAACTAATTGAATGGGGGGGATAGAATATTGTTGTGACGTAAACATTATCTTGAGTAAAACGTCCTCTGCATGTCAACCCTTGATTCACTCAAATGGAAACATCCCTGTTCACAGTCAGTGTTTTGCAACAAAGGCAACAATGTATGGATGTGCTTTATCAAGATCAACAATATTCGAAATGAACACCGCAGTACGTAGGATACTAAAGCTTTTCAAAACTACGTCTCCTCAAGTGAACACATCGTATTGGTTTCGGTGGTACAACTCCACGCACTCTGTAACCGTTCAAGTGAAATGAATGAATTTGTGTAGCTAGAATTGAGGTCATTCGTATCGATATACAATATCAGACGATAATAATATCTAGAATGAGGTCATAATATCGATATAATTGTCTTCCCTAAAGGCTAGCTTCAGTAAATCCTGAACCTTCACCAAACTGCCTAATTTATGTAGTTAAGAGACATATTGCTTAATTAATTTATGTGATTAATTTATGTTAAAGATTAATGAGTAATTTTTGAACAACAATTGTTCATGTTGAAACTAAATTATAACTGTAATATATTTTGGTTTTATGCAAATCAACAAATTTATACGCTAGCAAGAGAGAACTTGTAGTAAAAGGGAGAGGAAGAAAAGTATGTTCAGGGGTTTTATAAATCGGTTTTTTAAAGCGTCTTTTTCGCCTTGATTAACCATTCAGCGTTTTGTATCAAATATTGCTTAATTAAAAATAAATGTGTATATTTTCTTCTAAACTAATAACCGTTCAATAATCAATCTAAAAACTTGCAATAAAATCCCTTCGTAAAACTGGAGACTGAAGTGTTTAACCCATAAACTTCTATCTCGAGATAATTTGCAGGGAGTTTAGTTTCACAGTTTTAAAAGTTAGACTCTGTCAGATCAAATTTACTACTAAATAGCTGTAATATTTTTATTATTTAACTATTAACTTTATTTTACATATGTTGAACAACATTTTCCACAAATCTCTTACTTTTTTTTTCATTATTTATCTTTAAGAAATTTTAACACGCCAATTATATAAAACTGGTGTGTTCCGATTAGACATCTTTGAGGATTCTCAGCCATTTATAGAAAGCTGCATATTTCAAACGGTTTCTAAACTGATATGAGCTGAATTATACTTTGGACAGTAAGGTATATAAATACTGTATCTCCTAGGGGGGTGTGTTTACTAGAAGAAAGTAAGTAACCGAGGTATGTTTTTGATACTTAGATCGAAATATAAGCTCTACTCACAAAGTCTAACATTTTTCGTATAAGTAAAAAGCAACTATATGGTATACATTATATAAAGAGGAAAACATGACGTCACCCCGTGAAATAAGTTAAGATCGTTGTTTAAATTTTTACATTTAGATTTCAGGAGAATATAAAAATGTAATATTGTAAGACAGTTATAATATAAATGGTCGTTCGACAATATCCTATGACAGTCATTGACCTAGTGTGCACTGCTAATAGACTGTGAAGGAACCGTCAATATCGGATGAAACATCTGTTACACGAGTACAAAGTGAAAAATTTGGCTACTAAATCAAAACTTTTTCTGTCTACAGGGTCGAGAGGGTACCATAAAATCAATTACTGCAGTTAAACCCAACACAAGCTTACGTCTGGGATGAGACGATTTGAGACTCCAGCCAGTAAGTGCGGCTTCGCCAGCTGTTTAGAGCTACTGAGGTAGAACCTACCGACCTTGTTATCATTACTGACAAAATAACCCCCAGATTAGTCAAGTCCAGGTAATGCAATTTGACCTATGATTGGGTTTATCTGAGATCAAGATCTTTGGAATAAGGAAAGGCAGGAAAGGCTGTAGCTAGTAGTCGGCAACCTGCCTACTAGTTCTTGAGAGCAATAGACATTGGCAGTACAAAGTAATGAAAAATGTATTTTAAAAATACCAATTGAGCACATGCGCACAAAAGTGTTGCTACATGAACACAAAAGTATGTCATTAAGTCGTTCTCTTTTACATGACAAAAACGCTGCTAACATAACAAAGTGCACAAAGTAACAATGGGTACTAGGGATGAAAAATAACTAGGAAGTTGTCTAATTATTATTATAAAACTTTAACCTTTAAAGTTAAAAGGAAAAGAAGCTAGATCACTAAACATTGTTGACTCAAATGCACATGTATATAAGACGACTAAAACTAATTTATTAAATAGAAAACGAAGAAAAGTAAAAATAGGGAGTCATTGAAAAGATATCGACAGGTAAATAAATAAACCTGACACCATATTTTGCGTTTTAAGCAATATCGAGTTAAATAACTGATTTATACAAGTAATTTATAAAGTTCGGAGTTTTGAGTGAGGCAAAATCCACCATTGCTAACAATGAATGGGGATAACGTATTTAAAGAACTGCTATATTATTTTAAAAAAATAAAATGTATCTAGTTCATGAGAAGAAAGAACACTATTGTTAATATAATGACTACTCCCGGAAGTTTTCAATGAGGCCGTATGGAATAGATAAATTGTGGAATTAATGAAATTAATCCTAGTGTTGTAATGCCTTCCTACTGTTTTTTGTACCAACAACTATAGTGTCCAGTGTAGAAAAAAGAAAATAATTACATACTATGGATAATTGTGTATTATTCGTTGTTAGGTTACATAAAATAATCTGATATCAAATAGTTGCTAAAGAAAAACGTGCGTTCAGTTGTAGGAAAATCATACGTAGACCGGTTCTATATAAACAGTTTAGAAAAGATGAACGTGACGAACCGACTAACACATATTAGAAAGTGTCTCGAAAAATGTATACGAACGTGAAGACTAATGTAAACTTAGTTGCACCTCCTTTATAACAAGGTTATCTCGATTCTTTTTTTAGCTACGAATGTAACAGTATTTTGCTTCTTTCTTCTTAGATCCTCTTGTGCATCCTGATAATTTGAGGACTTTAGCAACTCGTCATGTTTATTTAATATAATTTATACCCGAAAACCTATTTTACTATTTTTTTAAATCTTGTTTTACCTAGTTCCTCATATGATTTTCTTCTCTTGTCTTGCATATAGATATTTACTTTTCACTGAGTGACATTAAAAGGATATTATTACTAATGACATTGTTTCTGTAAAATAAGGAACACAACATAGCATTAAGTCTACGGAGTCGACAATAGACTCAGAAATATCTGATGTCTATTAGTCACCTAATTGCAAATAGTTTCCAGCAGAATTGAGAAGTATCAGTGAGGGTAAGGAAACCCAACTATGATGTCTTTACTCATATCACTTCTTTACGTTTGTTCTATACCCACAGCTTTACATCAGATAAAATTAGAATTAGTTTCATAAATGTCACACTACATGTGTTACTCAAAAATACTGTGTAATCTATAACCAAACGTTTTTCAGTTTTACATATCCTAAATAGTAATTCAAATTTGAAAAGAAGTTTCGACGAACAGACTTCATGTCGGAACAGGGTATCTTAGCCGAGCAAAAACAGCAAAATCATATTGTTGATGAAATATTAGAACTAATTACATCGTACCAAATTAGAACGATAAATTTGATAAACATAATTTTAAATTAGTATAAAAATTAACCTAATTGTCAAGATATAATCACAAGGAGATAAATAATGAACAGATAATAAAAAACCGATACATATATTCTATACCGTGAACAAACAATAATCTAACTAAAGTTCAGTTTTTAAGACTGCCTAGAAAAGTATAATTTTAAAACCACAATAAATAAAGTTTTTAATAATCTTAATGATAAACCAATTCAGATGAACATTATTATTGGCTATCTAGGCATTATAAAATAAAACTTTTACCTCAATTCTTTCAACCTAAGTTTAAGACATTTTCCAACGGTCATGAACAAAAACTACACTCCACTGATTCCTGTATTAATTTTTCCTCCAAATATAAATGAAGTTCGTTCTAAATTTAAAATAAACAAATCTTTTCTTTCCTTCCCTCAACTAATCAAGATTCTGGTGCCACCCTTGAGATTTTAATGGTTCAATAATTTTAAATAAATACGATTTATTTTTAACTGTGCCGTAAATGAACTTATAACTTTCACTTACTCTAAAGAATATTATTCATCTCACATTTCATATAATTTATCTTTTTAGTTATTCGTTAAACAGATGAAATTAGCTCTCAGCGAAAATTTGAGAAGATTTCTTTAAAACATGTGGGAATAGCAACCTTATTGACGATAGATATAGTGTGGTGCGAGTGTGTGTGTGTGTGTGTGTGTGTGTGTGTGTGTGTGTGTGTGTGAGTGTAATAGTGTGTGTGTGTTTGTGTGTGTGTACGTGTGTATGTGTGTGTGTGTGTGTGTGTGTGTGTGTGTGTGTGTGTGTGTGTGTGTGTGTGTGTGTCAAAGTGTGAATGTGTGTGTGAGTGTGATAGTGTGTGTGTGTGTGTGTGTGTGTGTGTGTGTGTGTGTATGTATGTATGTGTGTGTGTGTGTGTGTGTGTGTGTGTTTGTGTGTGTGTGTGTGTGTCAGTGTGTGAAAGAGAGTGTCAGTGTGTGAGTGTCTTTCAGAGTAAAAGTGTGTGTGTAAGTATTTGTGTGTGTATGTGAGAGAGAGAGAGAGAGAGTGTGTGTCTGTGTGTGTGTGTGTGTGTGAGAGAGAGAGAGAGAGTGTGTGTGTGTGTGTTTGTGTGTGTGTGTGTGTGTGTGTGTGTGTGTGTGTGTCTGTGTGTGTGTGTGTGTGTGTGTGTGTGAGAGAGAGAGAGAGAGAGAGAGAGTGTGTGTTTGTGTGTGTATGTGTGTGCATTGAAAAGGCCAAATATTGTTTTCCACTCTGAAAATAAAATATGGTTTTCAATAATTCTCTATTTCGATATTAGGAACAAAGTTATTTCAAAATTGTGAGTTGTTGAAATAAGATACGCATATCGGATATCTCAAGGAATAATGTACCTAAGCAATGCTCATAGATAACCAAAACCTAGAACCGAGTCCTAGATTAAAAAAGAGTTTAATGGAAGGTGAACGTATAAAATATTCGGAATAATTAAATCATAAAAAATACAATAATTTAATAAAATTAATTGAAATAAATTTAAAAATTAGTATAAATGTCAAAACATAATTACAGATTAAACAATACACTAATAATACCAATGAAGTTAACGATACTATACAGGTAATATCGTGTATATAAATCTTAGAACAATTAAATAGCTTAAGGCGTGAAAACCAAATATCAAAAGGAATTTAAAACATCTAACTCTAGAATTTAACTTTTGTAGAATCGGTTTCACATTGTAAATTACGGCATAGGATGAAACAATATTATTATAATAGTGATATTTAGAATTAAATAGAATTAAAAAAAATGAGAGTAATACTAAGATTATTACTTAAAATTACTATTGTGTAGAAATGATATGTAAAAGTGTAAGGAGAGAGATTAAACAAACTTCTTAGATTAACAAAGGAACAACTTAAATAAAATACAGGTGAGAGTGCCATTAATGAATGAACTTTAAAATAAAGGATAACGGATCTGGGTTAGTTTCGTGAAATAATTTTAAGTATTTAATTATAATAAATGTACAGTTAAGTATAACATAAAGGGATGTATCCTAACCAAACTTTTACTGAAACAATAACTCATTTCTCCTAAAAGCATACATTTGAGTAAGAAAATACAAATTCATACGGGATATAAATAAAACATTAAATCAAGTTATTCAATATATATATATAATACGTTTTCTTGTTTAATAATTCAAAACAACATAGGTTATTCAAATACAAGAATATTTATTAATTTATATTCAAAGCTTTTCGTTGGTAAGCAGTACCAACATCATCAGGAATTAAAATTACAATATTATTGTATATATTGTATATATATATATATATATTTGTATTGTATATATTGTATATATATATATATATATATATATATATTATTATTTTTTTTTAATATATATATTACTTTCACTATATGTACTTAAAAAAGAATATTTCTTGGTATTTATGTGAGATAACTTTCAAGAATTATAATATCTCCATTATCGAGCATCACTGACCGGGTTTGTAGCAGACTGTCTGGTGTGGAATTTCCGTTGTCACGAGGTGTACCGTTATTGTTCTATTTTTGGATTCACTGCACTGTGGGAGTCTTTTAAGTTTGTCTTGGGGTTAATTTTGTCTATTAAGTTGTATACTTTATCGTTTTTTTGATTTTTTATTTGTTTGTTCGTATATGATATTATTTTTATGTTTATAAGTTTGTAAGTGTTCCCAGGTTGTCATTATGAGGCCTGTCTGTGCTTTTCTTATTAGGTGTATGTTTTATCATGTGGGGAATTTGTGTTTGTTTTTGATGCCTTGTGTAGCTAAAATTGAGTTGTAAGTTTGAGGTTTGATGTATGTATTGAGGTGTTCTCGATATGTGTCTTAATTTCTTTTTTTGTTTGGCCAATGCACATTTTATTACAGTCTGGGCATTCGATTTTATATATTTCGTTATTAAGTGTGAGACATATTTTTTTACGGTTGGTTTATTTTACTGATTATGTATCCTGTGTTTCGTAAGCTATGTTAATATTAATATTTTTTAGTATTTTTATTACTTTTAAGTTGTACCATATGTATGTGAATGTGGCTAATTTTGTTATTGTTTGTAGTTCGATTTTAGTTCGTTCTAATTATTTATTATTTTAAATTCTAATTTATCTATAGTTTTCTTATTGTATCCATTATTTTGGGGCTATTTAATATATTATTTGTTTTTCTTTGGTTTTTTATTCATTTTTTAAAGGTAGTTTTAGCATTCTGTATGAGAGTGAGTTGTAAGCAGCCATTTTATGTTGTTGTGGATGGTTAGGGTAGTTTGTATTGTACTATTGGTTTTTGTGATTTTTTCTAAAAAAAGAGTATTCAATGTTATTTGTATTTCTATTTATTGTTAGGACTAGATAGTCTATTTTATTGTTTATTTCTTCTTCCATACTGAGTTTTATGTTAGGGTGTAAATTCTTGATTTCATTTAGGATGATATTATTATCTATTGCTTAATTTTGTCAGATGTATAATCCATCGTCATCATATCGTATCCAATGTCCGTTGGCGTCGTGTGCTTTTATTGTTTGTGCGATTAAACACAAAGGCATTGGAGGTTTTGAGTTGGTTGGTCAAAGTGTTGGAGGTAAATATCTGACATACAAGCACACAAAAATACAAAACCATTACACATTCCCTATAAAAAGTACAAAAATGCCTCAAAATGCCAATCTGGGAACAACTACAAATTTATAAACATAAAAATAATATCATTAACGAAAAAATAGAAATAAAATAAAAAAACTATAAAATATTCAACCTAATAGACAAAATTAACCCCAAGACAAACTATAAAATTGATACAGTTCAGTGAGTTCAAAAATAGAACAATAACGGTACCCCACGTGACAACGGTCTACTACAACCCCCGACCATTGAGGAGATACTATCTATTTTTGAAAGGTAACTCGCATAAATACCAAGTAAGATTCTTGTTTAAGTACATATATAGTGAAAGTGATAAGTGAACACAAGAAACAGTGTTGCAAAGTTAAATATATATATATATATATATATATATAGTAATGAGGAATCACAAAATCACTAATTGGGATCAGATTTTCAAAAAAAAATATTGGCAAAATAATATTTATGAAATTTATTTAATTAATGCCATTGGACTTTCAATGACATTTTGAGATTTTTTACGCTAACTAGATATTCAGAAAATATTACTAATACTTCCGAACATATAGGTCCAATTAAATACAACTATTTTATATTGGGTTACTCTCGTAAAAAAACAAATGTTTCCTGAAATAGCTTTAAGTATTTAATTATGAAAAATGTAAAGTTACATATAAAAAAAGGGATGTAACTGAAATTTTACTGAAACAATAACTTTATTTTCACGCTTAAAGGCTTATATTTGTAAAATAAAATACAAATCCATACGGGATGTAAATAATATATTAAATAATTTTAGTAAATGCTTGTATATATATATAATATAAGCAAATAATTTAAGACTAAAATAAATTTAGAAATGTATGTCTGTAGTACTCTAAAGATCACTAATTGGGAATAATTTTTCACAAAATATTAGCAAAATAATTTGGAACTTTTATGCAGTTTTAATTAATTAAATCTAATTGGTCTTTCAACGATAATTTAAGGTTTTACTAAGCTAACTAGATATATTACTAAATATTAGAAATTTTTCAGAATATATTACTAAAGGTTCAATAAATACAATTTTCATATATTGGGTTTGTGTTGTAAGCAAATCACTAATAAATATTCATTAAAAATTTATCTAGCATAGAGAAAATAGGAGGAATGGTAAGTCGAAGAACAACATGCATTTCTTTGTTGGTTGGTTTCAGGTATACAACATTTGATGTAATAATCGTTTTCCAGCATGTACAGAATCCTTCTAATTTTACGCTTCTAATTTTAAGCTCCTTCTAAATCGATTACACTGGTATCGGATAGGGAGGGGCTAAATAAAGGACGGAGTGGACCACTTGCTAAAAGGTTTGCTACTGTAAAACACACATACAATTTCTAACGTCACGAGATGTGGGAATAAGAATTCCCCTTGCGAGAAAACAGTATTTAAATCCAATTTAGAGGGAATTGACAGGACAGGATGAATTGGCTAAGATTCTACACAGTATTCTTCAGTCTAGGAGGAAATCATTGTCACAGTAGTTCTTCATGCCAAATATGTTTTTATCAGAATTTGCATTACAATAGTTTTGTATGATATATAAATGCACTCGGAGCATTCACGGGTGGGGTAGGCCTACCTTTATTACATTGAGTGCGTAATATGAGAACAATGCGATTTTTAAAAGATTGTGTTAAACCCACTGTGCTCAAACACTGCTGTTCAAAAAATGTATATATTTAAGATGTTTAACTCTAAAGCCTAAGGTGTTTTATTTCTTCATAACTTAATTCAAAAAATCTTCAAACTATTATATTAATATGTTATTTTGGCTTATGTTACTATAATGTATCATGCATGTAGTACGTATTCAACATACAGAAACGTAGTTTCCCATTGCAAAAGACAAACACAATCAACAACACATAAGCTCAATTAAACCAGTAAAAAAAGATTTGGTCGTCAACTGAAGTTCATTAACAATAGTTAATAAAATATATTTTAATCATCCAATCAAGTAGATTCTTTTTCAATATCTTGTAATAGTGGTTTTATGTCTCAGCTTACATGATAAAACATTTGTTTTAACGCATAGGTTATATTACTTTGTTCATATTATTAGTAATTATTATTTAAAAACAACTCAAACAAAAATTTTCTTTGTTGTTTCAAGTAGGAATTTTCGATACAAAAATGTTTGTTTATAATGACTACCACACATTTTCATTACACTTTATTATGTAGAAACAATGAAAAGGTTTTAAAATATTTCAGTTCTAAGAAGCTAATTGTTTCAGTCCGGTGCAATAAATTTATATTCTGAATCACATATAGTAATATTGGGATTAATTATAAACTACACATGTTTGGCGCTCTTCAATTGTATTTGATTTCAAATATATTATGCGTAAATAACCTATTATTTATCCCTGTTCAAGAAGCACACAAAATGAGCCATAGTCCAGTGTTTTTCTGTACAACATAATCACATAATAGCTTAAATCAATAAATTTGGTCCTTGGTAATAATATTTTCAGGGAGTGCTGCCAAGTATTTGTAGGTTTTCATACCAATGGGTTTGTTTTCATCTCTGCAATCACGAGCCGGAACGCAGTGGAGTGAGGATGGGGTGGTGGGAGGGAAGCAAGATGAAGGGAAACTGAATAAATGTTTTTTTTTCAATTAACATCTCGTGCACATTACATACCTAGCAGACGTTTTTAATGCTCAGCAGCCTAAATTAAAACTGAACTATCACAAAACGGTGAAGACTATTTGCTCTAATAAGAAATTCCAATAATGAAAAGGTTTAATAAATAGCTATTGCCTTAGTATTGGTTCATTATTTGTTTATAAATATACAGTACTTGAATAAAATTATAGCAACATATATTTGAGTACGTAAGCTAAGACAGTTTTTGTACTTCCTAAATAAAGGTTATGTCCTATCAAGAACCTCCCGAATTCTCTAAAGTATTCAGGACGGAAACCCAATAATCTCAGCTATTTAAAATTAATTTTACATGAGGTATTACATACCTCTGAATAGAGCAGGTAACAGGAAGGTATTTACATTTTCAATTTATAGTGAAGAAATTACCTTGACTATTTGTTTAAACAAAGTTGTGGCTATTGGGTTTTATTATGTTTAATTAAATCATATTCCATAGTTGTTCAAAAGAACGTATACAAGTCAATACGATTCTCTCACATGGAATCCATGGAAAAACCTCAGAATGTTGCCATTTAATTGAATGTAAAGCTGCAAACGTGATTAATAGTCAACAATTATTGAGCAAATGTTTTCATTAGTCGATGTGCCGCTGCATCCATTACGTCTGGCTGGAGTGTTCAGTTACATTGTGGGAAACTAACTTCATGCTTCATAATGGTTTACATTGTACTCTGAGTAACATAATTACTGGTATGTGTATATAAATTATTTCTTACAAATTTATGTTGATGGTTTTCTACGTATGATTTTCTAATGTCATCATTATTCTAATATTTTTCTTTATTACACTATAGACCATTATTCTTGATAATGACTCTGAGATATATTACATTCAAATACAATTCAAGGACTTCAATGAAATGCACAAGATTAGCACTATAGCTACCAATTATTTAATTTGCATTTCTTTAATCGTTTATGTTTCGCCATTTCTCAAAACGTATATTAAAGTGATAGAAACATAAAATACAAAATAAATCAATTGTTAAAGTGTCAAACAAAATAAATTATCATACACACCGTTTCAAAAATACTTCGAATTTTTAATGTGGGATATGTTTTATAGGCTAAACAATTAACTACTGTATGTATTATGCTGTATTTTATTTTTCATTTGCTTTTATTTACGTCATAGGAATGAACAGAAACGTTTGTGAATGACCGAAACGTTGACGATATTAGAAATAAAAAATACTAGTTGTTACGATCAGGCGCAGTTCATTAAAGTCCTGTTTATTTATACTATATACGGGATGTCAAATTCTTTTCATTAAAAATTGTATTAGTGTTTTTATAGTAGTATATTGTAATAAATGTTATAATTATTTTCAAATACTAATCCTAAAAAATATAATTAGTATAAAAGGGAAGTAGGCTATCTATTTTAGAAAACTAAATAAATGGAAAAAGGAAAGTGTAATATTATTGAGGGTAGGATATATGAGGGGAAGATGCACAAGATATTAGTTTCCTTGTAGATTGAACAAACACGTTTGGTTGCATAACCTTAGAAACAGTAAGTTTAGTTTATCAAATGTAGTTTGAATATTTTTTCTTTTTAGATATAACCCTGCCACTGGCTTTCGTGGTAATTACCTCCAGATTGTACGGTAGAATGTTACACCGCAATGCAGAAACATTGCCTGGTCATGTGGTTAGCTTTAATAAACCCTACTAGTGTTCAAATTGCCTGCCTTCATTGTGTATTCTATTTGTGTACAAGTGAAACGGTATGTTCCTTTTCTGTGTGAGCTTTCGCAGATAACCACCCCTCCTAATATAGACCTCTGACCCCAATGAAAAAGGGGGGGTACTTCATTAACTGTTGCTATCTAATCACATATTACGAAATTAATTAAACATATAACCAAACTCATTAAAGAGTAAATAGAATTATAAGCTTTAAGACCAAGTCTTGCCAGAGCAAATTCGAAAGAAAGATAACAGCATGGCTATAGCTATTGACTATAGAGTAGTCTACTTGTCCCTCTAACAAGAAAGTACGTTTAAATTTCGTAACGATAAAGATTCTAGGAATTTAAGAAAATATTTATTTAATTATTCAATAACCAAAAAAACATGGTATTTATCGATTTGAAAAGTCGAATTATATTTGAGTATATTTAGATAAAAGTAAAATACAAAATGATATCTACGCAACTAGAAATAGTTGTTACTCTTCTTCGGAGTATAGTGATGCAACCTAAACGCCTCCCGTAGATATAGGTAAGCCTAAAGTTGTAATACAGCTGCGGAAGTAGGGCGTTAGAGTGGTTAGTGTGAGGGTGTATTCAAAACCTAAATTTCCTTAGATTCAAAACATCTACTCTACATCTAGGAGTTGGGTGTTGGAGAGGTTAGTATGGAAGAACTTTGGAAATATAAAGTTCCTAACAGGACCAAATATTCAAACACCCTGTCTATCGTAGTTTAGTAATATTTTAAAATTAAAAAAATACCCCGGTTCATATTTTGTATAGTTCGACGTGTAATTTTTACTATGGTTACACAAATATTGCTTCTATTTTTAACAAAATATATAAAACAGCCTGTAAAGTATCAGTATAAAATTACCTAAAGTATAAAGTAATATCTATGAACAATATTACGAAACAAAATGTCTAGTAAACACTTAACGAAAATGTGATACTTTTAATTAAAACGTGAAAGGATACACGGCTTGTGATAACAACATTGTATGTTATTTTTGCAAATAACATATTGTCACTTTTACATTTTTTTATTTCCGCTCTCTAAGTACTTTGCAATAAAAAAGGCTAAGGTTTGGGAGCGGTTTTAATATTACTAACAATAATACACACACCTTTTCACTATACATTAAAAATTACAATTTAATTACGTATTTCAAAATTATTATTTTGACCCGATTACTGGCAAATAATAATCTAGGCTACCTGTTTCTATTTTTAAGGAGTACATGAGAATCGAGCAGTGAGAATAGTGGTCAGTAGCAAAATATAACAATGGACAAATTTAGTAATTTTAGTTACCTATTAGTCGTCCGAAAAACTTTACTGGATTCTAGGAAATCCAAATAAATGGCCTAACTACTTTGTTACTAACCATCCAGTTTTAATCTAACCTTATGCAAAATGTTGGACATCAAATGCCGTGTGATATAAACAAGGTTAAATTAATTTAAATAAGTTTTAAATATCTATTATGACTAAGGAATATGACGTGCCTTAATAATTGTAACTACTTCACAGTCGTTTACCTGAGCCAAAGGGTGACAAATTGTGATGGTAATCAGTTTTACAAAAACAACTGTATTTTTTGGAAAAAGAAGGCCACTGTTACTGTGCGTGGTTACGACATGGTTTTAAAGGGCTTTTTTTCGTTCACGTTTGGTTTTTGATTAACGTTATTCTCTGGCAACTATTAGGCAGTTTAAACATCAATGCACATTTTGCATAGCAAAGTAATTCTTCAGCCGTGTATACCATTTTCAGTATTGGCTTTGCTACTGTTTAATATAGCAATAAGGAAAATTGATCAATTTACAGACAAAGGCCAGGTTAGATAGTGTCGTTTATTTGTACTCAGACCTGACTAAGTAGACGTATTTTGTACCACGAGTGACTAGAACAACGATGTAATGGGATGAATTACACTACTTTAATACGAAATTAAAATTCTTTAAAAACAATGGGAAATTTTTCAAAATTAAAAATAAATGACATAGTATTACTGTTTTATTTCAGAAAATCTATTATTTTAAACGAATAAAAAATATACGACATATCGTTTCAGCGCAGAGTCATCCTAATGGTCTCAAGTTAACTTCTTGGTTCAAATGTATAGATATAATGATTAATAATCATTATACATTTCTAACATGGCTTTGGATTAGGAAGTATAGCTGGCTTAGACGTCAGTGGATACCACGGAAAGTATATGGCTACACTTCAATTGCCTTATTTACCATATGCACTCATTTTCACAGGCTAAGCAGACCTGATGATGGAAAAATTCTATGTAGCTATCTAGAATCGAAATAAGGGCATTTGTATCGATAATAAAGAGATTTGCTTTCAAGACCACTCGCAACCATTAATCAAATGATTGAGAGAATATTAATGAAATTATAAATGTGCATATTACGACAAACTCTATACTTCAAAGATAATAAATTATAAAAATAATTCTATATAAATTAAACATAAAAATATAAATTTTACAATAATTTTATTAAGTTATAACTCAATGACTATTTAGGCTACCAGTAGTAAGTTATCAAGGTAAAAAATACTGCAATTTGTTTTCAGTACAAACGAGGTGACTGCATTAAAGCTTTACAACAAACTCCATTTTATTTCCACCACCTAGGTTTGCTCTGTAGATGAACAAAACCCAATTACGTTTTCTGTTAACTCGGCAGATCTCTTAGACGCAGTCATTTACAGTGCAAGTAACAATTATAGAACAATTAATTACAAGTGTTGATGTTCAAGCTACGCTCACCTAAGTACCAGAGCGCTCTAAGCACTGGTGGTTGCTCTTTTGCTCAACAATTATTAACAAAACGTTTGTGTTTAAAAAAAAAAACACAAGAGTTATATTTTTCTTTTAAGATGTATTTATTAATGATCTCTAAAACATTTTGTTTTGCCGTGATGACGTTCTTTCTATGATTACTGTAAGTTTTAGAATAATGCAAACTTTGCCTATTTTCGAATTGAAGAGTAATTTATAAACGTTTAGTCTATTAATTTAATAAATTCTGAGCAGACGTAAAGCGAAGAAATACATCAAAACGTAATGACTAAATAAACGCTACCATTTTAAAATGTCAGTTGTAATTATTCGGCTTAAAAATTTCATTAAACAGGTCAACTATAAAATAAATTTCGTAATAACTTTACACTCTCAAATATTAAATTATGGTTGCATAAATTTAACGTATTTTCGAAATAAAACTAGTCGATAGTAAGTTTGCTATAAATAAATGAGTACAATTGTATTAAAAATACAGTAGACCCTCGCTTTTCGCGGGTTCGGTATTTACGATTTAGCTCATTTGCGGTTGTCCAAATTACAGGATATCCCGCTATTATGTTTGCTATCTTATTTTTTAAAAAAAGGCAAGAAAGATAGTATAGTTACTGTGCAGACTGTAGGATAATGTGTTCTTGTCTAGTTTATTTTATACAGAACTGTAGTTACATATCACAAAGAAATTAAATTATTCTCAAAAAATTCGTTATACTGCATTAGGTACACTACTTAATATAGGGATTATTTATAACAAGTGACGTTATCGTCACTGAGAAACAACGATGCATCAATTCGGTCCCCGCATCCAACTCCATACATAAGTTTGGCATGAATTTACTTACTGTTAATGAACTAGTTATGGAAATACAAACATCGATAATCGCATCCGGAGGCCTTAACTAAATCGGATTTTGTTTTTCCCGTCAGTTATTCAGAAGGTGTCGCATTCCACTGACAAGTCTGCTAGTTTTGGAAACGTCGCGTCTACTTGTGGAAGTGTTTAGTTCAGATTGAAGGTAAATGTATATTAATAATAAAAATATATACATGTAATTATGTTGTACGTAAATATACTATTCTGCATTATAAGTGTACAATATAGCTGTTATTATTGTTAACATTTGATGAGGAACGTAGCCCTCCCCTCTCTGTATAGCCTACAGTTGAATTTAGTATCCATGATTTCACTATGCGCGGAACATTTGGGGGAACGTAACCCACTTGTATAGCAGTGGATCAATGTAATTTAGTATAAGTAACTTATAAGTAAATAAAACTAAGGCAGAACTACTAACGGCACTAGCTACGACCTAAATCGCTACAAACAGGTCCAAGTTCCAGTCGCAGTATTTCTTTCTGTATTTCTAGTTTATAAAAATAAATTTAAAGTTTGTCTTAAGAAGGTGGGTAATTTATTGAAGGCATTTAATGTAGTTTGGTAAATAAATAGTACTTTCTACATGCACCTGAATTTAATGAGCAATAAGAACAATTTGAAATTTTAAATATATATAAATTAGGAAAACGAATATCTCAATTATGTTGTTGAATTTTAAGCAATAAAGTATTCGAAAAAGTCATTTATTATGAAATAATTACTTCAGTAGCATATCCCTCAGTAGCTTTTCTATCCCTACAGAAATATTTTCTTGGGGCGTTACATTCCATAATGAACTATAACCCGATACTCAGTTACTGGTCCTACTTCAAGGACCCTGGGAATACATTAATGGCCAGTAAATTCCTCTTTGCGTGACTTTACGTTTCTACGCCACGACAATGTAAAATCGTTTTTCAATATCTTGGTTACTTGGGTGTCAACTAAACTTTTATAGTTTTATTGACAATTTGTTATCGTTTATTATGATCGTGAAAATGCAACGTTTAGACTTGTAGTAAATTCTCTTAAGAATTAAAATTATACATTAAGATAAACGTAGACAAATGCAAAACCCAAATGGAGTTGTTTGACGCAAAACAGTACTGTGAAATTTGTGCCAACGTAGAATATAAGGTAACATGGAATTTTTAGGGGGAAAAATCATAGGCGTGAATAATATAGAATGAGCCTAAAATAAATAGAATTATTAAACAAATTTTATATTATTAAAAATTATCCATACAAGTTTTCACTTATAAAATTTTTAAGAACCATCATTAGTTTAAAAATATATTAGGGCTGGAACACGTTACGACACAGATAGTAACAAACTCCTACTTCGGTTCCTCATCTTACCGTAATTGGTAGGATAATAATGTAGTATAGTTTAATGGATAAGTCTTTACGTGGTTGAATAAACTATAGGGTAACTTTAGACTAAATAACTATTCATTACTCACAGACATTTATGACTATTCTTATTTACACACTTGAGATTTAAAAAACCGTTCAAACGTATTAAATTATGTCTAATGATAGATACTGAGTTAATATTAAATCTATTTAAACGAAACAACACTAACTGTCACTCTGTTTTTAACACCTCCTCGAGTAATTTCTATTCGCTCACTTCTAGAAGGTTCTAGTATTGTTGATACGGTGTGCCTTTTAGGTCTGCTTAAGCTTAAAGGGCATGCCGTGTCTGGCTGTGTGCCACAAATCGCTGGTAGGACCTTGGCTATTTACAATAAGTTATTTTACAATAATACTGATTATAGATATCATTTTATTGACTATTGACTACTGAGAAATGAATCATATGAGCAAAATAATATATAATTATATTATCTTCTATTTTCCAGAAAGGTTATGTAATTTAAATAACGTATTTAATAAAGCTCTGGAGAGCATTTGGTTTAGTTTTGCATCCAAGAAGGTTATAATTAAAAACAGCTATCAACAAAATTAACTTTGCAGTAATTAAAATACACTGCATGTAAATTCATATTTACAACGTAGCCAGATTTAAATGGAAATTTAGTGGAAATTATTTTATACAATAATGTAATGTATTTGACTTGTCCTGAATTCAAATGAGCTTAAATAGAGGAAACTATAATACCATATCTGGTATGTATTTAAATAATTATTAGGATATTATTTTTGTTATTAGTCATTTGTTATATGGACATTTATTACATATTTCATACGTAATGTTGTATAAAATATGAAGTTTTTAAACTCTAAATTTTAAAGTAACTATTATCTTGTACGGACAATGGATACGTGCATGTTTTTACCGTGGAAAAATGTAGCATTTCAAAATAAAAAAAACACTTAAATAGCTATTTGAATCAAACATGTTTAAAATACAAGATCTGTCTATAAGAATAACATTATAGCTACTCTTATTTGTAAATAATAATACAAAATAAGAATGTTGTAATTTTTCCCTATAATACTAATGCTAATTGTATAGCACATTTTTACTCACTATAACAAAAACAAGTAACACAAATAAAAATACGAAGAAAGTCCCTACTGAGTTTAACAAAGAAAACGTTTGTTATAGTTACCCTAGAGCACTATTTATTATAATGTGTGGTAACCATGGCAACAGTTTTAGGTTGTACAATAGAGGCTTCAATGACAAAATGATGGGGGGGGGGAGAAGTCTATTTCTAGGTATTGGAAAGTTGTTGCAGTGCCAAGGCCAGCTAGACTTCGAACATGACGATTCTCAGTTCGAATCCGGTTGGACCCCAAGAGTTTTATAATTCTGTGATTGAATATATATTTTCTAAACCTTGTTTAACTCTAATTGTCATCCACTATAAGTTAAGCAAAATGTCTTTGAGATTGATTGGATGAATACAAACGTATATTATTAACGATTGAAAATTTGTACAAGATATATATCAGGAAAGTATGAGCTAACAGATGTAATTTAAAAATATCCAAAACAATGATAGAAATTCATATACTATACCAACATTACCAGTTAAAAACTAAGGGAAATAAGCCTTAAAACTTTAAAAAAAATTGAGGGTAAATTTATTGCCCTCAAAAATTGATTTTTTTTAATATTGGGAAAACGTATAAATTATTTAATTTATTTTTAATAACAAAATCTAAAAATAATAGTAGGACAACACTTAATAAGCTTTCTTATAGTAAAGCCAAACATTCCGCCGTAGCTTGAACAGCATTGAAATGTTTTGAAAGCTTGAAGATGGGAGTCATACAATTTTCTTTTGTGTTTTTTTCATCAGAACCCTTGTCACAGAATTAATCAAAACCAAATCCCTCGGAACGGTGAAAGAGTAGACCAATTTTCCTCTTCAATATCACTGGATTTCGTTCTTTTCAATTATTGTTTTTTAAACAAAACATTGCTTTATTCATGTTCTATCTTTTCTTATGTTTGCACGAGTTCATTATCTATTCAATCATTTCCCATAATTTACATCAGTTATAAAGATACTTATAAATTGCATTACTATTATCTTAAGAGTGTTTACCTGCATAGCAATAGATTAAATGCACAACAATAGGAGACTTTGGAAAGCAACTCACTTCAGTTATGCAATT
>JBAIZL010000005.1:255673322-255848322 GCA_036971475.1 Prosapia bicincta
GGTGACCTCGGCTACGTTCAGAACCATCTCCGGGGGCAGCTCCGGGGGTGGAGTGGGGGGTAGTTTTCGAAAAAATTTTGGAAAATCGTGTCTTGACCGACAGGGTGAGTTTAGAGTCTATTACGGGCTGCTGAGGGGTAGTTTCACGTAGGGGTAGTTTTTACAAAAAATACGAAATTGCCGAAAATCGATCGGTTGGATCAACAGACAGTACGGGATACGTGTAGAGGCCCTTTTGGACCGTTGCGGGGGCGGGTTCACCAGGGGTAGTTTTTACAAAAAATATGAAATTGCCGAAAATCGATAGGCTGGATCAAATGACCGTATATGGTATGGTTAAAGTCTATTATGGACCGTTGTCTGGGAGGGTTCACCTGAGGGCCGACTGTCAAAAATAATCGGGGTCCTAGGTAAAAGTCACCCGGGCATTAGTTAAAGCCGCCAAGGTAGAGCCAATATGGAGCACGCTCTCGGTTAAAGCCAGTCCGAGCCTAGCCACCCAGCAGCTAGGCCCTAGGTAAAGCTAACACGGAGCAAGGTAAAGCCAACCTAGGTAACCCTGGAATCAGGCATTAGGTGGGGGTGGTGGTTATCAAATGAAATTGTCAAAAAATTATCGGTTAGATCAAACGACCGACGCTCCAACTATGCAACACAACGCATACGGTGGTGTGATTACCCAAGGTTTGAACGGTGTCATCAACCGCTGTGGCTAAAGTCTACCAAAAATGATCGGTGACCCAGGTAAAAATCACACCCGAAACCGCGCTTGAGGTAACACCGCCTAAGAGAGGGTAAAGCTAAGACGGAGCACGGTCTCGGTTAAAGCCAAACCGAGCCCAGCCACCCGGCAGCTAGGCCTTAGGTAAAGCTAACACGGAGCTAGCCCTCGGGTAAAGCCATCACGAGGCCGACCCTTAGGTAAAGTAACCCTGCAATAGCTCCGGTGGTGGGGGTAACTTTTGGAAAGATTTAACGGTTATCTGATGACGTATCAGCGCTTGAGCGAGTCTAGGCAAGTAGTAGGCATACCCTAACTAGAGTGTTCTACCCTAAATAAATTGGCTGATGCAGGGCAAGGGGCAAACCTGCAGAGTTAACACACTATCTTGGAGGTAGACCCACCCAAACCTCAGGCATAGCATCCCTGCAGCGGGGATTTAGCCAACCCAAGGCAGGCCTTTAAGTAAAGCCCTCTGAAGAAAAGGCTTAAGGTAAAGCTACCTTGGAGCCAGGCCTTAGGTAAAGCTACCATTGAGGCAGACCATCGGTAAAGCTACCATGGAGTCGGGGCCTAGGTAAAGCTACCATGGAGTTAGACCATAAGTAAAGCAAACACGGAGCAAGGACTCAGGTAAAAGCCAACGACCTACATAGAGTTCAAATAGTCAACAAGTTGAATCGACCAATCACAACGCAGGGGCCCGGTAGGCCTACGTAAACGGTCAATGTAAGACGAGAAGGCCTATATAACGTGTTAAACCAATATATATGACAGCCCACATAATTTGTTAAACAAATATGCAAGCCTACATACATACTATGCTAGGCCGACATACTATGTCGGTAAATCACCGGCCAAAGCCTATATGAACTGAGATAGTTTCACCTTATATATCAGGCAGAACCACGGGCAGGCAACCGTATAATATGGGGAGTACTATAAGGTATAGCTAAACCCATATATACGATAGCCCACATAATGTGTTAAACAAATACGCAAGCTTGCATACATACTATGCTAGGCCTACATACATGAATCCCTAAATGCGCCTACTATGTCGGTAAATCACTGGCCACAGCCTATATGAACAGAGATAGTTTCACCTCATATATCAGGTAGAACCTGGCAATCGTATAATATGGGAAGTACTATAAGGTACATCTACCAATGCATAACCTATCAAGCCCATGACGGTCAACAAATATTACAATATAATTAAAAAAAGTTACGCAACCTATATATACATACAGTGCTAAGCCAACATTCAGGCATATATACTTTGTTAAACCTGCATGTAATATACTCTAAATAGCCATAACGGTGTTAAACCAATATGCAGGTTAACCCATATACATCCTGTATTAGGCTAATATTCCCGTTACCCGCATATGCCTATATAATATGTTAAGCCTGGATGAATGATATCTTATATAGTGTGTTAAACAAAAACGCTTGTAAACCCACATAAATAATATGCTAAGCCTACATACTGTGCTAAACAGATACGCGTGTAAACTCACATAAATACAATGCTAACCAACATGGATGCTATCCTACATAGGCTTATATACTATGTTAGGCCTGGATACGTGATTGCCCCATATAGTGTGTTAAATAAATATGCGTGTAAACCAAATAAATACTCTGGTAAGCCAACATGCATGCTATCATAGATAGGCGTATATACTATGTTAGGCCTACATATCGCGTTAAACAAACATGTGTAAGCCACCATTAATATTATGCTAAGCCGACTTACATGAATCCCTAAATGTGCCCGCTATGTCGGTAAACCACTGGCCAAAGCCTATATGATCTGAGCTATTTTCACCTTGTCTATCAGGTAGAACCAGGCAATCGAATAATATGGGAAGTACTATAGGGTACATCTACCAATGCATAACCTATCACGCCCATGACGGTCAACAAATACTACAATATAATTTAAAAAAGTTTCGCAACCTATATACATACAGTGCTAAGCCAACATTCAGGCATATATACTATGTTATACCAGCATGCCATATAATCTACATAGCCATATATACGCTGTTAAACCAATATGCAGGTTAACCTATATACATCCTGTATTAGGCCAATATCCCCGTTACCCGCATAGGCCTATATAATATGTTATGCCTGTATAAGTGATTGCCCTTATAGTGTGTTCAATAAATATGCGTGTAAACCAAATAAATACTCTGGTAAGCCAACATGTATGCTATCATAGATAGGCGTATATACTATGTTAGGCCTACATATCGCGTTAAACAAACATGTGTAAGCCACCATACATATTATGCTAAGCCGACAAGGGCCTACAAATTGTAACACATTATATCCACTGCATAGGTTAGCTAAACGGCTATCACACACTATCCTACAGGTACCACATAATACCTGATCAATAACACATAGTATCCAATGCATAGCCTGACAAGGTTTAATATATAGTATTCAGAGGCCCCGCTAACGATTAACACGTTGTATCCATAAGGCCTACTATGTCGGTAAACCACAGGCCCAAGCTTATATGATCAGAGTCCGACACACATTTTCACCTGTCTATCAGGTAGAACCTCAGGCAGGCGGCTGTATAATACGGGAAGTACTATATCGTATAGCTAACAATGCATAGCCTATCACGCCCATGACGGTCAGCAAATACTACAATATAATCAAAAAAAGTCGCGCAACCTATATACATACAGTGCTAACCAATATAGGCATATATACTATGTTAAACCAGCATGCAATATACTCTAAATAGCCATATATACGCTGTTAAACAAATATGCGTGTAAACCTACATAAATACTATGGTAAACCAACATGCATGCTATCATACTATGTTAAGCCCAAATACATAATAGAATACATAATGTGTTAAACATATATGTGTGTAAGCCAGCATAGATATTATGCTAAGAAGACACGGACCTACAAAGTATAACACATTATATTCGGTGCATAGTTTAGCTAATGGATATCACACACTAACCTACAAGCTGCCCACAAATTACCACATAATACCTGATACATAGCCCGGATAATCATTAACGCATAGCGGCCGATGCAAGTCATGACTAGGGCTAACACAACATATTCAAACCATAGCCTAACTACGGCTAACACATAGTATCCGATGAGAAGTATGAATACAAAGTAACACATAATATCCGTTGCATAGCTCGGCTAAAGTTCGTCATATAGCACCCGAAGTATAGCTTGACAAACACACAGCATTTCATGAGCGGCGTGATATAAGGTAACACATAGTATCCGATACACAACCTAGGATCGAATATGACGTCATTCAGGTGGAGAACAAGATGGTGGCAATGTTGATACCGACTTCAAAAAGGGCTATGGCCTGTGTAGGCTAGATCAAATAACCAACGTTTCAACTAAACTACTGTCATACGCGTAGTTTAACCAACCAACATTCGTGAAGTTCAAACGAACAGCATTGACACCAAGTCCAAATAGGCTATGGCGGCTATGCCCAGATCAACGTATCAGCTAATCAAAATGAAAAACTTACGCTAATCAACCAACATCTACACCGAGGTCAAATGGGTTATGGTTAGCGAAGGCACGGGCAAAAGCTTTAAGCCTTAGACATAATTATAGCTATCAACGCATACCAAAATAGCTATGCAGAAACCATCAAGGCCATTACACATATTGTCCAGGTATGTTCTCAAACCGAGACTTTAGACACCATCTCTGTAAAACAGCTAACAAATTATACTCCACCACAATAGGTATGTCAAAACTATTACCGGCTCATAATCTAAGATAGTGGTTACGTAATGCCCTTTATCAATTTAAGACCTTAAGAGATATCTTCGTAAAGACAGCTACCAATCCATACTATATCACAATAGTTACGTTAGAGCTACCGCTGCTCACCCTACCATAATAGCTACGTACAGACGGTTAATATTGTATAACCTATCACAAGACTTATGTAAAAACAGCTAGGCATAACCTGTCACACAATAACTGCGTAAGGCAGCTAACAAGGCCTACCCCATTAAAATAGCTACGAAAAGATAACATCCAATACATACCCTATCATATTAGCTATGTAAAGACAATAAATGCGTAAAGGCAGCTAACAATGCCTACCCCATTAAAATAGCTACGAAAAGATAACAACCAATACATAACTTATCATAATAGCTGTGTAAAGACAGCTAAAGATGCATAACCTAACTCAGTAATGATTGCTATTAAATAATGAACCATTACACTAGCCACGTAAAGACAGCTACCAACACCACAATAGCTACGTAAAAACAGTTATCGATCCGTGACCAAGATAATACTTACGTAAGACCTATATCAGTGCTCCAGTAAGACAATAGCTCCGTAAGGAAAACCTACCACTTCATGAACTACGACAACAGCAAGGTGTGGACGGCTACCAATACATTACTTATCACAGCTACCAACACATAACTCGTCACACTAGCTAAGTAAATAGCGCTACGATTGAATAGCCTATCACACAGGCCAAATGAGGGTCACTAACTAAACCATCACAATATATCTGTACATGGCAGATGGCGTGATGATCCTCATCTTTATCGCACACCTAACAGTAGGTTAGGTTAGAAGCACTCTGGCTAGCTTAGGTTAGTGGGTTGAAAATAATTTTTTCTAAAAACTACCCCTCTAGACGTGGTTGAACACCCAACAGTAGGTTAGGTTAGAAGCACTCTGGCTAGCTTAGGTTAGTGGGTTGAAAATAATTTTTCCTAAAAACTACCCCTCTAGACGTGGTTGAACCCTCCCCCAAGGCTACGATCAAGGTCACATCGACCGCCTGCATCATCCAAAACCACCCCTAACCTCTACAACCACAGGTCAGTGATGCCCGTGATGGAGATACGACCAACCTTTGAAAGTTAGGGGTGGTTTTGGATGATGCAGGCGGTCGATGTGACCTTGATCGTAGCCTTGGGGGAGGGTTCAACCACGTCTAGAGGGGTAATTTTTAGGAAAAATTATTTTCAACCCACTAACCTAAGCTAGCCAGAGTGCTTCTAACCTAACCTACTGTTGGGTGTTCAACCACGTCTAGAGGGGTAGTTTTTAGAAAAAATTATTTTCAACCCACTAACCTAAGCTAGCCAGAGTGCTTCCAACCTAACCTACTGTTTGGTGTGCGATAAAGATGAGGATCATCACGCCATCTGCCATGTACAGATATATTGTGATGGTTTAGTTAGTGACCCTCATTTGGCCTGTGTGATAGGCTATTCAATCGTAGCGCTATTTACTTAGCTAGTGTGACGAGTTATGTGTTGGTAGTTGTGATAAGTAATGTATTGGTAGCCGTCCACACCTTGCTGTTGTCGTAGTTCATGAAGTGGTAGGTTTTCCTTACGGAGCTATTGTCTTAGCACTGATATAGGTCTTACGTAAGTATTATCTTGGTCACGGATCGATAACTGTTTTTACGTAGCTATTGTGGTGTTGGTAGCTGTCTTTACGTGGCTAGTGTAATGGTTCATTATTTAATAGCAATCATTACTGAGTTAGGTTATGCATCTTTAGCTGTCTTTACACAGCTATTATGATAAGTTATGTATTGGTTGTTATCTTTTCGTAGCTATTTTAATGGGGTAGGCATTGTTAGCTGCCTTTACGCATTTATTGTCTTTACATAGCTAATATGATAGGGTATGTATTGGATGTTATCTTTTCGTAGCTATTTTAATGGGGTAGGCCTTGTTAGCTGCCTTACGCAGTTATTGTGTGACAGGTTATGCCTAGCTTTTTTTACATAAGTCTTGTGATAGGTTATACAATATTAACCGTCTGTACGTAGCTATTATGGTAGGGTGAGCAGCGGTAGCTCTAACGTAACTATTGTGATATAGTATGGATTGGTAGCTGTCTTTACGAAGATATCTCTTAAGGTCTTAAATTGATAAAGGGCATTACGTAACCACTGTCTTAGATTATGAGCCGGTAACAGTTTTGACATACCTATTGTGGTGGAGTATAATTTGTTATTGGCCTAATACAGGATGTATATGGGTTAACCTGCATATTGGTTTAACACCGTTATGGCTATTTAGAGTATATTGCATGCAGGTTTAACAAAGTATATATGCCTGAATGTTGGCTTAGCACTGTATGTATATATAGGTTGCGTAACTTTTTTTAATTATATTGTAATATTTGTTGACCGTCATGGGCTTGATAGGTTATGCATTGGTAGATGTACCTTATAGTACTTCCCATATTATACGATTGCCAGGTTCTACCTGATATATGAGGTGAAACTATCTCTGTTCATATAGGCTGTGGCCAGTGATTTACCGACATAGTAGGCGCATTTAGGGATTCATGTATGTAGGCCTAGCATAGTATGTATGCAAGCTTGCGTATTTGTTTAACACATTATGTGGGCTATCGTATATATTGGTTTAGCTATACCTTATAGTACTCCCCATATCATACGGTTGCCTGCCCGTGGTTCTGCCTGATATATGAGGTGAAACTATCTCAGTTCATATAGGCTTTGGCCGGTGATTTACCGACATAGTATGTCGGCCTAGCATAGTATGTATTTAGGCTTGCATATTTGTTTAACACATTATGTGGGCTGTCATATATATTGGTTTAACACGTTATATAGGCCTTCTCGTCTTACATTGACCGTTTACGTAGGCCTACCGGGCCCCTGCGTTGTGATTGGTCGATTCAACTTGTTGACTATTTGAACTCTATGTAGGTCGTTGGCTTTTACCTGAGTCCTTGCTCCGTGTTTGCTTTACTTATGGTCTAACTCCATGGTAGCTTTACCTAGGCCCCGACTCCATGGTAGCTTTACCGATGGTCTGCCTCAATGGTAGCTTTACCTAAGGCCTGGCTCCAAGGTAGCTTTACCTTAAGCCTTTTCTTCAGAGGGCTTTACTTAAAGGCCTGCCTTGGGTTGGCTAAATCCCCGCTGCAGGGATGCTATGCCTGAGGTTTGGGTGGGTCTACCTCCAAGATAGTGTGTTAACTCTGCAGGTTTGCCCCTTGCCCTGCATCAGCCAATTTATTTAGGGTAGAACACTCTAGTTAGGGTATGCCTACTACTTGCCTAGACTCGCTCAAGCGCTGATACGTCATCAGATAACCGTTAAATCTTTCCAAAAGTTACCCCCACCACCGGAGCTATTGCAGGGTTACTTTACCTAAGGGTCGGCCTCGTGATGGCTTTACCCGAGGGCTAGCTCCGTGTTAGCTTTACCTAAGGCCTAGCTGCCGGGTGGCTGGGCTCGGTTTGGCTTTAACCGAGACCGTGCTCCGTCTTAGCTTTACCCTCTCTTAGGCGGTGTTACCTCAAGCGCGGTTTCGGGTGTGATTTTTACCTGGGTCACCGATCATTTTTGGTAGACTTTAGCCACAGCGGTTGATGACACCGTTCAAACCTTGGGTAATCACACCACCGTATGCGTTGTGTTGCATAGTTGGAGCGTCGGTCGTTTGATCTAACCGATAATTTTTGACAATTTCATTTGATAACCACCACCCCCACCTAATGCCTGATTCCAGGGTTACCTAGGTTGGCTTTACCTTGCTCCGTGTTAGCTTTACCTAGGGCCTAGCTGCTGGGTGGCTAGGCTCGGACTGGCTTTAACCGAGAGCGTGCTCCATATTGGCTCTACCTTGGCGGCTTTAACTAATGCCCGGGTGACTTTTACCTAGGACCCCGATTATTTTTGACAGTCGGCCCTCAGGTGAACCCTCCCAGACAACGGTCCATAATAGACTTTAACCATACCATATACGGTCATTTGATCCAGCCTATCGATTTTCGGCAATTTCATATTTTTTGTAAAAACTACCCCTGGTGAACCCGCCCCCGCAACGGTCCAAAAGGGCCTCTACACGTATCCCGTACTGTCTGTTGATCCAACCGATCGATTTTCGGCAATTTCGTATTTTTTGTAAAAACTACCCCTACGTGAAACTACCCCTCAGCAGCCCGTAATAGACTCTAAACTCACCCTGTCGGTCAAGACACGATTTTCCAAAATTTTTTCGAAAACTACCCCCCACTCCACCCCCGGAGCTGCCCCCGGAGATGGTTCTGAACGTAGCCGAGGTCACCCCCAACACGTATGTTAGGCTGGGTTAGATCCATTTTGGCTAGCTTAGGTTAGTTGGCCGGAATTTATTTTTTTTCGAAAAACTACCCCCCACCCTTCTGGACGTGTTCAAAACCACCCCTGGGGCCTGGATCGGGGTCACGACGTCCGCCCGCATCATCCGAAACTACCCCTATAGTCCTAGGTTACGTAGCGGCCGAGTTTTTTTTTTTTTCGAAAAACTACCCCCTACCCCCCTGAACGTGGTCGAAACCACCCCTTGGTCTAGGTTCACGGCCGGGGTGACCTTCAGCATCATCGAAAACTACCCCTATAGTCCTAGGTTACGTAGCGGCCGAGTTAGGGGTGGTGCGCGCCCAGCTGAGGGTAGTCCTACTTATAGTGTCTTACCCAATTGAAACAGAAGCATATAGTGAACCAAATATATATATATATATATATATATATATATATATATATATATATATATATATATATATATATATATATATATATATATATATATATATATATATATATATACATATATACCACGTTTTGCAGCTCGAAATTAATACAATTAGTTTAGAAACTAAAAAGACGGATGTTATAAACATGTGTCATAATTTTACTAAGCAGGAATTAAATGTATCATTCAGGAGACTATAAAAGGAGATAAAAGTGTTAGTAGCATGAAGGAAATGAATGTCTTCAAGGCGAAATATAAATCATTTCAAGGAAAAGAAAAAAGAAAACTTAATACAACTTAAATGGGTGTTAAGTGGAGGCTGTAAAACCTTTTTGAAGAGACGGCGGATATACACTCTTTTTCTTCAACCCTATTTGAGGCAGGTACAAACTCCTACACGAAGGCCGCCCCGCCAACGCTATGTGACGAGTTTCCTCTAATCTCAGATTTATTATATCAGGGGATCATAGGGTCCTTTTCGTGAACACAACTTTATTCTATCTACGCTACCTTCTTATAAAGACATATTATCCGTAACCACCTCTTCGTGATCCATATTCCGAGTACACAAATCTACAAATATAATACCATGGATTCAACAATATCTTGTAATAAATGCACTCACCATCCCCCCTTCCTATAATACGGTCTAAATAAATAATATATTGTCTTGGTATTTTCTGTCGGTGATAACAGTACTGTATGTTCTTATTAACAATACAAAAGTTTTAAAATGGAAAAATAACTGATATATGAACAAATTACGTAAATATATTCCACAAAAGTATTATAGTTAGTGACATTTCATAAAGCATTACCTCTTCTCTAGAATTGTGTTCTCAAAAATAATTTAGTTATAAAAATCTTAGCTATGTGTTCTCAAAAATAGTTTAGTTATAAAAATCTTAGCTAAAAAGAGAGTAAGGGTAGAGATAGAGAGAGAGAATAGAAAAAGTGGAGAGATAGAGAAGGAAGAAAAAGTGATAAAGAGAGAAAGACACTGAAACGCCTATAGGGATATTAACATAATACATTGAGAATACAGGCAGAGGGATGAATCCTTATAAATGTAACATTTTTATTTTGTAACTGAAGCTTTTATTTCACTAGAACAAATGATGGTAGCTGGCATTAGTCCTGACAGATTTTGTTTAGCTGATTAATCTATTCCCCGCGGCTTACAAAAGGATCTATTTTTTCCAAAACAAAAGAGGGTATTTTGTAACGAATAGATTGTTAATAGGAATAATTACCGTGTGGCTAGAGATACTAATTGAACACTCAAATCTGTTGATAATGTATTCAACGTTTATAATATATATATATATATATATATATATATATATATATATATATATATATATATATATATATATGTATATATATATATATATATATATATATATATATATATATTTATATATAAATATCAGATTAGATAATTATTTTCCCGAAGATGCTGGTAATATTTTATGGGCGAAAAGCTTTGAATAAATATATTTATTCAAATTATTCTTTTTTTGAAATATTTTTAATTTATTAATTATATATATATATATATATATATATATATATATATATATATATATATATATATATATATATATATATATATATATAATCAAAATGACCCTAACCTTTACGTAACGACTGACAAAATATTTACAACTCTTCTATTATTAGATAATATCTCTCTTAACAGTACATATAATGGGTTTATAAATTTGTATCTTTGTGTGTGTGTGTGTGTGCGTGTGTGCGTGTGAATGTGTAAATTTGCAGCTTATAGATGAACGATTACTTATAAAAAACAAACATATATTTTTACAAATACCATTAGCATGGATTAGTACAACGTAATAATGCTGACAATCCGTGTTGGCAAAATGCTTTCATCTTTATTTGGAGATATTTATTAAAACTACAAAAATTACCTACTATTTCATTACCCTTAATCGACTTTATGTTCTCGGAGAAGTAATTTTAATATATTTTTTTTTGATAAAGTAAAATAATTTATGTATTTAAAAAATGGACATATTTTAAAATAAGGTGTCCTAAAAATGTTATCATGGATAAATCCATTTTTTTGGCTAAAATGAGGCAAAATAAGACAAAAATATACAAGAACACAAAAACAGCACATAATTATTTGATCACTTTATAGAAGACTTGCTTTTAAAACTTTCTAAGAATCAGGTCTCATAAGTTCCGGATGGCCAACGTCAATATACTAATGGATTGGCGGCTCAGCGTAAATAGGTCGTAAATTGTACATGATGATGCATTCTTGATTTCGAAGGCCTTAATCGGGCTTATGCGGGGTATTACCGAGCATTAAAAATCTACGCTTGTAGTGTATTATAGTTTAGCTTTATCTTATGTTATTTCTATCATGTGGTAATATAGATATGCCACTCTGTTTACAACCCAAGTTAATTATGACCAACATGGCATTTTTCCAGTTACAATATCCTTTACATGTACAAGATTATGAAGAAACGTTAAAGAACTTTACGTTCGTAAAATGGGAAATATTAAAGTGAAACGCCTTTTGTAATGTTGATTAAATGTTTGGATTAGTAAGCACGTAACTAAACAATATTGCTTCACTTTAATAGCCTCTACCCTAATCTAGATTAAAGCAATGATACGGTGGTCTTCAACACTGTTATGAGAAATGATAATATCTTTAGTATAATGTTAAACACTGGTTCAATTAAAAACAAATAACATTTTCCGTAGAATATATCATTACTAGGATGACCTTGTAAGACATTCCTTTCAGGGCGATTAAAAGCTTTTAATGCTCCCGCATGGGTATTTTCGTTTCGAATATCTCCATTTATCGGAATCGATCGGGACCGGACCCCATATGGATAAACACAAATTTTGACGGTTGAATGGTAAATTTTGATTAATTACTGCATGCGTGTTGATGGAGATAGAAATTGACTTTTATTTATAGTTGTATATATTTGTCTAAGTTTCTGAATTAAAATCTTAGCTTTTTTACAATGAATCGGACACGAAACCAAGCTTCCCTTAGCCAATTCATCCAAAATGCACTTGAAATCGGCATCTTTGAGTGCTTTGTCTTTGATTTATTTGTTCTTGATTTTCTAGAGCATTCATTATCATTTTTAAAGAGTGACACGAAATTTTCAAGTGTAGGTTTGCACCTTTTAATGTCGAAAATCGTTAATGGTCCAACACCGTACATCTCAGCCCACTGTTTACTCGTAACTTCTTTAATAAGTGTATCCGCTAACGATAAGACAACTCGTTTCATAACAAACGAAAGAAAGAACCGATGGGAATAAGTACCAGGACCAGCCACATGACGACGCACGCCTGCCAACTTTAAACCACATAGGCATGCTAAGGTATTTTTAACGCATCCTGACGCACATTGAATTATTTATTTTTTTATTTTAAATATGTGGCCTCAAATTTGGCCTTTTAATATAATGTATCTTTCTTCTGTCTTTACCACTTCCTCTGACAATAGCCTATAAGTGTAATATAAGCACATAGTCCGTATATATAGGTAATTTGTGACTGTCCATCATCATAGCCATATACAACATCCCAGTTGCTATTTTATTTATACGAATTGTCTCTAACTCTATCACTGCAGTGTGTGAGATTGAGTCCAGCTGAAGGCAATTTTCACTTTCAGACGGCATGGCAGTATTGAGGATCATTAGCCATCTTAACTCCCATGTAGACCATCCATGCCTATAATACAAGAAACAGTTCTAAATAGTACTGGTTAAGGTGGTAAATTAAAGAAATTTAGAACTATTAATATTACTGTATATCTGTTAAAAGTTTGATTTTCCCAATATTAGACAAACATCCTAATACCAATGAGTTTATCGCATGTTCTGACGAAAAACATTTTCCAACTCTTAGTTGAGTCAAATAGTGTTCGATTCAGGTTAACTCTGCTTCTTCCCAACTATTATTATTCAACTCAATAGGGGCATTCAATTATCCCTTGAAAAAAAGTGCTGTCAATATGATAGAAAAACATTGTCTGCAATTTTGATAAATTTTACTGTTGACAAACAACTTTTGAACTCTATTTGAGGTTTACCTTTCCATAGCAGATCTGTTACACTTGAGCTCAGTGTAGTAATCATTTTCTATTTTTTATATAGGCACTTGAGTATCTGATGTTATAAACAACAATTTTTAACCTTTTACTTTTTGAAACTCATTTATGTATTCAAAATGTTCAAAAACCACAAGCACTTTCAGATTCAACTACAATCACAACTACTTATCTACTCCAATATAACTTAAGAATGAGCCACCTCCTTATAGTCATCCCTTGGTAACCTCCCTCATAACCATTATTTGTGTGATAGTGTCTTGCCTCATTAACCATGGACGTAACCTGGAATGTATAGATGCATATACTCACTTCGGTATACTTTAACTTTACTGCCAGCACGACTTCAGTAGTAACTTGCATCGCTGCTCTGTTTCAGGAAAAGCGGGGGCAGATGAGTTACGCAATTACCCCTACCGGAATTACTAATAGGGGTAGCTCCGTATGCTCTTTCCAGTTTCGTGTAGGGTGTAGAGGAAGAAGCGCATGTCACCTCACCATATGCTCATCAACCAGGCATTTATAAGTAATAACAAACCTTGAAATAAGGGTCACCTGGCTCTCAGAGTTCCTGCAAAGAATGTGTATCACCAGGACGGGGCGCACTCTAGACCCGAGATGCAAAGGGCCAAATTGTAGTATTCATATTGGGTAATGCAGTATTCGTATAGATGGGCCAGCATAGCAAATAAAAGATCAATAGCAATTTATCCTTAGAACGCCTTTCTGTAGGTCGAGATTATAAATTGTTCACCCTTATACAAGTTCGGTTAAGTAGAAATCACTGTTTAGATTTCATATTAGGGATTTCCTTAACAAAATCAAAATAAAGTAATGAGGAAGCAGATTGTCTATTATCGTCCTAAAAATAAATATAAATTTCGAAATATTTGTTTAAATATTTTATTTAAAAATATTTTAGAAAAGATCTCTATCGTCATATTATCCATAGGTGGTAGCTTCCCTCAGTCACGCCAACGGCAGCTAAATATTAGTGAGGGCGAAGGGTTTTTGTGGGCGAAAGGTAAAATGAAAACTAATAAATTCGGAAACGTCATTTACAATGATAAAATTTTAGAAGGGTGAGAGGGGAAATAAGGGTATTTCGAAGGAGTTGTGTAGGTTTAGTATTTTAGGAAGCAATTTATTTTCCCGGTTATTCAGTCACCTCAAGCATTATTATTTCTTTGTTCAAAAAGATATCTAAGGAAATTTCATAATACAAGGTTTTAATAATTAAAAAAAAGAAACAGTTTTAAATCCCCATTATTACGTTGTTCATCATTAGTTTATATATTTATAATACCTAATTTTATGACTAATGCCTTGGCAATATTTACTAAATTACAGAAATTTCTTAGGAAATGTTTTTCGAATTATTTAGTGAATTCATCAATGCTTTGACATGCGAACCGACAAGAATTGTATCTCAATTACAGTTTAAAGCAGGCACTAGTGTAAAACGCGTCCTATGGGATATTTCTGTACTTTTTAAGGATTAAACTCAGCTTAGAGTTGTAAAACAATAATCCCCATCTTGATATAGATATGAGTCCCACCCAGCAGGTAGTATTAAGGTAAGTTTTTTTTTTAATTTATTCCTTGTCGTACAAAACACAATTACAGCCTATAACCGTAATAGGATAGTTGAAACATTTTCTGTTCTAGCGAGCAAAACTAAAAAAGTTTCATAACAATAATAACAAACTAGGCAAAAATAACCTAATTTAATTGAATAAATTTAAACTAAAATTTAAAAAAAATGTTAACATCAAAGTATTATTTAAGAAATGTTTGTTTTTTTATTATATAAAACTGAATATTTAAAACTAAAATGTTTACCTCTAATATTCGAAGACTATAAAAACATTTTCACCCTAAAAATAATTTGATAGTGCTACTGAAAATTATTATAAACCAAACAAACACTGCCTTTTGCATTAAGGACGACTGGATAATCCGTGAAAAGGGAAACATGTACCAAAAAAGAAAAGAATTGTGTATACGTAAAGTATTTAATAATACATTTATTACTTTTTATTTAGGTTGTCGTGGTCATCTAGATTATGAATATAGATCTGAGCATGTACCGCTTTATGTCTATAACGCCTGTCTCTCTCTCTTTCTCTCTCTCTCTCTCTCTCTCTCTCTCTCTCTCTCTATATATATATATATATATATATATATATATATATATATCGAAATATGTATTCTTGTGAATTAATGAAATAATAAGAAAAACACAAATACAACACAAATTTAGTGAATTATACAATCCAAACATTTTCGAGAGATTAGCAACATGCAATTGCTAGTTAGATCCAACAAACAGTGTGGCCAAATCTATTAAAATATTGTCAAAATTATTAATTTGCTGCTTTAACATTACATTCATTGAATATAGTGTCAAAATTAGATTTTATTTGTAGACTATCTGTTCCTTTATCGATTTGATAACAATAATAACCAATTGATAAGAAAACAGATAGAAATAGAATCAAAATTTGACAATATATTGTTATGGCAGGAAATTAATAAATTTTACAATGTTGTAATAGATTTGGAAATCCTTTTTATCTGACTAACACTTATATGATTGTTATTCCTTATTATTCCTGATGATGTTGGTGCTGTTTACCAGGAAAAAGCTTTGAACTGTAGGATTCAATAAAATATTTTTGTATTTTTATTTCACTTTTGTTGTATATATATATATATATTATGTTATCCATTGTTTTTCCGTTGCACTGACTTTATGAAGTTAATATATTACTATTGTATATATATATATATATATATATATATATATATATATATATATATATATATATACATGTATTATAAGGAAATTCATTAGGTTAGGAAAACTGTGTGTAAAATTATTGAACTTTAGAGATTGAAGCACATTGTCGCTACATTGCAAAAGGTACTCTATTCTTATTTTTTCGGCCAAAAACGGTTCTGCAGTGGTGAGCCATAAATATTATGAAATTTCGGGAAGTTTCATTGTAGGTAAACCAAGACGTGATTCTATGACTGGAGAGGCGTATATATATATATATAAATATATATATATATATATATAAATATATATATATATATATATATATATATATATATATATATATATATATATATAAAGAGAGAGAGAGAGCCACACAGGCGTTATAGACATATGGCGGTACATGCTCAGATCGATATTTATATTCTAGATGAGCACGGCAAAAAATGGGACACATTTATTACTAAATACTTTGTAATTTTAATTTACGTATACACCATTATTTTCTTTTTTTGTAGATTATTCCCTTTTCAAGGATTATCCAGTCGTCCTTTATGCAAATGACAGTTTTTGTTTGGTTTATATTAATTTTCAGTAAGACTATTACATACTTTGGACATCGAGGGACCATGCAGATTTATGGCGACGAATCTATAAAAATGCAGAAAAAGCACGTTCGGCGAAACACCTGCACCTTCTGAAAGTTCGAGAAGCTTCCACCCAAGGCAAGGGAGGGCGACGAAGAATGTCATTCTGGTTGGAACAGTTTCGAAGGCCATAAGGAACCCGTAAGGAAACGATCCAAATTTAAACTCGAAAGACACTAAATTTTGAGGTTTCGTAGGATTCAGTTTTCAAGATTCGAAAGGAAGTCAGATTTTAGGACTCGAGGCAGTCAATATTCAGGAGTCGGGGGAGTTAAAATGCAGGATTCGAGGGGGAAATAACTTAAGCTTTAGTAGAAACGTTAAATTCAAATAAAGTAAAATTGTTATGTAAAGTATCAAGTGATATTAATAAGAGAGATATTTAAACAGAAAGTGAAGTAAAAGAGGAATAATAAAGGGTAATAAGTGAGATTGATTAAGGGAGATTATTAAGAAATGAGTTATGTGAAGTGAGTGAGATAGAAAAGTAGTACAAAGCATTAAATAAGGGAGATAACTGAATAATTAAAGTTGTGATTTGTTAAAGTCAGTTACGGCATGGAAGCATTTCGAGTGATTAAAGAATGTGAAATTGTAAGAAAAATATTATTAATTGTATCTAGGGAGGTGAAACAGGGAACTACGCAAGCCTTAACAGTAAACATCTATAAATATAAATTCATCTTAAATATAAAGCCAATTCCTTAAAGTCAAAATATTCAGAACTTCATAAAGTTTTAATTATTCTTTATACAGTAATAGTTCATTAAAATATCAAATTCATTCTACCAGGTGCAGGAACTTATACACGCTCTAAATTAAGAACAGTTTAATACAATTGTTAAGTAAATAAAAAATATAAGATTCTTGATGCCTACTGGCAAAAGTAGAGCTAGGTAAAACTATCTTTATGTAACTACCTATAAATGCTAACGTTTGAAGTCAGGATTAAAATAAATCAGTTATTGTAAAAGCAAAGTATTGCGTATTGATTTGATTTCCTAAGAGTCAATCATCATGAAGGACGATTAGTGAAGGCACTGTATATATATATATATATATATATATATATATATATATATATATATATATATATATATATATATTTATATTAAATATGGTGATGTGTTTTCTTGTAATATAGTTAATAAATTTAAAATATTTCAAAAACAAGAATACTTTTAATGTATATATTTATTCAAAGCTTTTCGCCGATAAAATAGTATCAGCATCTTCAGGAAAATAATTATCTAATCCATTAGAATTACGTTAGAAAAACATTAGATAATTATTTTCCTGAAGATGCTAATACTATTTTATCGGCGAAAAGCTTTGAATAAATATATTCATTAAAAGTATTCTTGTTTTTGAAATATATTAAATTTATTATATATATATATATATATATATATATATATATATATATATATATATATATATATATAAAGAAATAAGACAAAATACAAATACAACAATAATTATCTTAGTGGTTTCATAAACAGACAACGCGTTTTCTTGGGTTTACACAGAGGCCACAGCATAGTGGGCGTGTAACCTTTTGTTGCTTTGAGTCAGGAAGATGCGTCCTATACCTTTTTGAAGATAATAATGGAATTCTCTTATTGTAATTCGGCACCACGATAGAGTCATTCCTGGTCGTTTAATATGTAATCTCCGGGGATTTGTTTGTGCCCGAAACCTGCTTTTTCGTTTGCAGCAAGATGGCGCAATAAGCCACACTTCTTAAAGGCAACATTCCTTCCTTCCAGAAACTATTACCAAGACAAGCTTTCCTTACCCAGCCCACTCCTCCGATCTTACATCACGTCTAATTAAGTCTGGGGAATGATACATGTAAAACATATTCCGTTATGACCCACCAACAGGAAAACAATAACCATGTGAATAACGAGCATGTAACAAACCATCTTCACCAAAATGATACAAATTTCAAGAACGTTACGAGTGTTGCCTCAAATTAATTGGATGATATAGAACATGTTTATACCTGACCCTAACCAATTTTGCCTTTTTTTGTACAATTATGTATATAATATAACACTAAGTAATATAAAATCTCACAATCGTTTAAGTACTGTTTAATGTGGTGCATACTGTATTAAAATAACATGCAATATATTTATTCTTGGATTGATTATCTTTTAATCTAAACAGTTTAGAATTTTGCAACTAAAAACACCATGCCAAAACTTTAGCTCGTTCAAACAGTTAAAAAAAAGAAATGTTTTTAATTAGTTGTAAGTTCAATGTACATCTCCAATTGATGCTTTACGTAAAATTAGAAATCAAGAGAGCAACGGACATTACTTTTTTAACCCCTACGCCCCCCCCCTAATATATGAGCAACTAATACCTAGAGATGGATACACATTTTTCAGGAGCATGCTCCTAGAAGCTTTATCGCAGGATTGACATCCGCTAAAAAAAAATGCTGTAGTCATTTACTGTAGTAACAGGCCATGGTCAATACATACCCGAAGAAATGTATAAATCGTCAAAGCATCAAAATTTTGACATTAGTTGTGAATTCATGTAACAATGCAATAAGTATCAAAAGTGCAAAAATAAACAGTACTAAAAATCAATGAGCTGTAGTTAGCTTCTCGATAATATTTCCCAAGGACTGGAAATTTCCCCTTAAATTAGTTTTAATCGAATCACTAGTTATTTTTTATTAAAGGTTTTTTACTTGTCATTATATATTTAAGGTCCTGTAATAACAGGAAATGGGTTGAAAATTTAAAACGGTTTGAAAATCAAAATTGCTGAAATCGATCGTATCCCAGGCCTACAACAATACACTGCTTTATATATTAACATTTATTGTGTAAACATGTAATATCCGATCATGTTACAACTTAGTGGTAAAGCTGGTAAATTCCCTTCTACAATAAAAATAAAACGCAGCGATTTATGGAACTCCTTGAATGATTAAGCAATTATTATTTAGGTTTACCTCATCACAATATAATCCATTGTTTAGGCTTGGAAAGGGTTTCAATACGTAGTGGAATATTCAAGAAGTAGTAAACATATTTTCTATGACTGAAAAATTAACTTTTTCTTGAATTAACAGAGCTGAATTGAACATGTGATTTTGCATTTCCTGGAAATGTTCTCAGACTCTTTAGAGTATCAATGTACGTTTACTGGAAAAATTCAATATGCTCGAGCCTTACTATAAAGATAAAATCTTTTCAAATAAAGCTTAGACTTTTTCATCGATATCGGTCTGAATGCAAGTCTCATCATTTTCTACTTTGAAGACTATTTCGTAGAATATTGCAAAATAAATGGATCTATAATTTATAGCCTATATCCTTGAATGATAGATTTCGAGAAACTCTGTGGTTCCAAGAAAATTAATAACATTTAACTCATATTCGACACGCATTTTCTGTACAAGTAATTGCCATTCTTATTGCTATTTAATTTGAATTTTCTATTTCAATTTAATTTATTTTCTATGTTAATAATTATTTATGTTACATTAAAAGAAAAGTAAGAATATTTTTTTAAATATTATAACAAATAATGTTGACAAATTTTAAAAACAAATTGCCTAGAAATATATAGCATCTCTAGCTCACCATAATTGTTTGTGAAAAAATGTTCTTCAATTTAGTAAATAATATATAAACAAATATATTACTTTTTATTTCATTTATAAGTAATACGATTAAATCATATTTTGAATGCGAATTTATTAATATATTTTTTACATTAATTAAAATGCACATTTAAACACGAAATATTATCCAAAAAAACGTTATTTACAAAACTTTCAAACAAAATACGTTTATATTGCATTTAAACCAATTCAATAGCAATGCCAATTTTTTGAAGACCAAAAAAACCTCCGGGTCAAAGTTTTAAGAAAAGTTTAAAAAAAAGCACTTTTCAATAAATATACAAAAGAAACACATTTATCTAATAACGTTTCTACGAAAAAAACTGAAACTATATCATATTAGCATTGGCGGGATAAGGTAACCCGACTGTCATCAATAAACAAATAAAAATACAGATCTACATTAAATGACTTACAAATGCAAGGTATGTAATATTACTGCTGAAATAATATAAATAACACAAATTGAGCCACATATTAAAATATTTAGAAGAAAGTCAAAGACTCGTCCCAACTCATTAGATTTTTGTAAATTTCAAGTACGTTATCGAATAAAAAAATCCATAATGAGGAAAAATTATAGATTAATATGTATATAATCTATAATTACTAATTATGAAAACAGAAACTTTTGAAATTAGGAAGATTGATAGTAATATCAATGCCATTACCATATTACTTAATCTATAAAAATATAATCGTAAATATTAATGAAAGAAAAATTATACCGCGTTTGAAAAGTCAACGGGAAATGATAAAAATATATAATTTCTTAATCGCTCTAAAAGCTAAAATAAATAGAGATAAAGGACAAAAAATACCCCACTATACAATCCTTAAAAATTAACGTTTTATATGAAATACAGCACTATGTTACACACTGAAATATACCTGTACAGTTTATGGTATGTGTACAAAAATAAAGTTTTGAATGAAAGGTAACCTGTTGAAAAATGTATTGCTCTATATGTTAGTGTACGTTTTTCTGCACACGAGACGTATACCATATCAATATATATATATATATATATATATATATATATATATATATATGTGTGTGTGTGTGTGTTTGTATGTATATATATATATATATATATATATATATATATATATATATATATATAACAACATAGGTTATTAAAATACAAGAATACTTATTGATTTATATTTAAAGCACTTCGTTTGTAAACAGTACCAACATCATCAGATGATTATTAAACCAGAAAACTTATTTTGTATTCATATATATATATATATATATATATATATATATATATATATATAAATATATGTTTACAACATTTAGCCTTAAGTGTAATAAACAAAGTGTAGCACAAGTGTTAGTAAAGGACACATTTATTGTTGTACCTAGTATCGTATGATATGCAGGTGTCCATAATTCGTAGAATATGTAGTCAGCTTCTCTGTGGACAAAGCCATAGAGACGCTTTAGAGCTTAGTGAATGCATAACGCTGGCAAAGACTGGTCACCTCCGTGAATAAGAGTTGTTCCAGACCTTCCCTTGTAATTAGTTTATTTCTAATTACATTAATAAAATTGTATTTTTACCGTTATAATTAAACAGAGTTTTTAAAAACCAAAGAATGACGTAACTTATATTTATAAATAATACTTAGCTCTTTAGTAAACCTCATGTTAAAAATATAACCTTTCTAGCCACTCTTTTTAAGCTATAAAACAAGTGGATTCAAGATGATTGGTGTGTGATATAAAGGGATAATTAGTTTTTATTTGTTTCTCCATTTTTTAATTTTGGGCTTGGGCTCCAAGTTTTATTTAGTTTTTAGTGTTACTGATGACTTTTTAAACCGCTTTTTCGCAAAATCTATCATGAGTGGTTATTGTTTATTTTACCCTGACGAAAAACCAATATCGGTTATCAACGCCAAACAAAATATTGCCTAAAATCTATATCAAAAGCGAAATACATCAGTAAGTAATAGTATAACAATAAATAACAACGTAACAACAAATAATAGCATAACAATTGGCAACAACATAACAGTACACAGAAATATAACAATATATAAAAACGTAACAATATGTGACAATATAATAATAAATAGCATTATATTAATACTATAACAATAAGTAATAAATTTCAAAATAAAACAATAGATAACAATAGAACACTAAATAAATAACTCTTCAAAAAGCACACAATCAAAGAATGTATATACATTAAAACTAATAAATATGGAAATATATCTATATATAAACTTTTTAGGTATACAATTTGTTTAACGGGCGCAAGAAATTGATGGATCTGTCGATGGCTGAAGTATCGTTCCTAACACCACCTTTAAATTACCTTCTACACTAAAAAGATCACAAAGATCGTTCAAACCAATACAATCCGCCAGTATATGTCTGGTTTTGAAGGAATAACCACAGAAATGACTTAATCGTGGATATTCTTGACGGATCAAATATCCATGAGTTGCAAAGGTGTGGCCAATCCGAAGTCACATAACCACCACCTCCTCTGTAATGCTACAAGGTGCGAACGATTTTTTTAAAAACATATTCTTTTTATCGATTTTTTAATACAATTTATTAGTTTAAGTTGTTAAGATTGATCGTCTCTTACTGAAAAACTAATCATTTTTATGCGAGTTTTTAAAAAATGTGGAGTATTAAATAGATATATTGTGTAGTGAACTCAGTTTCTAAGGCTTTGCGGAATATTTTTCCATAAATCTGTAGAGAAGATGCAAGCTAAAGTTTAGTGAACAAGAAACAAAGCAACGGCGGGAGTCTATTTTTTGTTAGTGGGAAGAGCTTTGCACAAGTAAGGACGTATTTATCGTCACTGCAAGAGAATCCTATCATACAAGGATTACCTAACCTTCAGTCAGTTGTAATTCAATTATTCTGTTTCCCTTTGTCAAGAATGCTACCAACATAAATAAATTCTTCTCTCCGTATTAAAGGCTTGTTTCCTATTAAACTCTCTTCAGAATACGATCTTATTTCTAAATGGAACCTTTCAGTATTGGTAACGGTTTTACAGAATAATTAATGTGAATGTAATAAAAATGTATATTGCAAACAATTAAAAACTCAAGCGTACATAGAATGTTCTACCTGCAGGCGTTTTACTAAAATAGGTCGACAAAATTAAATAAAATAAAACTAGGAATGCTAGACAACTCTTGTAATCAACAGTAGTAATTACATATTTTTACTGCAAACTAAGCAGTATTTGTGGGCTAGGCATTCATTTATCCGGTTTTTTTTTATTGTGTACCATTGATTTTTTGACGTGAACAAAAACCAATTCTTTTAAGGACGTGTTCAAATTTCGTATCGACTTGATTAATACTTTTTCTCAACTAAATATTCCCGTCTAAATACAAGGTAATTTTAAAAACGGTTATATTTTATAATATACAAATTCTTACACTAAAAGTTAAAACATATTATCTTTAAAACAATGTAGATGCTTATGTTTACTAATTTGCGATTTTTTCTAAATTAATTTATCAACGACTTTTATTTGTTTTAATAAAGCAGAACTTCATTGGTAGGCTTAATTTGAAAAACACATTTATTAATGTATAATTTCGAACGGAATGTAATATTATCAGTAAATTTGCAACAAGTTATTTTTCGTTAAAGTAGTCTAAACACGAGCCTAAACATATCTTCATGCCGAGTCAGAGTCGGCATGAAGATATGTTTAATTATTGTTTGTAGGGAAAACCTTATGTGCAAGCTATACGCGACTTGCACGTTCATAAGGCCTACTGAGACTAAAAGGTTTCTACTTCACTACGGTATCTTCTTCAGTAAAGGAGGCGTGTTCTAAACACAAAATAACAACCGAGTAAAAATCACTTGCATTCTTTGTCCACATTATTGAACATTTGTTTTTAAAATAACCTGTGTCCAGCTCAAAACCGCACCCTCGGTGGCATTCTATCTACTAATGATGGTCGCCTTGCAATTTAGAAAGTGATTGGAATTTTTATTCTAATTTACTTTAATGTAAATGTTGATCATTACCTTCAGTTACAAAGTTTCATCACTACAATACGTTCTTCACCCAAACGTTCAACGGTATTTGCCTCTTTAGTGATGAGGGTTTTTGCTATACAAATCGGACTAATATGAATCTTAGTGTTATAACCGTCTGGTTGTCTTCTGTGTACCTTAGAGTTTCTATTCCAACCACCAGAAACGCTGATAATAAGGAACAAAAAGTCATTCATTAGTTTGAAATTTACCGTTTGTGCAAAATGGGCTCCTAGACCGCCCCCTCACTTGGTAAGTTATAATATAGTGTTTTACTACTCATATAACAATGTAATAGTTTAATATACTAATGAACAGAAGAATGAAGAACATATTTTGACAATACATTTTTGACAAAACTTGGTTTTGACTTCTAACGTAGCAGATAAAAAATATGTGCTGTGAATATACCGACATGATGTAAGTGCGTTTACATAGTCACGCATATTAGAATAACTGTGCTGGAGATGTAACGTTCGGTTACTAGAATGTTGTCAAAATCATTTGAATCACAATTATTACTCATCTCTTGTCGGCCCACTAATGTACTGGCTGTGGATGAGGATTTTTAACTCACTTATAAAATATAAATTTGGATTACAAATGTCACGATTGTCAGAAGTCCTGCATTATTCATATTCAAGATTAGTTAAACAAAAATATGGCGACGAAAAATAAACTATCACTAATTTTATTTTATATTAAAAATCACGTTTGTATTAACGTTCTTTTGAAATTTGCCTTTTGGAGGGAACAACACGTTTCCATTATCATTAAAATTACTGTAATATTTAAATGACATTACAATACGGTACTCCTTCAGGCGAAGTAATATGAAACGGATAATGAACGCTACAAAGGCTCCAATTACGAGAAATGTTTTTAAGTATATTATTTCTTTAGTAAATGATTGTTTAGAAATATGAGCCCAATATAAACGGATTTTTAGATACAATTATTTATACCAATGTGCGGTAAAATAGTTCATCCACCTTTTAAAAAATATAGAAGTTCAAACAATTTAAAAGAATGTAAAACTGACGCAGTTACGTAAAAAATGAAACACATATTGTAATTTTAGTAGATGTGCATACGCTCCCGCATGCGCGCGTGATTGCGTAAGTATATATAAATATATATATATATATATATATATATATATATATATATATATATACATGTGTGTGTGTGTGTGTGTGTGTGTCTGTCTGTGTGTGTGTACATATATATATATATATATATATATATATATATATATATATATATATATATGTGTGTGTGTGTGTGTTTGTGTGTGTGTGTGTGTGTGTATGTAGATAGAATAATTCTGTATAGTGAATAATTCAATTAAAACAAAATAAGGATCAAATTGTAATATTTCTCAAAGATTTTGTATATTTGTTGTTTATGAATAATTTTAAAACATGTATTTTTATCTACTTACTATTCAAACCCTACCCTAATTATACATGATACCGATATTATTAATAACATGTTTATAAAAATTAATAAGCTTAAAATTTTTATTATCATAAAGTATGGTATAGAGCTGAAACAATGCCACCTAAAGTAAAAACAAATAAGTGTAAAGGTAACACTTGTTTAAAGAGAGTTATTCCGAATATTGGAAACGTAAAAATATCGCAATTAATGTATAAAATAAGAGTGATTGGTTACTGAAATATTGATTAACGGAGCACCATATGTATGTTTAGAAAGAGTGAGAGCAAAACAAATAAAACCAGCAAGGTTCTGATTAGTCAATACGGATCTCAACAAAAGGTGACTATAATATTATTAAAAACCGGTGTAGTGCAGTTTTAGAAATAATTTATGTAAAATATACCTAATCAATTTAAATTTTATACATATTCTACAAAAACATATTGTAAGTCATATTATATATACTGTGAAATAACAACTGTATAGTAGGGTATAGGTGTTCCCACGACATACTCTTAATGGACAAGTTATGCCTCTTCAGTTTCAATTCCATATATTAGATATCACAGTGTTTAAGGGTAAATTTCATTAAGGTCTGTCTGTTTAAGTTTTAATCCAAGCAAGATTGGTTAGGGATATCAGCTTCAATCAGATGCATCACAAATTAGGATTTCCAATTAATTGGCTCACAGGACAGGGTTAGGTATTTTTAACTCTAACACAGGTTTGCATGTTTCAGTTTCAATTCCACTCATTAGTTAGATGGAACTAGAGTGTTTTAGTTTGAATCCCAACCCAGGTACGTTTGCATGGATAATTTTCAATTGTATGTAAGAGAAGGTTAGGTTTTCCAGATTAAAACCAATAACCGATAAGGGGAGGGGGTAATGTAGTTTCAACAGCAAGTAGGAGACATTGGAATTATTCCGATACAATACCATACAAGACTTAATTATACTGTTTAAGGTTAAATTAGATTCTAGACTGGGCTAGGCAGTTTCAGATTCAATTCTTTCAAGAACGTTTATGAAGTTGCAGATGCATTCGTAAGCACGACTAATTGAGCCTTTAACGATTCAAATCATACAGGTCATGGTTAGACTGGTTCAGCTTCCATTCCAAGCAAAACAAGTTTGCATGCTTCACTGCCAATTATAACCATTATTTATTAGGGTGTTTAGTTTCAATCCATGCAAGAACGTTTATGAAGTTACAGACCCATTCGTAAGAACGATTAATTGAGCCTTTAACGATTCAAAACATTCAGGTCATGGTTACAATGTTTTTGCTTCAATTCCAAACAAGAAATGTTTGCATGCTTCACTGCCAATTATGACCATTATATATTAGAGATTTTAGTTTCAATCCATGTAAAAACGTTTATGAAGTTACAGATCCGTTCATAAGCACGATTAATTGAGCCTTTAACGATTCAAATCATACAGGTCATGGTTAGACTGGTTCAGCTTCAATTCCAAACAAAACAAGTTTGCATGCTTCACTGCCAATTATAACCATTATATATTAGAGAGTTTAGTTTCAATCCATGCAAGAACGTTTATGAAGTTACAGACCCATTCGTAAGCACGATTAATTGAGCCTTTAACGATTCATAACCATACAGGTCATGGTTACAATGTTTTTGCTTCAATTCCAAACAAGAAATGTTTGCATGCTTCACTGCCAATTATGACCATTATATATTAGAGAGTTTAGTTTCAATCCATGCAAAAACGTTTATGAAGATACAGATCCGTTCATAAGCACGATTAATTGAGCCTTTAACGATTCAAATCATACAGGTCATGGTTAGACTGGTTCAGCTTCAATTCCAAACAAAACAAGTTTGCATGCTTCACTGCCAATTATAACCATTATATATTAGAGAGTTTAGTTTCAATCCATGCAAGAACGTTTATGAAGTTACAGACCCATTCGTAAGCACGATTAATTGAGCCTTTAACGATTCATAACCATACAGGTCATGGTTACAATGTTTTTGCTTCAATTCCAAACAAGAAATGTTTGCATGCTTCACTGCCAATTATGACCATTATATATTAGAGAGTTTAGTTTCAATCCATGCAAAAACGTTTATGAAGTTACAGACCCATTCGTAAGCACGATTAATTGAGCCTTTAACGATTCATAACCATACAGGTCATGGTTACAATGTTTTTGCTTCAATTCCAAACAAGAAATGTTTGCATGCTTCACTGCCAATTATGACCATTATATATTAGAGAGTTTAGTTTCAATCCATGCAAAAACGTTTATGAAGTTACAGATCCGTTCATAAGCACGATTAATTGAGCCTTTAACGATTCAAATCATACAGGTCATGGTTAGACTGGTTCAGCTTCAATTCCAAACAAAACAAGTTTGCATGCTTCACTGCCAATTATAACCATTATATATTAGAGAGTTTAGTTTCAATCCATGCAAGAACGTTTATGAAGTTACAGACCCATTCGTAAGCACGATTAATTGAGCCTTTAACGATTCAAACCATACAGGTCATGGTTAGACTGGTTAAGCTTCAATACCATCAAGACTAGTTTGCATGCTACACTACAATCATTACATATTAGAGCGTTTCAGCTCTTATTCCATTTAGGCTTGAGTTCGGATTTTTCTGTTGCAATAGATTCCAAGAGAGGGTAAGACTGCAAACAAGGGGTTTGCTTACATCGTATCCAAAGCAGGGTTAGGGGGTTGCTATTACAATCTCATGTAGGGCAGCCTAGGCGATTTCGCTTTTAATTCCATGCAGGGCAGGGTTATATTGTTTTAGATTCAATATACTCCAGAAACACGGTATGCTATCCCTACTTCAGCGTACAGAAGAGGTAGGGGGCTTCTAGGTATCTGGGAATAAATTATACAATCCCATTTAATATATATTATACTATTGTTACCTAAAGTGTGTGCCACTGCTAACTGGCGTACGTGAGACGCCACGGATCATTGTCGTGGACACTAAGAAGTGGCTCAGAATTGATGCTTTAAATAAAAAATATGGTGAAATTAATCAAAACATAATTTTAGGAATCTAACTGTATGTTACATGTTCAAAATCAGATAGTACACAATGTTGTAGTTGGGAGTAAAATAGTTAATCTAGTCTATTTAAAGTACAGAGCTTATAAAATTTTTAATGGGTTTACTGTTCTGTCTTATTGTCAAAGATAGATGCCTCAATAACAGGGTAAAGTTCTTATGTTGACCAAACACAATGGCCTAGGCAGGATTAAACCATATATTTTTTACCAATTTTTAACGTGTTAAAATTCCCAATAATATACCGTTATGATTAAATTGTTTTAAGTACTGAAGTTAAATAAAATTAATTGATGAATATTACTTTAAATTTGGGTACTAACAGAATATTGGCCATTTTTTATAGAGGCACCGACAAAAAATATTTTTACCTCAAAAATGTGATTGTTTGTGAACCACTGGGTTTGGTTGATTCAGTTTCAATACCATAAAGGTCATGGTCAAGCTGCTTGTACAATCCCTCACAGTCATGGTTAAGCTGCTTCCACAATCTCTTGCCGTCATGGTTACACTGGTTCAGTTACATTTCCACGTAATGCTAGGTCAACCTATTTCCTCTATAATACTTTACAGGGCATGGTTATGGGGATACCACTACTACCCAATGTAGTGTTGCCCTAAATGTAGGCTGTACAATCATATGCAGGGCAGACTAATTGTCTTAGCACCAAAACCCCATGTGGATTACAATGTCCCTATTACAATACATTGCATTTGGTTGTTTCTGCTACGGAATCCTATGAAGTATATAATTGCTAGATAAATTTGTTTATAGTAGTGTTTGGTAATGTTCAATTTAGTATAGGATATTCGTTTTTAGCTTCTCATTGTAGTTTATGTGTTTTCAAGAAGTGGAATATACTGTATAGGATTGTTAATAACCACATCCTAATATTTATTAGTGAAAAAGAAATAGTATAGGAATACATTGCTTTGCTTGAATATTTAAAGATATACACCGCTCCGAATAGTAAAATGTATATAAATTTTTTATTTCATTCACTTTGACTCAAACAGGGACTATTAAGCCTAAACAACAAAAATTAAGCTCTCCACACAAAGTATAACACATCACAGAACAAACGTTCATTATTTTTGTAGGAGCTCTAACACAAAAACCCTTTACTAAATAAACCTACAAATGAAACCCATATGTTGCTGGAAATAAAAATTGTAAAAATAAGGGGATGCCTCTGCATCAAGCTCATTAAAAATAAGTGTCCTAGACTAAACTCTTGTTTAATGTGCACAGTAAAGCATTGCATAATTCATGAGGCGTTTGTTTCTATTTGAATAACAACAAAAGAAAAATACACAAAGCAACTTTTTTGTAACGGGTAGTACGCCTACAGTGACAGGTAATTAATTCAGTTTTAATAATTTACTGACGTTGACTTAAAAGTCGTAATTCGCTGTTGAATGAATTATTGGTTGTCGTTAGCTGAAAAATAGTAACCTTAAAAACGAATTATACATTGGTAACAATGTACGGAAATTTGGTTTAGGTAACTATATAGCTTGACTGACAAGAATGACTAAAACCCAGTATATAACAATGCTCCATTTTTTAATTTCCTTATGAAATATCCACAGACTAATCAGCAACAAACAATTTTGCAATACGTTGTACGATGAAAATTGCAAAATTACACATGAAATATCAGCCTTTCTTTGAATTGAACAAAGAACTAATAGGTTAGTAGGCATGCCCTATTAACTACGCCATTGATATTATTCGATCTATATTTATTAGTAGTTATATACCCATATATGTTTATTTATATGATAATAATATATTATATTAATAAAATAATAAACTATTATACAAATACAGCATTTATATATATAGCCTAACTGTATTATTTATTATTATTCCACCAATTAATATAAAGTAAATGATTTACCTAACTTTCGATCTACATGTTTATTCCTTTACTTAGGATCGTACAAGTACTAAAATGCTACCAAAATTGCCCTTCTATTTTGAGTTCCTAATCATCTATGCGTGTTCGAGAAAGCAATTTTAGTTCGTTCAAAAATAAGTCTATGTAAATCTATGTTAAGTTTAAAACTCTCCACTTATTAAAAAGGTGGATAATATTTGTGGGCTTTCAGTGTTGCATCACAGTTTTAACCATTTACCATTGAAGTTAAAAACTAAATCAATCTAGCCTAGCATGCACTATAAAAGTCTGTTATACCTTACTCACAGATAATAGTCCGTCCTTTATGCAATATCTGAAACATAGACAACAGATGGGTAAGAACTCAATTTTCATGACTGTTTCAATTTTAACATTATGGATAAGTAACCGTTTGTGACGAAATTTGTTACTGTTTTGACGCTTTGAGCTGGATATCTCTATAATGGCCAAATGGCATTTACTTGTATTTATAATGTAGTTCAATGGAACACTGATGTTATCTGAAGATAAAGATAATGAATCTATAAGCAATAATCACAAATAAGGAGATTTATAAAAATTAGTTTCAAATTTAAATTAAACAAGTATAAAAGTCAACAGTAAATGAAAATTGTGAATATCTAAAAACCAGCAACAAGATTGATAACAATATTATTAACAATAAATAAGTATTATATTGAGGGGTTTAAACCTATTTTTCTAAATAAAATATGTTCTACTATAAAAATGGGTAATATCCTGGTACTTTAACAGTAAAATATCAAGATGACCAAAATCATACAACCAATAACAAGAATTCTAATAATAAAGAAATAAATGAAAACGGGTGAGCCACGATTCTGTTAATATTAAAACTAATTAGTTGTTGAAGAAAATTATATAAATACGTAAGTTACATTACAAAATAATAAAACTGAGAAAAATAAAAGTAATTAAAAGTAACCTTTTTCGAATGCAAGTAGTGTCTTTTATGACAGGAAAACAGACTTAATTAGTTCTGTTTCGTAATTAAACCTATAAATCAACAAACATTACATATTGTATAAACAGAACGGAATATTACTTGATAAAGATGTACAGCAGTAAATTCAAGAAATTATACAAGATAATCAAACTATGTTTAAAATTTAAACCAGTAGCTATTGTATAAGAAAATAAAATAATAAACAGATTTATAAACAATATTCACTGTTCTATAAACAAGAACATCATAAAAAAGGAGAGGTTTTGTTAACATAAATTGTATGCAATAGTAAAATTATTGAAAATAAAATTACATTTTATAAAATATGACTGAAGCAAATTCAATGGAAAGCCCACAGATTCAATACAAACATTTACCCCGGTTACAGAAATCAATAATGTTAGAGATAAAGCTTTATGTTGGTGATGCAGATGGCTTTGAATATTCTACAAGATATTATTAAATTTTAATCTTTCCGATAACAATGATACATTATTCTGCACAAGGAAGCTAGGTCAAAAATGTATGAACTCCATTTTACAATCGAAATATATTCAATTCGCATTGGCCCAAGCACTGAAAGGCTTATAAATTATTCAAACAGGCTTAATAGTCTGATACATTCCTGGCACGTAACAATAATAGAAATCCATTACCAAATAAAAAAAACAAATATTTCAAATATGGTGTCAGAAAATACATTTAAAAGGTTTGAATAATTTTATTAAAATTTATATGTAAAATCTATTTCAGGATAAATAAACCACCTGCATCCCTTAAGTTAAAAATACAAATTATATATAAATATATATATATATATATATATATATATATATATATATATATATACATGATAAATAATTACAATCTAGAGTATATCTGTTCATTCTCTAGTGCATAAAATCGCAGTTCCGACGTTTCACTAGAATTTCATCTAGGATTGACAAGATAAACCCAACATCAGTTGAAGAGAGAATATATACCAGTGAATATTAAATGTGATTTTCTAGGGGCAAACGTATCCCAGTAGGGATATTTTTATTTGTTTTTCATCTCTGTGAGGTATATAAATACAAAAAAATATTGCATTACAAATAATGAACTTCTTAGCTAGATGTATTTTTTATAATTAATTTTTACTACAGTGTTTGTCAAGAGCTCACCAGAAGATATAGTCCTGTATGTATTTGTATAAGTTAGGAGCTCTCCTGAAGAGATCGTTCTATATGGGTCAAGACCCATATCCCATGGGTATATGACATACCCATAGTATGTCAAGACCTCGTTAGAAGATATCGTACTAAATGGGTCAGGGTATGTCAAGAGCTCACCAGAAGATACCAACCAGTATAAATCTGTGTAAGTAAGGAGCTCATCTGGAGAGATCGTTCTATTTGGATCTGTGTGTCAAGAGCTCACCGGAAGTAATCCTTCTATATGGATCAGTGTTTGTCAAGAGCTCGCCAGAAGATATCGTTCTGCATGGATCTGTATAAGTTAGGAGCTCTCCTGAAGAAATCGTTCTATATGGATATGTGTATGTCAAGAGCTGGTTAGAAGATATAGTACTAAATGGGCCATTGTAAGTCAAGAGCTCACCAGAAGATATCAATCTGTATAGATCTGTGTAACTAAGGAGCTCATCCGAAGAGATCGTTCTATATGGATCTGTGTGTCAAGAGCTCACCGGAAGTAATCTTTAATAAGGATCAGTGTAAGTCAAGACCTCACTAGAAGGTATCGTATTGTATGGACCTGCGTAAGTTAGGAGCTCACCTGAAGAGATCGTTCTATATGGATATGTGTATGTCAAGAGCTCGTTAAAAAATATCGTACTAAATGGATCAGAGTAAGTCAAGAGCTCACCAGAAGGTATGGTTGTGTATGGATGTCAGTGTATATCGAGAGCTCACCTGATTATATATTTCTGTATGGATCTGTGTAAGTTAGGAGTTCACCTGAAGAGATTGTTCTATATGGATAAGTGTATGCCAAGAGCTCGTTAGAAGATATCGTACTAAATGGATCAGGGTAAATGAAGAGCTCACCAGAATATATAAATTTGTATAGATCTGTGTAACTAAGGAGCTCATCTTTAGATATCGTTCTATTTGGATATGTGTGTCAAGACCTCATCAGAAGTAATCCTTCTATAAGGACCAGTGTTTGTAAAGAGCTCAACAAAAGAGATCGTTTTGTATGGATCTGTGTAAGAGGCTCATTAGAAGAGATCGTTTTATTTGAATTGGTCTATGTCAAGAGCTAATCAGAAGGTATGGTTGTATATGGATATCAGTGTATGTCAGGAGCTCACCAGAAGATATCTTTCTGTATGGATCTGTGTCAGATAGGAGAATGAGCTCACCAGAAGAGATCGTCCTATTTCTGTCTGTGTATATTAAGAGCTCATTAGAAGATAAGGCTGTATATGGATATATGTGTATGTCTAGTGCTTACTATAAGATATCGTTCTAATTAGATCTGTTTTGTGATAAGCCAACCAGAATGTATTATTGGGAATGGATTGTGTAAGGCAAGAGTTCAGCAGAAGATATGTTTGTACATAGAATTGTATATGTCAGGAGCTTAGAAGGAGATAATATTTTACATACTAATATAAGCTGACTAATGAAACACCACTTACATCTTAGGGGCGTACGGAGGAAAGAAACTTATACAAAATGGTAAAATTAAAAGTACATATTAGAATTAAACTTATTTCAAGGTTTCAGTTATAGTAAGCCATCTGTTGGTTTCGCTTCAAATTTTCTTTCATATTAAATGAATAGATAACTTAAAATGTCACATATTATACATTGCCACTACTCTTACTATTATGAAAAAGCCCTAAGAACAATATTATCAAGCTACATTTGAACGAATAGAAACCAAAATTGACAATTTATGTAGAATAATATATATTGTTCTGTTGTGCCTGTTATGAATGAATTATATTATCTTTTGTAAAAACTAATTTTGGCAAGTTTTATCCACATATATATTTGAAAATTTTCAAGTAAAAGGTGTGTTTTATTTCTCAAGATATTTCTTAAAATATAGAGTGTTGATTCTAAATTAAATGTTTAAAAAAGGCTGTATAGTTTAAATTTTATTAATTTGTAAATTATTATTAAGATATATGACGCTATAAATTGGAGAGATTTACCTGAAAGGTTATGTATATATATATATATATATATATATATATATATATATATATATATATATATATATTTAAGATCAAATAATACACACAAATACAGGAATATTTAATTTATTGAACAATAAACTCAAAGCTTTTCGTTGGTTTACATTACCAACATCTTCAGGAGTTACAATAGTAAGAATGATAAAAGAACTGTCTAACAAACATGAATCTACTAGATAAAGCAATACACAGTTGCCAAATCTATTACAATATTGCCAAACCCATTCCCCTGCTGCCACAACATTATATACATTGAACAAAGTATGGTATTTAGAACGTATTTGAATTTGTTCATCTATTAATTTGTTATTAATATTATGCTTGTAAATTTCAAATGCTTCACATACGTTCATTTTTAACCCTTTATTTACTTCTTTTATAATTTTCATATTATTTATATTAGGAAACACATGATTATTATTAATACAATGTTTCTTAAACAAAGAAAAAATTAAAAGAAAGGTATAGAGAAAACTTTAATGCTTTTTTAAAACCAAATATATATATAAGTCTAATTTCGCAACCCATTGTATTAATAATAATCATATGTTTCCTAATATAAATAATATGAAAATTATAAAAGAAGTAAATAGAAGGTTAAAAATGAACGTATGTGAAGCATTTGAAATTTACAAGCATAATATTAATAACAAATTAATAGATGAACAAATTCAAATACGTTCTAAATACCATACTTTGTTCAATGTATATAATGTTGTGGCAGCAGTGGAATAGGTTTGGCAATATTGTAATAGATTTGGCAACTGTGTATTGCTTTATCTAGTAGATTCATGTTTGTTAGACAGTTCTTTTATCATTCTTACTATTGTAACTCCTGAAGATGTTGGTAATGTAAACCAACGAAAAGCTTTGAGTTTATTGTTCAATAAATTAAATATTCCTGTATTTGTGTGTATTATTTGATCTTAAAAATATTCTAACAGGAAAACACATTTGATATTCTATATATATATATATATATATATATATATATATATATATATATATATATATATATATATATATATATATATATATATATATATAAGTTATATATATATGCTTATACGTATTCTTTCACGTATGGAACAATATGATGAATAGTTAATATCCGGAATAAATGCTTTATTTTTCTGTGAATAAAATCACAGTTCTTACGATTCGCTAGATACTCATCTAGCATTGACGAGGGGAACCCAACAACAGTTGAAGTGGGAAACTGTTATTGCGTTCACCTCGTATCAATGCTAGATGAGTATCTATCGAAACGCCGGAACTTCGATTTTATTAACTGCAGAATGAACGGATTTACTCCAGATAATTACTATTCATTATATACGTTACTTATTTTTGATTTCTATTTTAGAAAGTAATGGTTTTACTCTAAATTATAGTAAACAATTACATAAAAATGCAATATTTCCTAGGTCATGGCAATTAGTTTAGGTTAATCGAATAAACCAATTTGTTATAAAAATAATAAAGTAAACTATGTTCCATCCAGACTCTCATAATATCAGAGGCCGAAAATCATATACTGGCGCTGACGCGATCCCGTGTCAAACTGGCGACCAGCTTGCGATGAGTCACTCACTTTTCCGTGATCTACTAAAATAAAATTAATCAGACTACCCCATTAAAAATAAAGAAAAAACAACAGAATAGATAAATACCTAAATAATATTGGAGGTTAAGTATTCGTTAAATGTAGACATAAGTACGTCTTGTTTACCCTCTATTTCCAAAATACTACTTTGTTAAATCGAAAAAAGTTTAATTCAATAAAACCAACAGCTTTAACATTTTACTTTTGTAGATCAAGGCCTATTAGGTGACTCATGAATAATGATCGCTGCCTGGTAGGCAGGTCAGCGCGTGAGGAGGTGCGAGGATCGCAAGTCCTATAAATTTAATGTTTGTTACAACCTCCAAAAGATTAAGCCAATCGTACTTCATTTCACAAGACATATCTAAAAATTGTTGTAATAATATTTATTCTTTAGCTTGAACTTTACTTAATCTTTAATTTAAATATAATTGTTCAAGAAACGATGAACAATAGTTTCTCTACTATTATTTAAACTCTAACTTAAACAGAGACAGAAAGTGTGAAACGTGTATGACGTGTCCAGTGATTTAAACAGCTTTAATGTCCTTAAAAAGCTATAAAAAATAACTATATTTCATTAAAAAAACGTTATTGAGAAGAAAAATCAATTGCAAACATTTTATTGAATAACGTAACTTGGCATTTTTATTGTAACAAATTGCTTAACTATTTATTGTAGTCGTTAAACTTACCCAATTCGAGATCGTTCTGGAGGTTTGTACCTCTCGATAGGTGAACCTTGATTATCTTCACATTGGTGCATATTTCCTCATATATAACTATTACTTCTGGAAAAGTAGAGGTAATCTCGCTAGAAACGGAATGGTTGAGTAGTAGTATAAGAGCAGACAAAAACAATCTACTTTTTTATCCAAGAATTTTGAATAAATTATTGCCAATAAAAACCCAAAACCATTTTTCTGAAAGGTAAAATCTTTCATAATATTTAAATATCAATAAAGAAAAATGCTTTAGTCTGTCATTAAGGTATAGGGTTAAAATTATTTTTGTTTTTTTTTAAATGTATAAAAAATATAAACATCTATATTAAAATAAATTTAAAAGAAGGTTATATTTTATAAAGGTAAAATACTACAGATTGTTACTGTATAAAAATTAAAATTGTGTTCGATTACTCACTTCATATGATGGAATTTAGAGAGAGTAGGAGGGAGATTTTATGTATATAGATATCTAAATATATTATAACCACTCGGTATTTTATGAATAATTATGTGCTTTAATTTATTTAAAAACACTTCACAAATACCTTTATTCTTTATACGTTGATAAGACTCACCCGGTCAATTGTTTTCCTTAACAATTGCATCTTAAAATTTGGCCTATTCAGAATAATATGCCTAACCAAATCATGCTAAATAAGACAGGTTACTTTGAAATTCTTGTTCATACCTACAAGAAATATTTAATTTTGATACGACTAAAATTATGCTCGTTAAACATTGTTGTTATACATGTTTAACATCATGAATTACAAAATAAAAAACTTCATGTCCTTTACTAATATTTATGTTAAAGCTAGGTGGCACGCTGGTATCATATAAAATTACTGATTTGGAAGGTATTGAAAATTATCATGAAATAATTATAAAACATATCTTCGCAATCACTTAAACTTACGTTGGTTTGATAAGACATATTGACTTACACGGGTTCACTTTTATAATAACCTAAACGTAACGAAGCCACTAATAAAACATTTCCCCGTTGTAAATAAATTTTAAAAATTAGGTTATTACAAGTTTCACAACCAATTTAACGACTGCAAGCCAAGGTTCGTCATAAGTAAAGCGTTGCTAAGGTAAGATAGACGAAACGCTTCTTCTAAAGGTTCCGTAGCACATGGTTCTGAATCTCCCCACCCTTGTAAATTCAGAAAAAACCTTTCATTAGTTACTACTTGTTTACATGGCGTCATTTTGACTAGCTTTGTCATAAAAACATATATGTTTTAAAAAAGGCAGCATTTACATATATCTACATATAGGCAGCAATATGCTGAATTGTGACAAAACATAATTTGTGACAAATAAACACACACACACACACACACACACACACACATGTATATATATATATATATATATATATATATTAAAACAACATAGGTTATTCAAATACAAGAATATTTATTAATTTATATTCAAAGCTTTTCGTTGGTAAACAGTACCAGCATCATCAGGAATGAAAATTACAATAATGTAATTTTCATTCCTGAAGATATTGGTACTGTTTACTAACAAAAAGCTTTGAATATAAATTAATAAATATTCTTGTATTTGAATATTCTATGTTGTTTTAAATTATTTAACAAGAAAACGTATTATATATATACATATAAATATAAATATAAATATATATATATATATATATATATGTGTGTGTGTGTGTGTGTGTGTGTTTGTGTTTGTGTGTGTGTGTTTGTGTATGTTTGTGTTTGTGTGTGTGTGTGAGAGTTTGTTTGTGTATGTGTGTGTTTGTGTGTGTGTTTGTGTGTGTGTTTGTGTGTGTGTTTGTGTGTGTGTTTGTGTGTGTGTGTGTGTGTGTGTTTATGTATGTGTGTGTGTGTGTGTGTGTGTGTGTTTGTGTGGTTCCGCGCGTTAAATTGTTGGCTGTTTTACTAGTAGGAAGATTTATTTTTCGAAATATAATAATTTGGACTTCTATGTTTGAAATAAATAATGTTTGGCTCTACGCGTTGTATATAAACGTCGATTCTAAGCAAGAGATAAACGTGATTGAAGCAATGAAGCACCGAGTCAAAGTGAGGTCAACAGTGTTTAATTAAAAATGTGAAAAACATACTTTAGAAATAAAAATTTATTTTGGTTAAAAAACTTTAATTGAATTGTTGATTATATTAGATTCGTTAATATATGAAAAAAAAACGTTTTTGTAACTCAGATTTTTTTTTAATATGAAAAGAAGTGTCTGTGTCATAAATACGTGTTTAGCACAAATTAAATTTACATGAACACGATTAATAATTTATTCTATTGCGAAATTCAGCTATGGTTGAAAAGTTATTAACGTGTCCAAAGTTGCCTATCGACCTACTAGTGCAGTTTAGAATGTTTAGAATTATTAAGTATAATTGGTCATTCAAAAACTATACATAAACGGGGAAAGTTGTGAAACTATTCAAAGCTAAAATAGATTTTTATAAGTTCTCTTGATATTTGGCTTCTTAGATTATCGTAGAGTACTGAATAGTTGTAACTTTATAAACGTAACGTAGACCCTTCAAGTCGAAATATAAAAATCCATTTAGATATACAAGTATTATTGAAAAATATTAATGTTTTTATAATCTAAACCTATAACTAACATAGAAGATCAACTGTATCGTTTTGTATGTTCCTTTTTTGAGAAAACAAAGTTTCCATTTATCATTTAAGAGATCATACTCCCATCTAGACTCCGAGACATAACAGTTCATAACTATAGAACCAGGATTCATGAAATTTGAAAAAATAACCTCTTATAAAATTTTGGCCAAACAAGAATAGTTTTATTAGCCACCCTCAAAGTCTTCAAATTTATAATTCACATTTTGTTTGGAATTCTGAAGTACAAGAAAAAAGTTTTATCGTTTGAATAGTTACGAAATTATTTTATAACTTGTTTGATAATAAATTTAAATATTGACATAATTTTAATTTATATATATATATATATATATATATATATATATACAAATATTTTATATACAAGACTTTATTAAAGTTACATTGTTCAATGCATTTTGTCAACAAATCGCGACACATTATCGAGAATTACCATACAAATCAAGTTACGGATACATATTCTAGATCCATTCCATTTGTGTAGCCTGAGGGGAACAATTATCAATATTAATAACAATACCTGTTGACGCAAACCTTCGAAAGTCGTGATTTAAAATATTTTTAATTTATTATTTCACTCACACAAAATGTGTAGGGGAAAAACAAATTCATCACACACATATACAAAATAATACTCTTGTTTTTGAGACTTGTTTTAGTTATTGACAAGGTATAACTTTTAATATTATTATTGCTTATGCAAATGTATGTGGATAGCCATTTTTATATATGTGGAATGCATATTACTTATAAACACATATTTATCGATAAAAAAATCTTCTACCGAATAAAATCAAAATATATATATATATATATATATATATATACAATTTTTTTACGGTTTTTATAATATTTAAAAAGATATAGTGGATAAAACAACTCACACCCAATTAGCTATGTTCTCCATTTTCATTATAAAAATCATAATATGGAATATCAACGAAGTTAAGTATAAATCAAAATCATGAAGATCGGTAACATGTGGACACTGGATGAAGCAAAACCATTGTTAGTAAATCTTCATAACAGTTGCCTAATATAAAAATAAACTATTGATAATTCTAAACCTATCAAGCATTTAATTAAAAAACAGTTTTGTAATACAGACAATTTTGTTATATTTGGAACTGTCAGGAGAATACAGCATAAGTTCTAGACTTGTTCAAAAATACATAGAAAACTCTATATGCGCTACACATACACATGTTCATGAGTAAAAGGAATATAATTGAGAAATGGAACCAGCAGGATTAGTGTGTATGTGTTAAACATCTTTAACATTTTACACAAAATTGTACATTTTTAAAACTTAAAGTGAATAAAAAAATAACATAAAACGCTGTTGGTATACATTGTGTATGTTTTATTAGTTACTTTAAATCCATTCCGAAATTTCGTTTTTATTTTAGGGGTTTTATTAAGAAGCTACGTATCAGTCTCACTTCCATCAAGGGGATTAGTTTCAACCTCCTTAATGGAATACTAATGAGCAACCCAACCCTTATTACGTAACTGTTGTATTTTGTGGGTGAGGCAGAGAAAGGAGGAAAATATAACTCGATTTCTTCTCAATGTCTTATAAATTACCAAAAAAACCAATTTTAATAATGTTTCACGAATAATGAAATGCTTCATATTGGACAGATTTACTCGACAGACATTTTATTTTACTGCACTACCTGTAATATTACTTTACATAAAGCATAAACAAGTTACCTTGAGCCAGCTTTGATTAGCTCAAATATTGTAACTTTATGTTTATATTGATTTATATTTTCTATCTTTTCCTATTGTGGACACTTTGTAAGTAAAAGTTACTTTATATTTTAGGAAATAATACCAATTTTGTTTCATAGATAAAGCATTTCGTTTCAGCACGCGACGAAAGAAAAATGAAAACATGTAGATCATTATTGGTTTTCTATGGATATTAAAAACTACATAATTATAAAATTATAACATTCACTCATTAATACGGTTGAAATATGTATTGTGAAATAATTTCGTCTTCTCTCTCTCTCTCTCTCTCTCTCTCTCTCTCTCTCTCTCTTTCTACTCCCCCCTATAAGCCATCTTCTTACTACAAACGCACCATTGACGTACACAAATTGCTTAGTTCGTGGATTGTTTCCATTGATCGCTATAAGAAACATATGTCATAGGTCAACTAAGTTAAATGCCTAGTCAGAAAGGTTTATAATGATATTCGTCTAACTTGACACATAAACCTAACTCTGACCCAATTTAATGCAGTTTCCTTTTTATGTTTTCTTTATGGTTGTTCTGCTTCATTATATTTAGTGACTTTACTACAGAATTATTGTCGTTTATCGCAATTCGAACGTCATTATTTCTTTGTTGCATAAGTATTCTTCTTATTCTATATCTCTTATGCTCATAGCTATTCTAATCCCTTTATACCATGCTCTCCTCTTTTTTTGATCCATTTCTAGGTTTTCAAAACAAATTCATCATCCGTCTTTTTTTCCACATGACTGTATCAGGAATATTGCTATCATTCTATGGTACCTGTAAGTGATCTCTTTAAATTCATTATTTATTTGATTCTGTTCTTTCTTATATGATCCTTTATTATATATCTACAACATATTCTTCAAATATTGTTTTAAATAGATGGATTGTTAGAGTACTAAGAAAAAGTATTTGACTGACGACCGGTCGGGTCTGCAGGCGAATCAAAGTTCACAGCGGATTAGGGTAAAATCGAAAATCCTGAGGTCGCAAAAAGGTTTACTTGATTAGAATTAGAAGATCTCCATAGACATTTTCCTGGCGTTGCACTTTGGGGATTAAAGCAATGTTCCTGCTCCACATTCTCTAGAAAACTTTCAAATTCTGCAAGTCTAGGGTATGCAATGGACTACACTTACGATGGTTTTATTCTATGAAATTTTCGAGTAGATTCTCGTAATTTTAATTATGAATATAAAAAACTTCACATTTTCGTATATTACAAAGATTCTAGTAATTTCTGTTCTTTATCTGCATAGCTACTTACATTGCTTATTTAATTTATATAATATAAAAAGTTTATTATTCTCATTTTAACCTTTATGAGCGAGATATTGACTCTGAATAGAAATGGCAAAATACCTCCAACCGATAATATATCTACTTGGGATATGTTCAAGTCGTCTGTTCTGCCACGTATTTACATTTTCACATTTACATTTTCTTTACGCATTTCATAATTATTTATTGTAATAATCTGTTTTAGTTTATTTATTAATATTTTCGACAAATTGTAATATGTTTTTTCAATTTCGTTTTTCAATGGACGCGTTTTTTCCGCATACTAGAAAACTATCATGGGCTATATTCATACGATGTGATAAATGACTTCATGTGCAATTGATCTCAAAACATACTTGTTTGAACCACATTGCACAGATATTATAAGATACTTATAGATGTTGGGAAATAATATTGATAGTTAGATAAACTATCTTCTTCTCTAACTTATTCTCAGCTCTATTCTTCTTATAGTGTAAGAATTGAAGAGAGAGAAATTGAGACTCATAAACATACTTGTTTGAACCACATTGCACATATATTATAAGATACTTAAAGATGATGGGAAGTAATATTGATAGTTAGATAAACTATCTGTGTATTGTAAATAGAGCTTCTCTAATTTATTTTCAGCTCTATTCTTCTTATAAAGTAAGAATTGAACAGAGATAAATTGAGACTTATAAACGTACTTGTTTGAACCACATTGCACAGATATTTTAAGATACTTATAGATGTTGGGAAATAATATTGATAGTTAGATAAACTATCTTCTTCTCTAACTTATTCTCAGCTCTATTCTTCTTATAGTGTAAGAATTGAACAGAGTGAAATTCAGACTCATAATATGGGAGCTAATATAGACTGATAATTAAAAAAATAAGGCTTTCATTAGTGTGTACTTTTGAAATTGACAGTATTTAGAAAATCCGTTAGAGTTGAATGGGTGCAACGTTTAAGATTACAAAATTTGTGTAAATATTTTATATGTTTGGATGCCTGGCAAATAAAACAAATGATATTAGTAAATAGGCAAAAATGACTCTGCCCATAAAATTTTTTGAAATTTATTGATTTATATAACATGTATCATGATAACCTATATGATAATTTAGGTAATTTTGTGAACAAATATTACAAAAAATCAGACAACTGTCTGTATTTATATGGAATCTACACAACATTTTAAGAATTGGTAGAAAATCCGGAAAAAACGGCGTGGTTTTTCTCTTTTGCAATGGGACAAATATGAATGGTATCATAGGGTAAAAATATATATATATATATATATATATATATATATATATATATATATATATATATATATATATATAGCATATCTCTACTTTTCAATTTTTACAGCCATTCCATACATATGTCCCTAAATAACCCATTCCATACAGCCATTCCATAACCCTAAATAACTAAACTCCCTTGCCACCAGGATTAAAATTGGTCAAATTAGTTTTCGAATTTTTTATGCCAAACTTATTGGAAGCGTATCCTGATACACAAGATATTTACGAAGCGGGACGGCTATGCCAATCTACAAGAAGCGGATTTGACATAAAATCGGCGATATAAGATTATAAAAAAACTCGTCATTGCGAACTAATACATCCAAATAAATTAAAACCTATTTAATCTGTATGACTTAACATAACCACTTACTATAAAAGAATCGATATATCCATATACACCTTGCTTGTCGTGATCATAGTTACAAGTATAAAAAACTTATAATTCTGTGCCTAGAAGGTGAATGGTTAGAAAAACAACAACCAGAAAACTAATTTACCATAGTAAAGAGAAGCAACAAGGTAGATATAAGAAAATTGAGGTTCGGAGGACAATTATACATCTAATAAGTAGTTAATAGGGGAACTTGCTCAACAAACAACAAACTCCAGATAGGATATGATAGATGTAGAAACATGAAACCCCTGGTATCAAATGCAAAGTGGATAGTGGTCCAACGTATGCAGCGAACTGTACCTAAAGTAAACTTGAGGATTATAAGAGACTCTGTAAGTGTTAAAAAAGTTTTGTAAAGAAAATGGTCAAATGAAGGTAAATGAAATTAGAAAGTACTAGGGGAATTACTTAATGGTTTCCTAGAATTGCTGAAAAGGGATGATATTTTATCATTGGCTACAAGACATATAACTACTCTCTCTCTCTCTCTCTCTCTCTTCCTCTCTCCCATTCTCTCTCTCACTTTCTATGACTCTCTCTCTTTCTCTCTCTCTCTCTTTCTCTTTCTCTCTTTCTCTATCTCTGACTCTTTCTTTGAACACATAGGAATCACATAACAATAGCATACATTCGCAAGTGCATGAAAATCTTGTACAGCGGGGGCATTGCCTTATTGCGCAAACTTCTCTCTAGCGCTTCAAGTTACCAATTATTGTCGACGATAATATAATCGTGAATTCCAGGAACTCAGAACAAACCGCCTAATTTACACTAATTTACTAACCCAGCCTAATATGTAGAATCATATAAATTATAAAATGGTGTAGATTCTTGAATAAATGTAAATAGGTTTTAAATATTTAATACGATTAACCTTCTTCGTTAGTTTTAAACATTCCTAAACAATTCTAAACTTGTTGTAGCTCAGCCTGTCCAATGTTGAGTGGGAATCACTTTGAACATAATAAACAAAATTAAATTGTCGCCTTTAGGTTCTTGGAAATATTTCAATCGAATTTCCCCCTTGCTATATCTGAATCAAAAAATGTCTACCTATTTATCAAAGGACAATGTAAAACGTAAAACGCTTTACAAGAGTAAAACGTATTTAGGCAGTACTAAAATAGTATTCAATGAACTAATTGTACTGGAGACAGGGGGATATTGTAGTTTTCTTGAATCCTGTATATAAACGTACAATGTAATGATATTTATAATGAAATACGAAATTATGCTTTTCAGGTTATAGTTTGCACATGTACCAGAAAGTACCCTATCCTGTTTACGTAAAGTTAACCACCGTATTTTCTATTTTACAGGTAGCCACCTGATTTCAGAAATTCTAATTACGAAAACTATGTTACTAAAAATATGAATATAAGAAATACATCACTATATTAATATATATGTTTATGTATACACACACACACACACACACACACACATATATATATATATATATATATATATATATATATATATATATATAACTAAGTCAAAATACAAATACAAGAATTATAATTGAGTTTACAATTTAATATAAATTCTTGTATTTTTATTTTGACTTAGTTCCTTATTAATACACAAGAATACATATTGCGATATTTATATATATATACAATTAAACTTTCATAAACAAGAATTTTATTTCATTTTTATACATATATTGAAGCTTTTCGCTGATTAGCAATAACAGCATTATCAAAATTTTTAACCTACCTTATAGTTCTATGACTACAGAAGTAGTCATAGAACTATAAGGTACTTTAAAAATTTTAATGATGCTGATACTGACAATCATCGAAAAGTTACCATATATGATGAAAAATAAAATTGAAACTCTTGTTTATGAAAGTGTTGTTTCGTTGTGTACATCGTAACACTCTTAAAAATAAGGTGTTACATATAAATTCATTTATATATTTGATTTTAGTTAATAATTATATCGTCCCAATATAAAAGAAAATGTTTGTTTTCTTGGTGCACTTTGTGAAGCTAGTATAGATAGTAGCACCCCTAGCGGGTAAAAATGTAAAATATCGTACGAGGTAGTAACTCAGGGTAATTAACTGACATCACCCAATCTGACGTAAGCATGGTCTGATATCGCCTGATCTGACGGACCAATCAGAATATTCAAAATGATAAGTAAGGGTGGACAAATTCAGTTAGCGCGTCCTTGCAACGACCCCACTTGTCCAGAGGTTCTTGAACAGAACAGACGTGATGGCATTTTCGGACGTAACGTAGAAATTTATAAGCTTCCAAATTTTAAGATGTCAAGGCCGGTACCAAATTTATTTAACTAGCAAAAGAAGAAGTCAGAAGCAATAATTTATGTATTTCAAATGAGTAAAAGTTAATATCATTTTTGTTTAAGTGCGCTTATTGCAAGAGCGATGTGTTAAGTGTTTAGTGATCCCAAAAGCCATGGGCAATGTTTATTATGTGTTAAAGTGTTTTTAAAATAAGTAATGTGCACAAGCAGGTACGTTTTAGATAATAATAAAGAAAATTTATTTTAATGTTAACTAAGTTGAAGAAATTTTATTTGATAAACGGTTAACACATGAACGGTAGAAATTGACCTTTAAATATTCATTTCTAAAAATTTAATTGAAAAACTTAAGTTACTATCTTGTCGATATAAATATAATTTTAAAGGTTAATAAGTAATTAAAATGTATGGAATAACTAGCAGTAATTAAAAGTAAATTACTCGACACATTGCTGTCTTTTGTTCTTTTGTAATTTGTCACTGATTAATAAGTTGTATGACTTTGTATTTTAAAAATTTAAATTCTTATTTCACAAGTAAACTAAAACGTAACAAACTTTCAATTTTCATTTCAAGTAACCTAGTTTTATCTTCCGAAGATATCAGAAGATCGTTTACAGAAAGACATTATAATGCCTGGCTGAAAACGGAAAACTAGGAGCCCCTGGTATGTAAGGTTAATTAATTCGTTAATTAGTAATTAACACACATTTTTAATAAAGACCCAAGATAAATACTTACCCCAGGAAAAAAAGGCTCAAACCGTTACAACATATAAAACAAGAAAAAAATTCATCTGAGGATTACAACACACACACACAAACAAACATATATATATATATATATATATATATATATAATAAATAAATAAATATATATTAATATATATACATAATAAATAAATAAATAAATATATATATTTATATATATATATATATATATATATATATATATATATATTTATATATATATATATATATATATATATATATATATATATATATATATATATAGAGAGAGAGAGAGAGAGAGAGAGAGAGAATGAGAGAGAGAGAGAGAGAGAGAGAGAGAGAAAGAGAGAGACCTGTAAAATATTTTAATGAATAATTTTAACTAAAATTGAATTCGTTTCAAGGTAAAAATTAAGGGAAATATGCAGGGAGATTACATGAGGTGCATTTAAGCTAGGAAATAGAAAATTCCTTTGCGTTTCAATAGTAGCTAATTACTCCCATTCTGTTTAATATATCTGCCTCTTAACATTGTTTGTACCGGATAAAAGCCTATTTGTATAGTAATGAATTTTAATTTGTTCGCAATACAATGCTCTATAACATTGGAAATCAGAGGAAAGGCAGATTTAATTAGAAAAGATTTTAAGTAGCTCCCGGAAAGAGCATGCATTCATTGTGTATGTTCTAATCCAATTTGTGAGTTATTTTTAACGAATATAATAGTTTTAGTATATCTTTCATTTCATTATAATTTTAAAGAATTGTGGTTTCGTATTTCGACGGAAACATTCTAGAATACCGATTACATGGAAATGAACTTAAACTAGCAGCAATGTTACTAACCTCTGACACGCCATATAGCTTGCGTTCACACGTCTCGATTAAAATTTTATCTCCATATTAGCCTAAAGTAATTCTATTAAATACATTTTAAAAAGTTTTCAATTCATCAGTTTTATATAAGCACGTTATCGTTATGTAATGCTTCATTATATCTCATTCTCGTTAAAAAAGAAACAATTTGAATAAAATAATTTAATATAAATTTATTAAATAAAATAACTGTTATATCAGTAGCAAATCCACAAAACAATATATAACCAATGTAAAATTTTATGCCTGGCCTACCTAACAATATTAGCATTAACGGTAAGGGAGGATTTGGTTTATAGTGCAAGAAACAAAAACTAAAATCGTAGAATAAAACAGTTTGGTTTTCACAAGTAATGGATGATGTTCAAAGGCAAACATATCTTTTGATCAGTTACAAATATTAAAAAACCAATTGAAAATTTAGATTAAAGAATGTATAAATAATTCAACATCATACATTATTATAAACACAGTCATATGTATCCCCATATATTTTGCCATAGAAGTGCAATAACCAATTAAAAGTAGAAACTGGATAATGAATTTCGTCGTCTAGTAACTTGCAATCATCGTTTCTATTTTGTTCAGTTTCCAACTGTTATAAACAGTTCCTTAGTTTACCAATTTCGTTACCACAATCGTTCGTTACCAATTCTGAACATTGCTCATTTGTCAATTTAGGACCTCTTCCAATTTCCACCTCGTTCTAACATTAATATTTTTCCACTATTGGATCTACTTCCATGTTAAATAGTTGCTACGACTACGTCATAGGCCTGTATAGTTGATATCAATCCAATTTGCCACTTCTTCATTTCCCACTTCTTCACATTTTTTACTTCTTCACGTGCCACTTCTTCACTTGCTTCTTCCTCACTTGCCACTTCTTCACTTACTACTTCTTCATTTGCGACTTTTTCACTTTCCACTTCTTCACGTATAACTTCTTCACTTGCCACTTTTTCATTTGCCGCTTCTTCACTTGCCACTTCAGGAGTTCCGCTAACGTTGTTCATTCGTCATTTCTTAATATCTTAGCCTTTATTGGTTTGCTTTATCGTTCACATTTTGTTTTTACCACTACTATTCCCAAAGTATAGTGTATATAACACTTTGCCATAGTTTTCTACGATTATTATTATCGTTTTTTGCTGCTCTAGTTACCACCTTCCACAATATGTGTTAGTTCTTTAGATGGGTAGTGATTAGTATGTCACCTCGTCAAATCTTTTTTACTTCGTTATTTTGTCGTTATCAGGGAAAGACGGTTATGAAGAGGGAGAGGAGTGACGGCTAGCTGACAACAAGTGAACCCAGCATCACACACAATCACACACACACACACACACACACACACACAAACACTCAGACCTCACACACACACACAAAACACACACACACACACTCACACACACACACACACACACACATGCACACACACACACACACACATACAAACACACACACACACACACACACACACACAAACCAAGGACAAACACTCACACTTTGTACATGTTTAAGACAATGTTTTTGCTTAGGACAATATGCCATTTTTAAGGACTAAAGATAGAATGATATACACGATTTAAAACATTTACAAACAAACAATATACTATATTTTTATATTCATTATAAAACACAAGGGCATTAAGTGCAGGTAAACTTTGCACTTGCTCGGAGACATTCCGAAGCGGTAAATGTAGAAAACCTTATGTGGTTGTAGATAGAGTACCACGGATACGGTAAACAGGATAAGTAAGCAAATGCTATTTTTTCGTCTAATGCTTGTCATTATTTATAAAGAAAACACTGATGGGTAATACTTGGATTATTCATCTAGGGAAAACTATCATTTCCCCTTACAAATTAGGAGGAAATGTTATACGACATTATTTTATAAATCAATACTATTTTAAACTTTGTTTGTACGCATAGTTAATCAGAACGGTTATAGCTATTTATTCAATAATTCTAAGGTAATCGTTAGTAAGAAATATCCTATCATTATGACCTTAAATAAATCACATTATAGCTTTTGAAGGTTTTACACACAATTTCTTTCTTCTCCACCGGTGTGAGCACTCCACTCCTAAAGCGCTGGCTAGGTCTTACCATGTTGATTCCGGTTGTAAATTGAATAAAACTCTGGTTAAGGAAATGACAAAACGAAAACAACTAAACTGGCGCAAGATTAAAACAAAATTAAACTAATTAAGAATAAATTAGGTCAAAGATACTCATACAATTTTAAAACACTCCTGAAAATATAAAAATGAAAGGAATCTTCGTGACTATTATTTCTGATGTGTTGACGAACAAGTGAGTATTGCAAAACGTTCGTCTTGTGTGATTGATAGAATATTAAAATTATATTAATTTTTATTTTCCCACTCTTTCCAGTCTCTTCATATTAATATTTTACACTATGTTTCTTCTTCTTAAATATTTTATAATGAATAAAATAATGAATATGAATAGAATGTGTTGTAAATATTGTACCTGTTGATCATACACTCGACATATCTTGACGTAGCAGACCCTTCGATGTTTGTATAAAGGTCTTTACGTTCGGCAAACAACCAAAATGTAAAAACAAAACAATTTACATTCATTAATTACTCAGAGCAATTAAACGCTGTTGGAATTACATTTTTGCTCGTTGCGAGTGGCGCAGCGAGATAGGGGTTTATGGGGACGATATATTTGGAAACGAAAACGCCATTGACATCGCCGCTGCATGTTTTTGCAAATGGTTCCCATAAAAACACTTGTTAGATGGAAGTTCGGCTGCTGTACTAACCGTTGCAAAGTGGTGCGTATAATGCATAGACTTTTTTTTGCAGCGTAGTTAAAATTTGTGGCCAAAAATATTTTAGTTTCAGTAATTTAGTTATTTTTATTGTAGAATCAAGGGATTTAAAAGGGTAATGTGAATTTGTTTGTTTGAGTACATTTCAATACTTGGTAAAACCCAACTAGGTAATTAATGTATAACAATTAAAAGAATTTTATTTATCGCGATGCATGTTTAGACTGGTATTTTAAACAGTCATAAAAGTACGAGTAAATAAACTAACAAAAATTTACAAACTAATTTTAAACGTGCCTGAGGACTAATTTGTAAACACTGCTATAAAATCATCAATGCAATTATATATTTGTTAAGAATTTATCAAATAAAATATTTTAATTAAATGTAAAGAATTATTTTCAAAAATCTGGTCACAAGATTTTAAATAAAATATATAGAAATGAAATATATAGAAAATATATAGATTTATCAATATTAGTCGCGCGTTACATCCGGTCGGGCTAGCTTTGACAATGTAAGGTCTTTACATTGAAGTATTAAAAAGTCAGTATGACTATTGAAGAGATATGAACTTTAAGAATGTAGCTGCGATTATGTAAGGAACAATTAAATCCTTCTGTAGTAGAAGGATGAGTAGTATTCTGGGGATATTGACAGTGGTATTTTTTGTGTTATCGATATTTGTTTCGTTTTGCATATTTATAATCTTCTGTATCTGACCAATTGGTAAAAGTCTGTCTGAGAAAATAACTTAAACTCATTAACTTCTGCAAAGGTATTTATCGATATAAACGGATGAGTTCCATATCGTTTAGGAAGAGCAAAACTAAATATTCTTTAGTAAAACAGAGCGTAAAGCGTACAAATGATCTGCTAATCAGAAACTAACTTGAGAACTGATCTAGTATTGAGACTAACGTCCAATACGGTTTTGGTTAAAAAAGAGTTGTGAATACAGGAGCGATTAAGAAATGGCCGTAGAGTCGTCTGGGACTTGCAAATCAACTTGTATATGGGACATTGACGTTTCTTAAACTTTGTTCGTTTTATAAAGAAGAAATTTAAAGGGGATATAGAATCAAGTGGGCGTAAGAAATGGGCCTAACGATTCCATGTTGGTTTAGCAGTGAGAAATTTCACATAGCGTGCTCATAATAGACATGCTCTCGAACTACGTGATGGGAAATATCTACTCTCTACGTGGCTACCACATACGCTACATAAAGTATGTATGTATGTGGAACGGTTTAAATCAGCTCCTTGGAATATAACAAACGTAATATTTTATATAGGAACGCAGTTATGAAAACATGATAGACACATTACACTAAATAGTTTCAGATTATAAAAACCTTTTAGTTATTTTAATTAGTATTTTTAGTTATTCTACATAAATAGTTTTAATGTAGAATGAAGGTAAAAGTTTACTAAAACTTTTACAACCAGAACGTTGTATTTTATGCAGTTAAGAAAATGCATCCAAAATTAAAAAAGTGTCAGTGAGTGAATAACAAATCAAGATTAAACTTTTCTACAAAAGTAACCTAATAAACCAAACAATTAAAAGAGGGCGGATTCATTGTTTGCTCTAAGAAGTGTAGAAAATTTTATTTTTTGCATAACGGAATATAATATGAGATAACATCTACAGCTTTAGATAGTCCTATCATAATCTTCTGCTAGGACTTATATACCTTGTCAGCTAGGCATTAAAAGGCAACATATTATTACTGATTTTTTATCTTAATAACTAACTAAAATCTTTTGAGAAAAATACGAGACAGTGATAAATAGGCTGACATTTATTAAAGATGTAAAATCTCTAGGTCTGAAATAAAGCAACGAATAATGGCTACCCCGTTACGGTTATAATCTTATATAAATTAATCCATATACACATTTCCATATTATACGTTTTATTATCATAACGTATCACGGTTGTTAATAAACAATTTTAAATTAGTACTTCTGAAGATGATTACAATGTAATCGAAATGTACATTAAGTAATTGTAATAAAGATTTTTGAATTGTGGTTAGTGGGATTTATATATTCAGATTAAAAAATTGGTCCACAGTGCTCGAAAAAAGTATTATTTGATTGAAAATTAGCTTTAGTAAATTAATTCCAATGCAGAGCTTTGTGTTTTGATACAAAAACTGTACACATTTTTTTAATGGAATACATGTTCAACGTTCATATTTAGGTAGCGAAGTGTTCGTCGCTTGAAAGAACTTAAATAAGAGATATAAAAAAACAACAATGAGCTTACGTGTAATAGGGTTATTTATTCTTTATGTATTACCTTACAGGTAATTCTGTAAATAGACGATGAACTCACAAAAAAGAAACACAATTTTTCTATTAAAATTTATTTTTATTTAAGGGTTACTTTAACGATTCCAAATGGTATTTACCTCGGTTTCCGCGTTTATCCATATTAGCAAAAACATTTATACCGGATGGTGCAGAACGTCGTTAGAAATACAAAACAAATTATAAAATTTCCGCTTACGCCCCAATAATTAAAAGTTTTGGAAAATATCAATTCTTTCTTCCCTGTAATTGTACACCTAAAACGGTAAATATTCAACGTTTTGGCTCTATTTATTTACGTAGTAACATGCAAAATGCTTTGGAATGTAATAAATCTTGCTGGTGATTTCCAAAATATTACAAATTTTAGCACTACAATTCATCACGGCTATGAGCGGTGAGTTCTATCGTTGTAGGCAAAAGTTAGGCATAAATGGTGTGCAAACGTTCAAAGCAATACTGTTCTTTTTGTGAGTTGAATAGTGACTTTAAGTGTTTGTTTTTCTTCCTTATGAGTAACTTTGCGACGTATTATCGCAAAAAGCAGAATGTACGAGTTTTTAAATTTTATAAGTTTTGTGTGCCAACTGAAACGACAAATCCGAAACATCAGGGACTTTTCGGACCCCTTCCATCTACCGCCCCGAGCTAAAATTTTTCCGGAATAACCTCCCCCTCGCCCCATAAAACTATTTCGCACGCACCGACTTTCTACTTTTCCTTTCACTTCATTTCTGCTCTATGCAATTACCACACATTACTACACTCTTATGTCAAGTCATCCGTATTACACACATGTTTATTGCATGTGCAAGTATAACAAAATGTCACTCAAAAAAATTGTCAGCCAGCCCCTGATGTAATAAATAAACGATGCCCCGAACATAAAATCCATGTTCCGTCCTACCCAAGAAAACGTTCTATCATTCGGAAAACCCTCTTCAGATCCACCCCTCACCAAAAGCCCTGATCCGAAATTCATACCCGCAGCCAATGTTGCGTGACAGACGCTGCAAAACCTCGAGGGCCACAAACCCCACCCTTCTCTGACTGAGTGACTGATTGAAACATGGTGTTAATAGTGTTTTGTTAAAGTTCAATTTCTTTCAAAGTTGTTGGGAATCAACAGCAAGTTTATTACATTTCGAGGAATTTTGCAAGTTATAATATCAACAACTAACTAATAAACATTTAATTGGTAACGCTTCACGCGTACCGTGGAGGCGGGAAAGATATGTTTCCCAAAATTTTCAATTTTTGGGGCATGAGCGGACGTTTTCATATTTTTTTTCTATTCCTGATGACTAGCTGCATACCAATGTATAATTGTTTGTTGCTGAAACCGTTTAGTTGTGAAAGGGAAATAAATACCTTCCAAATTTGATAACAACAAACATTGAATATAAGCAAGGTTATACTATGCTCTGACTAGAACACGAGTTTACTATACTTCAGTACACTCATACCCTTTATGTTATCTTTATCCTTAACAGTTTTAGAAATATTTGGAAAGAGTTTTTATAGTAATATTTGAATTCATTTTAACAAGAAATATAGACGGCAGTAGTCTAAACTTTTCAACGGGCACCTTGCGACAATTTTTGTTTGTTTATAAGCGAATCTCCGCAAAATAGATATTTAATAGATATATTGAAATAAGGTGCAAGATAGTAAATTTTCCTTTAAAAAAACCCTTCATTTTTTTATATTTCCATATATGTTTGGAAAAAAGTTTTTTTCCAAAAAAAATATTTAGAGCGTCGTCAAGCAAATTTAAGTTTTGTCTGGGCTCCTCAGTAATTTCTAAATCACCAGATTCCTATTTTAGCAATATCAATAATATGCTATCTATATAATATTTATGGAAATTATTACCCCTTCAATGTTATACGCAATCACAAAGTTATTGTACTCTGCTTTAATGCTTTAAGACAAAAAAGCTACAACTATGTATATTTAACAAACGTGTTTTCATTATAACATACAATCCTTTCAATTTAAGTACAAAATAAAGATATTTAAATGAAGGTGGTATATGTAACGCACAACGTGGCTAAAATTAAATTGTATCAAGTTTATGTGATGTAGGCCTATTAAACACACATACAATGTTCCCGATCGATCATTACAATTTTTGATCAACAATTTCACTACGGTAATATTTTTTATTACTGTACAATATTTATTAAACCTTTGTTTGCTATGCACTTACAGCGAAAACAGAATTGTTTGATCACACACTGTTGACACACGGAAGAAGTTCGAGACTCAAGATAAGCTTGACATTGCGGAAAGAGTCACGCAAGTGGAAACTTTCTGCTAAGGATCTGAGTGACGAGAACTTGACTTATCTTCCGAACACCAAATAAACACCTCATGTTCCGAACACCTTATTTTATTCTGAGAAGGTTATTATATATATATATATATATATATATATATATATATATATATATATATAAAGTTATTATTATTACTTGTAAATAATTTTTTCCACCACTAAGTGTAATAATTTTACCTTATGTGATGAAGCACCTTTCGGTCACTTGACCATTGTCGAATCACTGATTTCTTTTTCTCTATTTTTCTGGTGTGAATGTTCGGTTCATGATGTTGATATTTGTTGACGTCATACATATTTCTTCTTGAGTTGTGTGTATAATGTTTTTGAATATTACGTCGTCTGCATATGTTGTCTGTAGGTTCATACAATTGTTGTGTATGTTTTTATAAATGTGGTATTTTTCTAGTGAGTTTAGTTCTATTCGGTTATTATTTATTTCAAGTATGGTTAGGTTATTTTCGTAATTTGTTGTTTTATATTTATGTGATATTAGGTGTGCTGCAACATTTGATGCTTTTGTATTTTTTTTGAATGCTCTGTAATGCTCTTCAAATCTTATTTCAAATGATCTGGTTGTTTTCCTTATGTAAAATGCGTTGCAGTCGTTACATGTAATTTTGTAAATTCCTGATAGGTTATGTTTTTCTGTATTTTTTTTGTGGTTTGTGTTATTAAGATATTTTATTATTTTGTTGTTAGGTTTGTATGTTGGAGTGTAGTATTCTTGTTGTATATATTTGTTAATTTTTCTATTTTGTTATTGGTGTATTTTTATATTTTAGGTAAATTTTATTTTTTATTATTTTTGTGTTCAGGTTATAGTGTTGTGTTATTCTATATGTTTTTTATAAGGGGTTTGTTGAATCCATTTTTTATTGTTATTTTTGTAATGTTATATAATTGTTCATATAATTTTTGTTTGCTTCTAATAAAGAAAAATGATGGACCACGTGAAATATATCTATCTATCTATCTATCTATATATATATATATATATATATATATATACATATATATATATATATATATATATATATATATATATATATATATATATATATATATATATAGAGAGAGAGAGAGAGAGAGAGAGAGAGATACATATATATATATATATATATATATATATATATATATTTATATATATATATATATATATATATATATCACCTCCAATAATTTTAAATCAATTATTAATGATATGGTTATTAATATTTAACTTGAAATAAAAATTGATTGATAGAGTAAATGCAAGGGAACAATTATGTTAAAAATACATAGATAAATACTAATAGCATTGGAGCATCCGATACATACAGTAAGAACATTAGTGTTACAATAGATTGCTATTGAACAATTACATTTAGTGTAGAGAGGTGAAGGGTACAATAAACCTGATGTAATATATTAATAATATGGAGACGATAATAAGTCACATAATAGTAGATATAGATATATTGCTATATCGATAATCATACCCGGGTATTCATACTCTGCAGATACACATACCCGGGCATTTAGAAAGTAGCCGAGTATATAAGACAAAATGTTATCCTACTACCCCACCAAGTATTTTAGTTGAGACCAAAAATAACACCCCGTAACAAGATATGTTACAAAAACCGAGACACTACAAACCATTATATCACAGAATAATACCTTATGCTAAATTACAATACGTCTATAAATTATTTGTGAGACATACAGGTTCTTATAAACAAAATATAAATTCGAAGTGACTAATGAATTTACCTCCAAATTGTAACCAATTGTTAAGGCTCAAAATTTATCTCCTTTTAAAACACCATTATAACTTTATAACCGCAAGAGGTTTTTACATCTCCGAATATTTTCCTATAATATATCAGAATACCCCTACAATTTATTGTACAGGAATCTGACATTAATGAGAAAGTTTTTAAAGCAGTCTAAGAATTATATAAGGATTCGCATATTAAAATCAAAGTGGGAGGAATGAGGTCAAGAGGAATTCCTGTGTCGAAGGAACTGAGACTCTCCGACTCTGTTCAAAATACTCCGTAACTTGCAAAAACAAATGCAGGGGGGATGGAGTTCCATGGAGACAATACAGATGTCTTTACAGTACAATTTGAGGATGACCATGTCTTTAAAGATCAAGAAAAGGAACACTTTGAACATATGGCATGCAAAATAAAAGAAGAATAATTGGCGCGCAAATCAATATAGATAATACAAAATATATGTGCGTTGGAAACACCATTGGGACTAGCATGGGCTGGAAGGGGGCGTGGAAATCAAAATCTGCAAATAGATTTCCAGAGGTTTTTTTCAAAGACCATTTTTGATATGTAGAACATTGTATATCTATGACGAATTTTGGGCGTACAGTATGAAGGACAGTAGGGCCTAACGTTATACACCCAAACGCATTGAAGACACCACTATATCTAATGCACAGTGAGTCAATTGGTAAAATATATCAAATGTAATCCTTTTCTAAATGCATTGAAGTGTGTAATAATATATATATATATATTTAAATTATATGTATAAGATAAATATAAATCCCTTTTTGCTAATTATAAAGCTTAGAGCTAAAGGGTAGTCAGCTATCTCGCTTGGCCCTTACGGGATTCAATTATAGAAGTGTAATTAACACGTCTGCTTCAAATCATAATATTGCCCTGTTTTCATAATTGTACTCCTTTTTGGGATACCGAAGCAACCCTGAGGGTACGAGTCGTATATAATAGTTCCTTGGCTCTACCGAGAAGCGAACTCAGGAAGTTTGGGATAGCTGTCTAGTGATCTTGCCTATAAGGCAACTAATAAGCTCTTACTTTTTAATAAAGTTAAACTTTATACCCCCTACGTCTGACGCTATATATAAGTGGACGTTTTTATAAATATGTATTTGTTCCATAAACATTGAAGAGAAAAACGTTGCCTAGAACAAATCGATGTAGTTGTCATAAGCCTGGTGAAAGCAGAAATAGGAGGGAAAATAGACTTTAGCTGTGACTGGACACTACTGATAACATACTGACCCATAAAACCTTTCCAATCATGAAAAAAAAGTTTAATATAATGTTCTAATAGGAAAACTCTTTAATTCAAACAAAAATAAATTTAAGCTTTTTATCGGTGATATACACGTTTATCCTATACACCTTTTATCACAGGGTATTTATAAAGAATATTTCTTTGAAAATAATTTAAAAATCATTTCGTGTCTCGAAATTTTACTTTTACATTTCAAAAGGAATTACAGTTACCAGTTTCAAAGTATTACGTTTGACATTACATAGGTTATGCAATTTATGGAAATGACCCTTTTTTAATAAAAAAGCTATTTTCAAAACAGTAGACAACATTCAACATTAAAGGCTATCTGTAACCGTGTATAGGTAAATGGTGACATTACGGTATCAAATTACAGAAAGAAAAATATGTAATAATAAAATAATAAAATGTGAATCAAATACTTATCTGGTTTACAGATGTCGAAGATTTGTAACATACGTTATTAAACAATTCAGTATACATTCAATAATTAAGCAGTTTGTTGCTACGTGGTTATAATAAAAATTTGGGCATAGTCATTATAAGAAAAACGTATTTATATTGTTATATATATATATATATATATATATATATATATATATATATGTATATATATATATATATATATATATATATATGTATATGTATATATATATATATATATATATATATATATATATATCGCAATATGTATTCTTATGTATTATTAAAGGACTAAGTCAAAATACAAATACAAGAATTATAATTAAATTCCTGTATTTGTATTTTGACTTAGTTCTTTAATACACTAGAATACATATTGCGATATTTATATATATAAATAAATAAATATATATATATATATATATATATATATATATATCTATATATATATATATATATATATATATATATAATAAAAGAAATTCATTATTTAAACATATTTAATAATTATAAAATGTAGTTTGAAATGTTTTTTCTCATTTTAAAACCTACAAGCGAAGTCGTGAGACGCGATGTAATATTCCAGTAACAAAGCCAGTGTTTAATTAGCTCAAACTACAATTTTCACGTAGAAACACCATTGACATTTCATTTGATCAGCGGAAAATGTATGTGAGAATTTAAAGAAATGGAAACATCCAAAACAAGGCTAGAGGAATTGACGTGAAAACAGATAATTTGTTTATAAAGACGAAGGAAAAGGAGTGTACAACGCCAATTTTAGAAAGAAGTGCATAGTCAGCCATATCAAAAGCCACTAGCTGATGGAACGCTGACCAATTCGGTCTGGAAACAACACGGAAGAAGGTGCTATGTCAGGCTCAGAATGTATTTTAAACTGTGAGTGATAAATAGACAATGTGCAGCTAAAGGCAAGTGGTGACGCCGAAATGTAAAATTCGTATTTTCCCGGCGTAAATTTTAGTGGGTTACCTACTAAAACTGAACATTTAACATTGGTGTTCAAAGTGCTTTCTGTTTTACAAATTTTAAAATTACGTATCGCGCATTGTTACGTGAACTCTAAATTATAAAAATAAGTTTAAATGCAAAATGAACTGTGAGTAAGTATGCGTAAATTGGAAATACGCGTAATGTAGGTGTTTTGTAACGCCGAAATAAGTATCAAGAATACTTAAATCAAGATTGAAAGTTTAATAAAATCTTGGCAAAGCAAGCTTTAGAAATACATTAGACAAAAACTAATAAAAAATAAACAACAGAAGTTTTCAAATGTATATAAAAATACGATCTTATTAAGACAACACTATCAAGCTAAAGAAGACACCTTGTGCGGCCAAACTAAAAAGGACCTACGCGGAGCGAGAGCGAGAAGCCAAGGGCGAGAGAGAGGTGGACCCCGGAGAGACCGGATCGATTACCAAAAAACCGGACCAAGGGATATTGAAAGGGAAGGATTCCTGTGTACATGGACTGGAAAACAACTTAGCACTTTCTTTGGTTGTCTTTAAATTTTAAAATTTGAATAATTAAATTCATTTGAGAATTTAAAATTTTTTAAATCCAGTTTTAGAAGAAAAATTTAAATTCATGTTTTTGTAATTTTCAAATTAAATTTAAAATACTATAAATGTCTAAAAGGAATCTAGAAGTTTTGAAATGACTTAAGTAAGGCAAGATTTGCAAAAAAAACATAAATTTTAAAAATGGCATTATCTCAAATTACTAAAGGAAATAAGTTAAAATTTATAACTATAAAAAAATAATTTCTCTTTTTATATGTAAACATGTTTGATTTATTAGTGTGTTAGTTTTAACAAATGTTAATAGTTTATGTCTCATTTATATAAATTCCATGCTTTGTACAAAGTATTTTTGTTTATCAAAATGTTTTGATGACAAGATATAATTCATAGAAATTAATTCAGTAGATTAAATTTGAAAATGAATAAATTTATAAAAGAGAAATTGGGTATGAAATTATAAAGAAAATAGTTTTAAAATAGTAAAATAGATTCAAGAAAGATAAAAGTAGATTAAATTATGATTGGTTGTAACATGAGAATAAATAATTGGGAATTATTTGAAATATTATTCAAATAAATGTAATGTAATTGAATGTAAATTAGATGTATATATGTTACAAACATGAATTCAAATTTAAAATATAATATCTGAATAATTGTTGAAACTAATAAAAGATAAATAGAAGGTAATTAAGACAAACGTTTGTTCAATATTACAAGCATAGAGACATACAAACACACACACACACACACATGTATATACCCTCATATATATATATATATATATATATATATATATATATATATATTTATTAATAATATATTTATTTATATAGACACATACACACACACACACACACACACACATACACTTACACACACACACACACACACACACACACACACACACACACACACACACACACACACACACACACACACACACACACACACACACACACACACATATATATATATTTATAAATCAATCTCTCTCTCTCTCTCTCTATATATATATATATATAAATATATATATATATATATATATATATATATATATATATATATATATATATAAATATCGCAATATGTTTTCTTGTGTATTAATAAAGAACAAAAGTCAAAATACAAATACAAGAATTATATTTGAATTTAGAATTCAAAGCTTTTCGTTGGCTAACAGTACCAACATCATCAGGAATATTAAACAATCATTGTTTAATATTCCTGATGATGTTGGTACTGTTAGTCAACGAAAAGCTTTGAATTGTAAATTGAAATATATTTCTTGTATTTGTATTTTGACTTTTGTGCTTTATTTATATATATATATATATATATATATATATATATATATATATATATATATATATTTATATATATATATATATTCGGATGATATCGTTCATACGTCCTGCTGGCCACGTTACGGTAGTCGTTGTTTTAATAATAGTAAAACAATAGGAAGTTTATATTTTGATACATACTTTATACTTACCGTAAATTTAAATCCTATTAGAACAGCAAATTACTTCTTAGTCTCATTAAATATTATTTAATAAATATTCAGTTGTTAATTATATGTCTTATCAAAGTCTATACAAACAATAATGTACTTAATTAAGGTCTTTAGCTTTGCCCCCCCCTACGATACTAGCATTATGAAAGACTTGAGTTCATCTACATATCCTCTTAAAACTAACTTCCAGTTCTACAAAGCTTAAAATAATCCATAGTAATGCCAACTAAATAGAACTAGGTATTATTCCTTGATATCTATATATATATTTATATATATATGTATATACATTTGTGTGTGTGTGTGTGTGTGTTTGTGTGTGTGTGTGTGTGTGTGTGTGTGTCTATGCTTGCATTACTGAACAAACGTTTGTCTTAATTACCTTCTTTTTACTTATGTGGTGAGATTTATCATTTATTAGATTCAATAATTATTCTCATAATATATTTTAAATTTGAATCCATTTTTTTAACTCATATACCTTTAATTTACATTTTATTACATTATATTTATTTGAATAATATTTCAAACATTAAACATTTTTCATGAAAAATAAGACAATAAGAAATCAGAAGCACGTTAATAAGGGTTTTAAAGGGGGGGAAATGGGTAAAAATAACACACTATCCACCGCTGTCTAATAAAATTAGAAAATCTCTAGGAAAATATAGTAATTTGAATGTTACAATTGCCACTGCCAATAACCTAAAGAAGTTGTTAGGGAACCATAAAGATGCCATAACTAATGAAGAAAAGTCAGGAATCTACTACCTGAAGTGTAGCGAGTGTCCTCTGAAATATATCTGCCAAACAAAAAGAAATATTAAAACTAGGGTTAAAGAACATTTTTCCCACATTAAATATAATGGACCGGAAAAATCTGCGATAGCGAAGCATTGTTTAGAGGAAGAGCACGAATTTAAAATAGACGATGTAACCCTGTTAAAAATGTGATTAAGTGTAGTGAATTGGATGCGTGGGAAACTTTGTATGTTATTATGAATAAAAATAATATTGTAAACAATAAGTCAGGCGCTATTCCAAATTCTATATTATTGTAATTATCGTAACAAAATTGGAAAAAAATAAAAAATATATAAAATTTATTGTAACTTTTAGGTTAAATATTTTGACATAAAACTAATGTGTAATATTAATTATCTATTTTGTTTATATGTAATTATGTTGTATGTTACAAATTTTATTGTAATTATTGAGTTAGGTACAATATTTCTATTTGTTGTATCATGTTTAAAGTAGGGTTAGTAACTGTTGTTTTGACAAGTGGGCGTGACAACGCCTACTATATAAATACGGAAGTGTAACTTTACTTTCAACCAAGTTGTAAGTTAGAGTTTGTAGTAGTAACACTCAATGATGATGATGACTTGGTCATTGAAACGTGTATGAGTAAATAAATGATTAACTTGTGAGTTTTGTGTAAGTTTTTATTTGTTTCTAACATAAGCCCACAAGCTAAGCTGAAAGAATATTTGTTCAATCATAATTTAATCAACTTTTTTCTTCCTTGAATCTACTTTACTATTTTAAAACGAAATTATTACAATTTCTTAACCAATTTCTCTTTTATACATTTATTCACCTTCAAATTCAAACTACTGAATTAATTTCTATGAATTATATCTTGTCATCAAAGCATTTTGCTAAACAAACTGTACAAAACCACATGGAATTTATATAAAAGGGACATAAAATATTAACATTTGTTAAAACAAACATACTTATATATCAAACATGTTCACATATAAAGAGGAAATTATTTACCTATAGTTATAAATTTTAACTTATTTCTTTTAGTAATTTGAGTTAAAGCCATTTCGAAAATTTATGATTCTTTTTCAATTCTTGCCTTACTCAAGTCTTGTAAAAAGTTTCACAAAAATTGAAATTTCTAGAGTCCTTTTAGACTACTTGTGGTAATTTAAATTTACTTTGAAAATGATAAAAATATGAATTTAAATTTTTTTTCTAAAACTTGATTTAAAAAAATGTATTTCAAATAAATCGAATTAATCAAATTTTAAAATTTAAAGACAACCAAAGAAAGTTGTTTTCCAGTCCATGTACACAGGAACCCTTCCCTTTCAGTATCCCTTGGTCCGGTTTTTTGGTAATCGATCCGGTCTCTCTGGGGTCCACCTCTCTCTCGCCCTTTGCTTTTCGCTCTCGCTCCGCGTAGGTCCTTTTTAGTTTGGCCGCACAAGGTGTCTTCTTTAGCTTGATGGTGTTGTCCTAATTAGATCGTATTTTTATATAAATTTGAAAACTTCTGTTGTTTATTTTTTATTAGTTTTTGTCTAATGTATTTCTAAGGCTTGCTTTGCCAAGATTTTATTAAACTTTCAATCTTGATTTAACTATTCTTGATATTTATTTCGGCGTTACAAAACACCTTCATTACGGGTATTTCCAATTTACGCATACTTACTCACAGTTCATTTTGCATTTAAACTTAGTTTTATAATTTAGAGTTCACGTAACAATGCGCGATGCATAATTTTAAAATTTGTAAAACAGAAAGCACTTTGAACACCCATGTTAAATGTTCAGTTATATATATCATATATGTACATATTTATGTTAATTGTAATTAAAAAATAAACATTTTTTTAGATTATTTTACACTACTTGTTTGTTATCAGAATTTAAAAATTTGAAAGCTAAAATGTTTTAGTTCGATCACTATACAATGTTTATTAGAATGTGTGCTAGTTACTAAATAAGGGAAGGGTTTTCCCAAACGTATAAAACAATGTTTAAATCATATTTATACACTCAATCTATAGCTGTCATAAATGATCTCTTTCAGTTATCTGGTACAAGTACTGGTTGTACACTTACCAAAATGTACCAGTTACATCGTTCAAATCTGTAAGGCAACGTTCTACAACAAATCTAATAGAAATAACTACTTGGAAAGTTCTACGAGGCAAGAGCAAGTGGTTTGCATCTGTTGTCAATAATAATATTAAAGCAGACTTACTCTTTAAGTATGTCGAATAAATGTGTTTTCTTCGTCAATCTATTTTACATGAATAAATAATTTATTAAGGATTTATTATTACTAAGGACTTTAGCTTTGTTAAACTCTATTATTAGGTTTAGTAGTAGGTTATACAGAAAATGTAATTAAATGGGACGGAGATACTTTTAAATTTTTTCATATAAATTATTCGAGTTTTTAAAATTTTTACAAGCAGTTGTAATTTTAAAAGATATATACAGATATGTCTCTTATTTTGATACAGAGCATGTCTGTTGCGTTGCAATAATACTCCCCTTTTTACACGTACAGAGTATCCGATGCCCTTAACGTAGTCCTGTATAGTTCTAACTACTCTTCGGAAACATATTTCAACCGAGGAGGTTGAACGGGAGGTGATCTTTTTATAACCCCGAATGGGATTACTTGATTTTTGTTTCATTCAAGTACACGACTCTCCTCTCTTCAAGACATAAAAGTCTACCTTTAGCGTATCTATACCACGAAGTTTTATGACCGTATTTTAAAAAATACATGTAATATAAATATATATATATATATATATATATATATATATATATATATATATATATATACAATATTATTCTACCCTGCATATGCCAATATAGACAAAAAACCTAATCGTTTTAAACGGCCACGAGAAACCAAATCAATTATTCCATTCACATTGAAATACTATTTTAAAAGAGTTTTAAATAAATTTTCAATTATTGTATAGTAATTAAAGGTCATAAACGAACACACTCAAAGCTATAAAAAGTGATTCTATTGTTTAACACAGATTATTCCTTCTGTAACAAACCAGTCTCTATTTCAATTGAATGGACAACAGATGGTGAAAGTATTTTATTAGAATGCCAAATAGATTAAAAACGTTTCATGAAAAACCTTTATATCCATGGTATTGGCAATTAAAAATGTGTCACTTGCAACATCAAAGTATCAACTTCAGTTTCAATCATTATTTCTGGTTACAACAGCTGTTTTTTTTCTTTTCAATTCAATTTGAAGTTTATAATTGAACATTGTAGTTCCACTTCAAACCGACGTATGTTCATGTGGTGAAAATTAATGAAAAATGATTTATTTGAAAAATGTGTTTCTGCTGCACACAAATTAAGTTTTTTCAATTCTCTGTATAGCGTGAATAGGAATTCGTAGAAGTGTTTTTTGGTTGAGGTAAATCATACTTTTCTATGTTTGCGACACAGCAAACACCTTCTGACGACCATATTGATAAACCTTTCGATACAAACTCAGCCGTTTCGTACAGTCCACAAAGTTAAAATAAATCTTTGTAAAATTTGTTTTCGTGCTCAAATAATTTCCTTATTTATTAGTTTTGGGTTAAGCACTTTTGTATATATTTATATGTAGACATTTGTAGTTACTTTGTCTACGTTTCGGGAGATGTCTTCCATTATTCAGGAAATTATGGCACTAAACGATTGTCAATGCAATGAGTTGTTGAGTAAGTGCATGAGTTTAATTTCAAATCATTATATATTTTGTACTGTTCGGTTGTGCAAAGCTATTTTCATTTAGTCTCTACAGAACTAACAAACCTATGTTCTATACAGAGTCTACACAACTGAACAGTACAATATAAAAAAAAACTTCATCCAACACACAAGCTCAAAATTTTAATACATTATAATTCCGTACGCTTTTTGACATCATTAGTTCGATTAGTTTCGTCTCATCCTCGTCTAGTAGAGAGGTCTGTTATATTTTCCAAAACACATTTTCCGAAAAAGAAGTCCTTATTTAAAAAAAGAGCTTGTGCTACTAAAGAGAAAGTTTGGTTTATCCTCATTTGTTGAAAAGTAAGTGTTTTTGTTAACCAGCCTATGACTTTTTCGAGAAGAAGGTTGTTAAATAATTTGCATTTTAATTTTTGTGTTTAGATAAAATGTCGTAAATGTTTTTAATATTTTATTGTAGATAAGATTGTTTAAATAACGTATTGTTTTAGAAAACATTTTCTTAAATTAATCACAAGGGATGGAGAAGAAAATGTTGTTTAGGATTTTACAAAGTTAATATTAACTCTTAAAGAGTTAAATATTTAAATTACTTATTATTTGCTTTCACAAATTAAATATTATTATTATTCTGTTTATATAAATACATTTTAAAATATTTTATTTAAAACCAGCTAAGATTAAAATTTTTAATATTATTGTAGCTATACCTATATTTTATACTTAACAATAATTATTGAAAAATACAATATTTCCTAACATACTCAACCAAAGAAGAACAAATATTCAATTCTCAAATGGAAATATTTAATTTTATCAAACAGTTGTTGTCCTCCATTTTAGCAGTCATTATTGTTTGAAATTTCCTATATCAGTTACTGATAGTGGCGCCCTGGTTACCGAATCCGGTATCCTATTATTCTATATTTAGTTATAATGTATAATTATTAGATGTTCCATGTTTGCTATTCAGTATATCTCACAGGCTATGCTTGGAATAAAATAATCCCCTATTATATTTACAATCCCCTATATTGTATTTATATTTGCAGTGAATCTATTAGTACTCTTTGTTAGGTACTTACTTTTAATATATTAATGTCTGTCAATGGACGTAATTGAAATTTTCAAAGATATTATTTTCCTACAACCAAAATAAGTTACATAACGATTGTACGTAATACAACTTACGAGTAAGATGCACGAATTATAAAATTAACGCACGAGATAAAAAGAATTATAGATCAATGAATATGGTTTTAAAAAATGTAGCTACACTTGGAAGAAAGTCAGTAAAGATCAATTATTTTAGATAAATTTTAAGTTCAAGGTTTCTCAATTTTAATTAACCAATAGGAAAAATTTAATGTTTTGGTAATTGTAAATAAAACTTATTTACGTAACATTCATACCATTTTATGATATTTGTAGTAACTTTATTGATATAATTTTACTGGATACATTGTAAATGTGTTACAAGCAGCATAAAAACTCTTGTTCATCAACAAATGTTTTTCTCGTAAACTGTAAAACAGGGTTACGGTTTCATTTTCAATTAGGCAATAGTTTCATACTAGTATTAACAGCTCTAACGTTTTTAGAAAAGAGAGCTGTGATCAAAAATCAACACATTTCTTCTATAAAAAAGGGATTAGCAGCCACATAGGTTCTGTATCTCTTTGGGGGGGGGGGGGGGTAAACGTTCCAAGTAGTGAATAACAGTTGATTGATATATTTACAAGTAGAATATAATTTGTAAAAACTAAATTAACCTGCAACAAATTGATACCGTATGATTAAACAGAGGATATGGCAACTGAGGACGAGATTAACATTATTTACATGAATAAACACTAATACGTCAATGCAGCAAGGACTTTAAGTACGCCGTGAGGATAAATCTTTAATTATGAACCAGTTTCTTATTGTATCAAATTTCCTATACTGCTTCCTGTTTATGAGGGTGACTTATTAATTAAGAAATATCGAAACTTAAAAATTTAGTCTCAAATAAATTTATTTCTCTTTCTCTCTTTATATATACGAGTATATAAAGAGAGAGAGAGAGAGAGGGAGGGAGAGAGAGAGAGAGAGAGAGAGAGAGAGACTTATAGAGGATTTGTTGCGAAGCTGGACTTTAGGAAGGATGGTTTGAAAGCGCACAGATTCTTATCCAGTATGAATAACGAGAAGGGTACACATCACTGGGAACCCATAGTGATAAATGGAAAGCTCTTAACTACACCCAAAATAATAGCGAATGCTCTATGCACTCACTACACAGCTGTAAGCAATTTAAATTTTTCCTCATCAGATAGGGAAAGCACCCTCATCAAGGAGTTGTCTTCTTATCCTACCGACGAAGAATGGACTTATTTCTACGAGGGTTTCTCAATCGTAGAGTTAGAAACAGCACTCAACTCCATTAAGAAGGTCAAGTCTGCTGGCCCAGACGATATCTTTCCTGATTTCCTGCGCCACTTAGGTCCCGTAGCGAAAAATACTTTCCTCAAGCTCATTATTCTTACCTGGAGAAAAGGCCTTCCGCAACAGTGGAGAAAGGCCACAGTAATCTCACCTCTGAAGAAAGGCGAGCCCCCTGGAGACCTTGCCAGCTATCGACCAGTCTCCCTTACTAGCGTCTGCTGCAAAGTTGCTGAAAAGATGGTTGAGCATCGACTGGGGGAATTTCTAGAGAAATCAGGTGCAATAAGCGACAATCAAGCTGGCTTTCGAAAGCACCGGAAGCAAACACAGACCATGTTATGAAATTCACCCAGTCAGTCAAAGACGGATTCCATAAGAAACAATCAACCCTGGCAGTTCTAGTCGACTTTAAGGCAGCCTAAGACCAGGTGTGAAAAACTCTCATGAAAAAGCTTCACTCTTTCGGAATAAAAGGAAAAATGTACAGGTGGATTGGCAGCTTTCTTTCAAATCACCTCATACAGTGTAGATTCTTCGACGAACAATCATCGTTTAAAAAACTGAAACAGGGCCTCCCACTAGGAGTTGTGCTCAGATGTCTTCTATTTAACCTCATGATAGACGACCTGGAGGCTGCCACCAGCAAAATATCAGTTGTGAATTGTCTGTTTTTCGCCGACGACGTCATCATATGGGCAACCAGTAGCAATACACAGGCACTAGAAGAAGCCATAAACGCAGCCATGACTAGACTCGAGGAATGGGCCTCTCAAAATAAGATGGAAGTCAACGCAGAGAAAACCGTGTGCCAGCTGTTCTCCCTGACAACCAAGCCACACTCCTTCAAAGTGTACTATGGTGGAAACACTATAGGCCAAGTTAAGCTATCTAAATACCTGGGCGTCGCACTGGACACCAAATTATCATGGAACGAGCACATTAGGTCCGCCGCTGAAAAAGGGAACAAACGGAACAACATTTTGAAAAGGTTAACTGCTACTAAGTGGAGAGCCACGCGGGACGTTTTGATAGGCACCTGTAAATCCTACGTAAGGCCTATCCTGGAATATGGCCGGGAAACCATAGTCACAGCTAGCTCCACCAACCTAACCAAACTCGAGGCCATCAAGAATAATGCACTGAGAACAATTACTGGAGCTGCAAAATCGACTCCAATAACAGTCTTGCAGCTACAGGCTGGAATCTAGCCACTAAAGGCTAGACGGAACAAAAGAGCTCTCACATTTTGGGAAAGAGCTAGGAGAGTGGATGGCTATTTCTGGAATGGCTACAAACCGGCCTCCCAGCGGCTCAAAACTCAAATACCTCCCTTATGCCACATGCGAACCATTAGGGACAAATACAAGTTTCCGCAGTCTCAACCGCAGCCGCTATGTAACTACGTTCCCATGGTGACTCACCTACCCCATATTTGTACAACCCTAAGCGATTTTACTGGTAAAAAGGCAGATTCCAACCCACAGGTACTAAAAGCACATGCCCTGGAAACCATTGCCACGGTTTCCGCCAATACCCTCATAACAAGTGGTTTCATATATTCACGGATTGCTCGTACATCCAGCACTCAAAGGAACAGGAGCAGGATGGTTCTGTAGAGAGTTTGAGGGCTTCTTCGCTCTCGGTACGAATATCTCTAACTTTGATGGAGAAATCAGCGCTGTCCAAGTAACCGCAACCGCGCTACTACAATCTTTCGTTCCAACAGCAAATGTAGTGTTTTATAGAGTCACAAGCAGCCATACCGGCCCTTGCCTCAAACGCATCCACTGACTGCCTAGGAACGATTAGCTGCCGCCAGGCAATTGAGAGGCTCATATTAAAAGGATGGATGGTCAAACTCCAATGGATCCCTAGTTATGTGGGCATAATAGGAAACGAAATGACTGACGAACTGGCAAAAAAAGGCGCGGAAGCACACCAGCCAGCAACCCCCATCTCACTCAACACTGCCAAAAATAACATAGATGGTGTAGTCAACACCTATACCTTAAACGACATGGCGAACCTGGCAAAAAACCAAAAATGGGATGTTTTAGTATCTAAGGGGCCCAGTTTCCGTCTACTCACTGCCCATGACTACCTGTAAGAGCACCAGCACCGCATCGGCCTAGCAGATGACCTCACCTGCCCTCTCTGCTTGAATGGCACAATTAACGTCGAACACCTCAAGTCCTACGCAGATCTCTCCGTCTACCCTGAAGACCCCGATAGCCGTTACTGGGAGGCGCGGCGTCGAATGGCCGAAAAGCCAAGAACGGGCGTTGGCTAAAGTAAAGTAAAGTAAGTATATATATATATATATATATATATATGTGTGTGTGTGTGTGTGTGTGTGTGTGTATGCCAGTCTTTTGTTTTACATTTGCAAAATTCTATACAAAGCCCTGAGCAAATGAATTAGACATTTATTACAATCAAGTGTAATAACACCTATCTTTCAATGGAGCTTTAACAAACTTTCTTTGAATTGAAAATTAGTAGGCGTACAAGCCGTTTTTAACCTGCTATATTTGTTTTAATTTGCCAGGTAAATCCAATTACATTGGGAAAATAAAAATAAATTATAAATAGATTTATATTTTTATTAAATAAATACACCATTTTTCTCAGACGAGTTCGTTTCATACAAATAAATGTCTACTAGAATTTTAGTTTCTATAAGTGTGTAATGATAAAACCTCCGACTATAAAGGTATTAAATCTAACCTCTTCACACACTCCTACGCTGACGTGCAACAAGTAGGGGGCTGACGCGGGCGAGTTTATCAACCATGTAATTTGCAATGACGTTAAAATACTGAGGTGCATTTCTAACAAAAGTAGTTTTAGGGAAGCAATTCAGTGTTAAAAATGAGGAAAAATAAATACTGCTTTTTAACAGAAGACCTAATTAAATTAAAACACAAAACGAGTTTTCTACAAAATTCTGAAATTTTCTATCTATTAAAAATTTTATAAGTAACTAAACAAACTTAATATGGAATAAAATATTTTATTTAAATCTGGGTATAAATTCCTTCTAACACTATCATTATGTGCAATATTCAAACAAAAAAGTGTCCTTGTAAAATAATAAAGAGGAAAGATTGTTTAAGTACAATTTAAAGATGATGCTAAAGGATTATGCTCTACCACTCTTTTTTGCTCTAATTAGAAATACAGAAATTTAGTTTCAATAAAATTGATAAATTTTGTATATGTTAAATATATTTTTTAGTTTTTAAATATTTTGTGTGGTTAAATATTTTTAGTTGTATAAATACGAGTCGTATATTATCTATGAATGTAATTTTTCTCTTGTTTGAAGTTCAAAAAAATTCATATCCAATACATTATCTTTTCCAAATGTATAACATTAAAATATTAAAAAAACACAGTGTTTATATACTCTTGCTTCTCTTTCTGCACACACACACACACACACACACACACACACAAACACACACACACACACACACACACACACACACACACACACACACACACACACACACACACACACACACACACACACACACACACAAATATATAAATTTAATGTATATATATATATATATATATATATATAAAGATTTTCATATAATTATAAAAATTTATAAACATTATATAAAAATATTTTATTTAATTATAAATAAATAATATATATATATATATATATATATATATATATATATATATATATATATATATATATATATATATGTGTGTGTGTGTGTGTGTGTGTGTGTGTACAAATTTTGGTTTCCGAGTAATTAAAAAAAGGAAATACTAATATCATATTATTTTTAAAACATCTGTAAGACAAATAAAGTATTTAATTGAAAACTTATTTTAAATACTCTGATGGTTTTGGAAAATTTTTAGCAATTTTTTTTTTTAGTATTTTACCGCTTAAAATTATCATAATAAATTCCACCTGACAGATATCCAAAAAGATTTAAATTATAAAAATATAAACACGTCCTCTCTTTTACTATTACTCAACAGTTTACTTCCTCTTACCTTAAACACTGTATACACAATACGAATTCACTGGCACAATGTTACCGCTACCTGTTCAGGTCGAACACTGTTGGATGCACCGCGGATACGCAATTGTTGAATCATTTCCGCGCATGATCACTTAGCGATTATCTCCTTTGCGTATCTCTGTCAGAGAGAGATGGTGAGACAAAATTTCAAATCTATCGATCCAAGTTGGACCAATCTGTTGGACAATCGGAAACATGTGTCGAGTAAACTTTCTCAACGGTATTTGGGGTGATGAATAGGCGACAGTTGTTTGAGTTAATCCCTGGTGATTTAGACACCACTTGTTGGTTGATAGACGAATAAACTTGAAATAACCATCGTTATTTTATTTAATCCTAGATTGGAAAGTATAAGATAAGTTATAACAAAATATTTGTTAAGAATTCAGTTATTCTAACAAATTCTCATTTCATTTCAATACATGACAAATTGATTAGAGGGGTAAATAATAAATAATGAACTTTTAAAATCAACTATTGAACACATCTTGCAATATGCTTGATTAGTTTTTATAGACAAGTAATAAAATAAAAAACAATTCCATGTAAATTCCTACTTACGTTCATATAAAACATTTTTTTTTTTAGTTACCCTAGCGCACTATTTGTGATATCGTGTGATAACTATGACAACAGTTTAAGGTTATACATTAAAGGTTTTGAGGAGAACAAGCTTGGGGGTGCAAAATTCATATATGTCTTTGAGACTGGAAAGTTGACACAGTGCCAAAGCAGACAGGACTACGAAAATGTGGATTCTCAGTTCGAATCCGGCTGGACGCCACATATTTTACAATTTATTTATTGAATAAAAATTAGAAAAAAACTGTATTAACTTCAATTGTCATCCACTATATGTTAAAGTAACTGCATTTGATCTTGACTGATTGAGTAAAAACGTATTTTATTAACGATTGAAATTTTGTACCGTATAATTATATATCAGAAGAGTTTGAGCTATTAGAAGGAATTTATTAAAAGGGTATTTTTTTGAGTAGACTATAAATTCCTTTTAGGCCACATCCAAGTACAGTTTCACATCTGTTTGGGGGGGGGGGTGATGTTGATCGCCTGCACGTGGTGCCCCCTGCCTGAAATAACTGAACGATCAACACGAGGCTCGCCTTCAGCACGCTGACCATAAAATGAGAGGCCTTCAATAAAAAACAAGAGTTTTAAACGGTCCTTCTCAGGACCTGGACGCGAGCCTCCGCATTCTGTATTGGAATGCTGGAGGCCTCAACAGCAGTAAATTTGTAGAATTTAAACGAAACGTCATCAATTTCGACGTCGATATATATTTTATAGCCGAAGCCGGAGCTGCAACGGACAATATCCAATACTACAACATAGCTAACTACATGACTTAGACGCTGAATCGATCTCGACAAATAGCATCAGGAATTATTGCCGGAATAAAAAGTAACCTGCGTGCCAAGTTTAAGACACTTCATGAGATGCGGGAGGGGGCAAGGCCGAAATTGTTCTTGTCGAAGTCTGGAAGTATAAAAAATGTTTCAGCATTGTAAGCCTTTACAACCCACCGGGAAATGTACTGCCAACTTTATACGTAGAAGCCACGCTTCAACCAAACAGCATTATAGTTGGAGACTTCAACAACCCCTCCACAAGATGGGGCTACTCCGCTACGACCCGAGCCGGTGAAAGGGTAGAAGATATGGTTGACGACAATTTATTGGAAGTCGTTGAAACACCCCCAACATTCCTGTCGTACTCTGGCAGTACTACTAGACCGGACCTGGTGATCCTGGATCCGCAACTGTATCAAAAAACTAAAGTTAGGCTTCTGGATGACGCAGCAGGGTGCGGACACCGAGCAATACTGAAACATACAAGCCTATTCAAAACGCTCAAACCTCCATCTAGAGCTCCCCGATGGAATTTTGTGAAGGCAAACTGGACGGCGTATCGCGCACTTACGGACGACATCGTAGCAGAAAGCATTGACTGGAGTTCGCTGGAGAAAGCTGTCGAGATCTTTGATAAAACAATCCTAGAATGCAGCACGTCCTGCATACCAAGAGGTCAGGTCAAAGCCTACCGGCCCTTCTGGAGTAACAAACTGGATGAACTGAAAAGTATAAGGAATGCAGCAAGAATGGAAGCAGAAAGAACAAATGATATGCTCGACTGTTCGGCCTTACGCAGGGCACAAGCACAACTTCAAAAAGAAATAAAACAGTCTAAAAGAGAATCCTTCCGAAAATTTCTAGGCACCCTTGACTTTCGGAGGGATGGGGCAAAAACACACAAATTTATATCACGACTCAATAGTGACTCACCGCATGCAGAGCAAGCACCCTTCATGAAAGGAACAAGATGCTATACTGAACCACGAGATATCGCTAACCTACTGTGTAAGCACTATGCGAACATCAGTCGTGTAAACCAGCCTAAAAGTGCATACAATAAGCTGTTAAAGCACCCCAAAAGCTCATGCCCAACTAGAGAAGACAGCAGAATATGCTCAGGAGATTTCACGTTGGCCGAGTTGGAACAGGCACTCCAGGAAACAAAAACAAGGAAAGCTCCAGGTGTGGATTGCATTTTCTCGGAATTCCTTATTAACTTGGGCCAAAAGGCAAAATTGCTCTTCTTGGAGATAGTGAACCTATCCTGGGCTAGCCATGTACCTCATCAATGGCGAAAAGATGAAATAGTGCCAATCCATAAGAAAGGCAAATCTATCAGTGAGGCAGGAAGCTACAGACCAGTTGATCTAACGAGTGCATGTAGTAAAGTAATGGAAAGAATGGTTGCCCGCCGACTGAGCCAATTCTTCGATTTACACAACACCATCGACGATGACCAAGCAGGATTCATACTGAGACGAAGTACAATGGGACAAGTAGTATACTTCTCACAGTGTGTCAAAGAGGAAATGTCCACCCTGTCTGTACTAATAGACCTAAAAAATACCTACGACTCCGTTTGGAGAGAAATGCTCATTCACAAGCTAGCCCAAAGTGAAGTTAGGGACAATTTGTTTAAGTGGATCAATTCCTTTCTCTCGCAACGACTTATTAGATTAAGATATACAGGAGGAATGTCCAAATATCGTATCCAAAGACAGGGATTAGCACAAGGAGCCGTAATCAGTTGTATACTCTTTAATTTGATGATCCACGGCAGTTCGAGCAGTGCCTGGAGTACAAGGCCTACTCTATGCAGATGATATAATTCTCTGGGCTAGTGGTAGCAACATCAAATCACTAGAAGAAGCAATAAACAAGGCACTGACTAACCTGCTGCTTTGGACGGAGACTAACGCGATGTGTGTGAATGCGAATAAATCAATTTACCAACTTTTTACACTTTCAACAAGGCAACCTGAAATCTCTCTGCGATACGGGAATAGCGAACTCATGGAGAGCAATATCTGCAAATACCTGGGAGTTTCAATAGATTCCAAAATGACCTGGAAACCACACATCAAAGAAAGCGCCAACAGAGCCATTAAAAGAGCAAGACTGCTGAAACGCCTAACTGCCACAACATGGGGAGCAAATCAGGATGTACTGAACACAGCGTATAAAACATATATACGCCCCATACTCGAGTACGGAGCTGAAGCAACAATCACAGCGTCAAACACCACATCCCAAATCTTGGATAGAACCCAAAATGCAGTCCTCCGAGTCATCACTGGTGCACCAAAATCGACCCCGATAGCCGCAATGGAGGCACAGTTGGAAGCAGAGCCAATGCAGTTTAGAAGAGAAAAACTCAGCCTCGGGTTTTGGGAGAGAAACAAAAGGACGTACAGCCACCGATGGGCAAACTTTAAAGAAGCCACAACGAGGCTAAAAACACAAAAAAACTCATATAAAACCACATATAAAAAGTTGATTAAGAAATACAACATCAACATTGGCACTCATACAACAGATATCACGACACATGAAGTGTTCAATTCACTGCCCAAGGGAATCCTAAGTCTTCTTGACCACAATATCCCAAAGAAAGATTGTAACCCACAAGAACTAAAGGCTGCAGCCCTCAGAACCATCAACACAGTCTATCCAGAGACACAGTGGATACATGTATATACCGATGGATCGTACCTCCCAGACAAAGGACAGACTGGAGCTGGTTATTACTGTAATCTTTTCTAAGGATCGCTAGCAGTTGGCAACCACCAAAGTAACTTTGACGGTGAAATAACCGCCATACTAGCCGCATCAAACGAAATGAAGAAAATAAAGACACCGGCACAAGCAGTCTTTCTTGTAGACTCAATGGCTGCAATAATGGCCGTAACAAATAACAAGAAGACCGATTGCAGATCCACTCTAGCCTGTCGTCAAAATTTGTCAAAACTAATGAATAGGGGATGAAAAATTGAATTACAATGGATCCCCAGCCACGTGGATATAAAAGGTAATGAATTAGCCGACTCATTGGCAAAAAAAGGAACAACGCTCCCACAGCCGAGCGTAGCAACTTCGCTCCCCTCCATAAAAATACAAATAAATGCTGCAATAAAGAGGAGCACTCAAGCCTACTTAAGGGAAGCATCTCTTAATAAACGTTGGGCTACTCTTGTCGAAAACGGGCCAATTAACAACATGTTACCCCGACGGGACGGGGTTGCACTTTTTAGACTCACAACTGGACACGACTACCTAGCTGCACACCTAAACAAGACACACGTCTTCTCGTCTCCCAGATGCACCCTATGTGACAGCGGGGAGGACATGACAGCTGAGCACCTCTAGTCATGTACAGCTCTGGACCATAGACCCCTGAACGACACGAAGGAAGAAGAGATTTCTCGCCTCTACTGGTCAGCGCTCCACCAAATGGCCCACCAGCCAAGAGTGGGCGTTGGCTAGTAAGTAAATAAGTAAGTAAGTAAGTTTCACATCATCACCAATATTATTGGAATTTCATGTAATTACCTTATTCCTAGATACCTTTGCTCATATTTTCTTACACAAGTATTTATTTGCTGTTGTTCACAGTCTTACATTTGGCTACCATTATATTTCACTTACCAGAACCTAAGACTTGTTGGTTAAAACGCTAGTCAGGGTGTCTGATATATATATATATATATATATATATATATATATATATAACCTCTGTTAAACGGACAAATACTGTTCCCAATATTTAGTCCATGACTGATGTCTGATTAGTGGAAGGGCGTTAGAGGAAGCCGAATTTAAACAATTATTACACTAATTACTCACTACTCGGTGATCCAATACAAAACAGCCTACGGTATTGAACTAATACTAATGTAATAATGTATTTAATACTACTACTAATGTACAATAGTTAATTTTCATTGTAGACTACCTTTTACAATATGTAGTGCAATAAACTATGTACTGTTGTTAAGCATAAACACAAAAGCAAATTTAAAAAACACTGAAACAATATAGTAATACAAAACTGAACTTTAATTTAATTTCTGAATTACTGTAGAGCCTAGCCTATAAATTTTTAAAATGAAGATTAATCGTCGATTGTTTTGATGAGCGTTGGGACTGTACAACTTGATTTTCCGTGTGCATAATCTGAAATCGTATTTATACCAGCAGTGTTGGCTTAACCTTGAAATGATTTTTTTCAAGTCCAACAGTTGCCTTTGCTCAGCAGCAATGAAAAGTACGAATGGATAAATGTGCTGTCAAGTAAGCCGAGGCAAGTAAACAAATACGATTCTTTCTTCTGATTGTACACGTAGTTATTTCAGCTAGTCTTGCAATACATGTGTCCGCATATCAGAGGTGTAAAGAACGAAAAAAAGCACCATTTGCTGTGCGTTGTCCGTCTATTGGAGTGTCCGTTCAAAGTAGGGAAAAATCTTATGTACGTAATATTAAGTTGTTCAGTTCCCAGAAATATTTCCGTTCAAGAGACGTGTCCAAACGTTGGAGGTGTTCTTCGTTCACAGGGGTTACACTGTATATATATATATATTATATATATATATATATATATATATATATATATATGTGTATATATATATATGTATGTATATATATACCGAATTACCAATACAACCCTAACCAGTTCATGAAACCAAACTCCTACGTAAAACCAAATCTACTTCAAAGAAGACAATTAACCAATAGTAGTAAACCTCATTACCCACAACGGAATACAAGTTATCAATCTACCCCTATGAGCATATCCACTAGACAGACAGACAGGCCTTCTAGGCAAAATACTAATCTTTATCAAATGACCGGACAAGGAGCTGAAGACGGCTAATATTCAATGTACCAAATTAACTGACAAGAAACATTATCTTCTGATGAAAAGGACTAATACTATGCTGAGCACCAAAACTTACGTGAAAACTATGATAAAAATGAATATACCATTCAAACCTATCAAAATAATTTTTTTAGGTTGTACAAGCCTCGGAACTAATTTTCCATAATGAATTATTTTTCATATATGACGCAAATACTAAATTAAGAATATTATATGCTATAGGTAGTACTCGATCGTTAAAAAAAAATCATTAGGTTTGAAATTTTTAAAATATGTATTTGAAGACTGTTTTAAAGACCTGTTTGAAGAGACTACTGCACACGGCACTTCAACGGAAGATTTTTGCTGCAAAATACCTCTGTTATCTAAAAAGGGAATTAAATTATACTTATTTTATTTTCATCATAGTTTCGACCTATTACTGCGTTTGGATAATATAAAAGATTTAGGAATCAGATTAGACTTTATAAACAATAAATTACTACTTTTTGGTGAAGAAATCCCTATTCAGTATTTTAATACAGAAAAAGGAAAATGTGATAAAACAGACAGCACGTCAGTAAAACAAGAACAATTGAGTTATGTTATACAAGCCCGCGCTAGCCAAATAGTGAACGTTAAAGTGCAAAATATTAGTAATGGAGAAGGAACCCTATCATACAAGCACTTATATGGGTTACAAATTCCACAGTGCATAGTTTCAGTGCATACGGGTGAGGACTATAGCCCTATTGTAAACAACACAGATGAAAATATAATAATAACAATAAATGCATCACTAGAATTGAAGCCTTTAAAAGATTACATTGTTCTTAAACCTAATGCAATTCAAACAAATACTAATTTTAATATGTTAGGTTATAAACAAAAAAAATAAGAAAAAAAATTTAGACATCAAAATTTAGAGTAGAACACATGAATTTAGAAGGAAAAACCATTTTAACAAATATAATAGAAAATATGCAGATATATTTCATATTCATGGAAATGATTTGACTTTCACCAAACAAATAAACCATGATGTTAGGGCTACAGACGAAATTTCCCTATATTCTAGAAATTATAGATATCCAGAAATTTACAAACATGAAATTAATAAACAAACTGAAGGCATGCTTAAACAGGGAATCATTAAACCTTCTAATTCTCCATGGAACTGTCCTGTCTGGATTGTACCAAAAAAAAAAAAAACAGGATGCTTCTGGTAAAAGGAAATTTCGATTAGTGATAGATTTTAGAGGCTTAAACAAAAAAAACAATCCTTTGGAAAAACATAACTGACATTTTAGACAAATTAGAACAATCTCAGTATTTCACAACTTTAGACCTAGCCTCAGGATTTCATCAAGTAGAGATGGACCCAAACAGCGTAGAAAAAAACATTTTCAACGGCAACGGGTCATTACGAATTTTCAAGAATGCCTTTAAAATAACCCCCCTACATTTCAAAAGATTATGAATAATATTCTGAGAGGAATTAAAAATGAAACGTGTCTAGTTTATTTGGACGACATTATAATTTATTCAACTTGCCTTCAAGAACATATAGAAAGACTTAGGGAAGTGTTTGACAGATTACGCAAAGGCAACTTTAAAGTATAGCTTATAAAATGAAATTTTTGAGAAAGGAAGTTGTTTATTTAGGACACATACTTACGCCGAATGGAGTAAAACCAAATCCCGAAAAAATAATAGCAATCAAGAACAATCCAATACCAAAGACTACCAAACAATTTTAAGAATTTGTAGGACTATTAGGATACTACTGAAAATTCATTAAAAACTTAATAAAAGCTCAATAAAACACGTAACGTATATATATATATATAAATATATATATATATATATATATATATATATATATATATATATATATATATATATAAATGCAAACACATATAAACACTTGAATTTTGTAGTTCATTACGTTCGGTGAAACCTAATTAATCACTTTTACATTAGCGTAAAGGTGAATAAATAAATCATATAAATTTAATATCACCTAGATTTATGCATCTGAAATTCAGGTATTACAATTTATGCCTTTCAAAAACATTAATATGATGCATTCACAATGTTTGATTTTATAACTAGTACTAAATTTACTAGAAAGGTGCAGTACTGAGGCTTTTGGTTCTTAATGCAATAAAATTTGACAAATACAGTGTTATATTGCTCTCTCCCCCTCTCTCTCTCTCTCTCTCTCTCTCTCTCTCTCTCTCTCTCTCTCTCTATATATATATATATATATATATATATATATATATATATATATATATATATATAAGTTACGTTTTATATTAAGCAAGAAAGGTTTTAAAAATGATTTTTATTTTTAACAAACCTTTGAATTTAATAAACAATTAATTTAGAAAACTGTTACATTAATTTTACTTAATAAAACAATACAATTGATGTGCACTCAATCGGAGTGGAAAATGTCTGTGCGATACAGAGGCGACTTACACACTGCCGGGGCTCTGTTCTCACACCTATATAATACTAAAGCTGCGTAAGCAGGAATCTTCCTAGCACGCATTTAATTATGAAATGTTCACATAAAATGTTTATATAACTCCTCCATCCCTAAAGAGAACTTCGGGGGTTGGCGAAGTTTCGGCGTTGGTTGAAGTCTTCTTCTTCTTCCCGATGAGGGCGAAGTATATAAGGCTGCTGAATACGCCTCCGTAAAGGGCAATAGTCCAGATACTGATGTGGTGGGTTATTTCCATAGTTGGGTCAATTCTTGAGATGGTTTCTGTGTTTATTTTGTCCAACTCTAGGCGTTTAACGTTTACTGAGAATTCTGGCATTTTACTCATTGAAAATTGTAGTTTGGACGTGTCCATGAAAATAGGATGGCCTCCCGAAGTTGTTGATGTATGGCTCAGTTTCATGTTGTTGAAAAAGATTGAATCATTATTAGTTTTTATTAAATATATGCCTTGCAGGGTGACGGTGGTAGTTGCCTTGCGATTGGTAATTTCCAGAGTCTGCTTGTTGGGGAAGGTCGATAGGTAAAGGTTGATTTCTGGGATCCAGTTAATTAAGTTGTCTGTAACTTCCAATGCAGTATATTCACAGTTGCTGGCATCGTTGTTCCTGATAATGGACACTTCACAGTCTAATTTATGGTGTGTTAGAATGTCGAATGAGCAAAAGTATATGGAATCGGTTTTACAGTTACATTCATTGTCTAAACCTAATATTACAGAGTTAGACACTAATATGTACCTTACTTTTGGTATAATTGTTAAATAATCTGTTTCATATTTTGTGGGTATAGAGTGTAATTTATACAATTTAAATTGAGTTTTTTTCTACAATGGGTAAATTTATAAAATAAACAATCCTTTCAGAATTTAGTTTACAATTAACTTTAATTAGGTTCTCTAATTCCCACATATTTTCCATTTTAGGTTCTAAAGGTAACCTCTCATTATAATATTTATAAATTTTGTTTAATTCTTCATATAATTCTTGGGTTGAAATAACACTAGGGTGTACAACACCTAGTTTACAAAATGTAAGAGAATTTTCTAAATCTGTGATTACCTGTAACATCATGTCATATAAAATGTTCAATTGGTTTAGAATACTTCTAAATTTTTCTAGTTCAACAAAGTCATTTACATTACGATTCACAATACTTAACTTATTTTGTAATTCTACAAAATTTTCATCAATTACAATAAAAGTTTTATTTAATTCCTTCATAATATTTTTACTAAAGGAGTATTGAGATTCAATTTGATAATTAATTTTAATTTGCTCATTTTCAATATCTTTAATTATTTTGTCATATTTTTTACCATCATATGCATCTAAATTGCCTGTTAAAGATTTGATAACGGACCCTAGTCCATCTATAAGACCTCTTTTTGTTCTTTTGTTACCATTCTCTCTTAAGAGTATAATTTCTAATTTTTCTTCTATTACATTTTTACTGTGATTAACATATTTAAAATAATTAACAATATCTCTTATTCTATTACTGTTATCGGTTACATATTCATTGTTTAATAAGCTACCGTTACAATTGTAGCAACTAGTTTCAAAATTTTGCAATACGTCATAATAATAAGCATCAATGTTATTTAGATGAGCTACTAAGTTTCTTACATTAAAATAGTGGACAAAGGTATGGTAGGAAGATTCTAATTTGGCCGGCCCAAGGTCTATTGGGATTATTCCGAGGTTGTTGTTGACTTCTCTGATCTCTGCTGAGGCGGTGGCTGTGCCAATGACGAACAGGAGGGACCTGGAAAATTATTTTGAGCATTAATTACATTTTTTATCTTCTTAGGCCTTTTAATTTTCGACAAATGTATCTCGTCTTTTGTGTTATGATGTCTAGGCTTTATTTTACCAGTTTTTCTTTCCTTGTTTATTGAAGCTATCTCTTCCTTGCTATATCTGTTTTTCGTTTTGCTTTGCTTCTGAACTGACTTTATATAAACTTCAGATGGTATTTCTGGAAGTGGTTCTTTGTTTACATTCCTTTTTTCTAAAACTTTTTCTTTATTTCTTTGATTGCTATCCCTAATGTTTTCGTAAAGTATTTTTGTTTTTTCTTTATGGTTTAAAACGTAGTCATTTACAATTTGTTTTTCTAAATCTATATCTAATAAAGAGTTTGAATTTATGTGTCCAAATAAGACTTCGCACGGCGTTAATTTTGTGACTGAATGTATGCTATTGTTATAGGCTATTATAGCATATTTGACTTTCTTAATTATACTGTCTTTTTTAAATTCGATTTGATTATTTAACAGCCTTATGTGTTCTATTAAGGTGGAATGAAATCTTTCACATAATCCGTTTGATTGGGGGTTTTGTGTACTGATAAAATGGATTTTGATTTTATGCAGGTCTAATATCTCCTTCACAATTCTGTTATTAAACTCCGTTCCATTGTCTGAGATAATAACTGTTGGTAAGCAGAACTGCGCAAAGTAATCTAATAACTTGTCTGCAATCTCTGTAGCTTGAGAGCTTCCCAAGCGATAAGCTTGAGCATACTTTGTGAAACTGTCGACAATGCTGATAAACGCATTCTTCTCTAAAGAGATAGTGTCGATGTGAATTATCTGGAAAGGCCTTGCAGCTGTAGGTGTCAAGTTCATCTCTAGTTGTAAGGGAATTCTGTCGTATTTGGTTCTTTGACATATGTCACACTGATTTATGAAATTTTGGATTAGTGATTTTAAATTAGGCCAATAATATCTTCGCTTAATTTGTTCGTATGTTTCCTGTATCTCTCGGTGATTGGTTTTGCTAACATGATAATTACTTATTGTTTCTAGGTTATCTTCTTCCGAAGTTAGGTCTAAGAGTTTTTTATTACACTTAACTAAATTTAGTTCAGTTTGTTTGAAATTTTTGACTATGCATGATGCAAATCTCTCATAAAAATCGTCTTCAAAATATAGATTATATTTTATTTTTGGTACCAAATATGATTTTACAAAATTAACTATGTCCTCTTTAAAATTATTTTCTGATATTTCGACTATTAAACGGGTTCTTGAAGTTCCAAATAGTTTTATAATTTTTACTTTCTTCGGCTCATATTTTACTAATGATAAAAATACTTGATTTTTCCCAAAGTTTACAGGCTCGTCGGAAATTGGTATTTCAATTTGGGTGTTCCCTTCGAAGTTGGAATGCACGGTTTGACTGTCACTTTCTTGATCGTACCCTAAGTTGGCATTATCTGTTGCGTCGAGTTGTACGACCATAGACTCATTATCTTCATTCAATTCCGGGAAGTAACGACTCAGTAAGTTCGCTGGAGATAATTCAAGGTCTGGTTCTACAGTGTGTTGGGTGTTTGTTGACCTTTTATCAGTAACGTTCAATCGTATTCTAAACAAAGCATCGACATTTTGGTTTAATTTGCCTTTTTTGTATCTTATGTCATAATCATATTCTTCTAATTTTAATCTCCATCTTAAAAGCTTGGAATTTGGTTCTTTAACTGAAAATAACCATTGTAAAGGTTTATGGTCTGTATAAATTTTAAATTTTCTTCCAAATAAATAAGGCCTGAAGTGTTTAGTGGCCCATACGATTGCTAGTAATTCCTTTTCAATCGCGGAGTAATTAGTTTCGCTGTCGTTTAAAGTTCTGCTGGCATACGCTATAGGAAGGTCCTTTCCATTTTTGTCCTGGCTTAAAATTGCTCCTAGTGCAAAATTACTAGCGTCTGTTGTTAGAGTAAACTCCTTTTCAAAATCTGGGTATTGTAGAAGGGGCTCATTAGTCAGTATATTTTTACATGTTTCAAAACATTCTATGAAGTCTGGATTTTCTATGTTTATTTTTGCATTTCTCTTTAAACAGTTAGTAAAGGGTTTTGTTATCTTGGCGAAGTTTTTAATAAATTTTCGATAATAGCCTATTAGTCCTAAAAATCCTTTAATTTGTTTGGTGGTTTTGGGTATTGGATAGTTTTTGATGGCCAAAATCTTTGCTGGGTTAGGTTTTACGCCTTCCGGTGTAACAACATGCCCTAGATACGCTACTTCTTTTCTTAAAAATTCTGTTTTATCCAGCTGTACTTTAAAGTTGGCTTTGCGTAATCTGTCGAATACTTCTTTAAGTCTTTGTATATGTTCTTGGAGGCTAGTGGAGTAAATTATAATGTCGTCTAAATAAACTAAACATGTTTCATTTTGGATGCCTCTCAGAATATTATTCATAATTCTTTGAAATGTAGGGGGGCTATTCTTTAGTCCAAAGGGCATTCTTAAAAATTCGTAGTGTCCCGTTTCTGTTGAAAACGCTGTTTTTTCTATGCTATTTTTATCCATTTCTACTTGGTGAAATCCTGAGGCTAAATCTAAAGTTGTAAAATACTGAGATCGTCCTAATTTATCTAATATGTCGGTAATGTTTGGCAAGGGAAATTTATCGTCAATTGTTTTCTTGTTTAATCCTCTAAAATCTATTACTAATCAAAATTTTGTTTTGCCAGAAGCGTCTTGTTTTTTGGGTACAATCCAGACAGGAAAGTTCCATGGAGAATTTGAAGGTCTAATAATTCCTTGTTCAAGCATGTCCTCAGTTTGTTTATTAATTTCGTTCTTGTAAATCTCTGGATATCTATAATTTCTGGAGTATACGGGAATTTCATCAGTAGTCCTAATAACATGTTTTATTTGGTTGGTAAAAGTTAAATCGTTTCCCTCAATATGGAATAAATCTGCATAATCTTTTATTAAACTTGTTATAGCGGATTTTTCTTCCGAGTTCATATGTTCCATTCTAAATTTTGATAAATCTAAATTTTTTCTTCTCGAATTTTTTTGTTTATAATCTAATAAATTGAAATTAGCGTTCATTTGCATTGCATCAGGTCTAAGGATATTGTATTGTTCTAAATATTTTAATTCTAATGGTTCATTTACTGTTAATTCTACATTTACTTCTGTGTTGTTTATTATAGGGCAGTAGGCTTCTCCCTTGTGTACTGAGACTATACACTGCGGAATTTCTAATCCATTTAAGTTTTTGTATGGTAAGAGTCCTTCTCCATCTTGAATATTTTGTATTCTAAATTTAATCGTTTGGATAGTGCGGGCTTGTATAACATAACTTGTTCCCTTTTTTGCTTTCTGTTCCTGACATTTATTATTATTATTATTATTATTATTATTATTATTATTATTTTGTTCTTCTGTGTTAAAATATTTAATCTGCATTTGCTTATTGCGAAATATTAATTTATCATTCACAAAATTTAAATTAATTTTTAATTCTTTTATGTTATCTAATCCAAGGAGTAAGTCAAAATCTTTATGGAAATCAAATAAATAGAATTTGGTTGTTTCTTTTCCTAAAAGTGGTAGCGTACAACTGTATTTTTCTTTTGATACTCCATGAGCGGTACTCACTTCAAATGGCTCTTGTTTTAGAGTGTTTTTGAAAAATTGGAAAGCTATTGATTTTTTAATAAATGATCTCGTACTTCCAGTGTCAATCAGCATCTTTAAATTGGTCTTGGGATCGTGGATGTACGGTAGTTCGTTTGTGTCGTCTTCTATATGCATTATGGAAAACGTCTTTTTAATGTGGTTAGTCCTAAAAAATGATTTTGGGTATGATTGTCCTCTTGAGTGAATCCGCTTGCGTTTTCCTCTTGCGTGGAATCGTCAAAGTCTATGTAGCTGTCAGGGTCCTCTTGCGGTTCATAATCTGTTTGTTCGGTCAAATAAGAGTTGGTCATTTGTTCAGTCAATCGATTCATAGTTCGATCGTAATTTTCCTCTTCTATTGGTTTCCCTGTCATCTGATAAAGTCTATTTTGTCTAATTGTGTTCCCTGTTTGACGTGTGGAAATGCTCATTGGTTCTGGTTCAAATTTTTGATGAACTTTTAATGGTGTGTAGTTGTTAGACTGTCTCGGTTGTTGATTTTGCTGTACATATGAGTTAGGTTTAGTAAATTGGTTAGGATTATTTTGGTAGTTGGGCCTATAATTTTGGAAGGTTTGTTTGTTAGGAAGGGGTTTGCGAATAGGCGGGTATTGTGGGATGTTCTGTTTAACATTTTGAAATAATTTGTTATTTTTAAATTGAAAATCGTTAGTAAGCATATTAAGTGCTTCGCTAAGAGAATCTGGATTTTTGGTTCGCATTAGCGATCCTACAGGTTCATGTAAACCTCTAAGGAGAACTCTTAACCCTAGTTTCTGTACATATTCTATTAAAACATCTTTGGCCAATTGTCTTTGTGGCTCTTTATTAACAAAAAATGAAATCTGTAAATTTAATAGTTTTTGAATTCTTTCATAAAATTTAAAAGGTGATTCGTTATTCTCTTGTTTTAACTCAGCCATTTCTAAATTTAAAGTAAAACAATCTCTTTTGTCTGAATAGCTGGTTAATAATACTTTTTTAACCTCATACCAGTTATATGAGTTTGAGTTTACTACCATTTCTAATGCTTGGCCTTTTAACTTAGCTAGTATAGAAGAAAATAGATATTCATTTTGAAAATCCTCTGGATTTTCGCTTACATAAAATTTATTTACTACTTTATCACATATGGAAACGAATCTGTGGAGCATAGTGGGCTCTCCACTATACTCAGGAATCATATCAAGATATTCCTTCTTTAATGTTGGCGTTGCCATTTTAAAATATTATTTCTTTAAAATAATAAAATTAAAAATCAATTATATAAAATTAAAAAGTATTTACTCTACTTTTTCTTAATTCTATATCTTAAGATCTACTTACAAGTTGATCCAAAATACTTTGCTCATTTGAACAATTTTCACTTTTCACTTTTCACTTACACGATATTCGCTCGTGTTCTTAATAGATATGCGCTCTATTAAGTGGTTGTAGATATTCACTCAACTTAAAGTTTCCTCAATTAACGGTTAAAACCGACGGACGTTATATTCGCTAACTTCCTTGAGGTGTCCTACCGACTGCACCAGTTACGTTTTATATTAAGCAAGAAAGGTTTTTAAAAATGATTTTTATTTTTAACAAACCTTTGAATTTAATAAACAATTAATTTAGAAAACTGTTACATTAATTTTACTTAATAAAACAATACAATTGATGTGCACTCAATCGGAGTGGAAAATGTCTGTGCGATACAGAGGCGACTTACACACTGCCGGGGCTCTGTTCTCACACCTATATAATACTAAAGCTGCGTAAGCAGGAATCTTCCTAGCACGCATTTAATTATGAAATGTTCACATAAAATGTTTATATATATGTCTTTCGTTAGTTTAGGATATTCTAAAAAGTAGAAGTGGCGTGAAAAAATACTTGCGTAAAAGTTATAAAGTCGATTATTTTAATTGTGTAAGTAAATATGTTATAGAAATATCTGTAGGTTGTATCTAGTCTAATAAAGTCCTTATTTATTGTTTGCAACTCCTGGATTCAAGTGTTGCTGACGATTAACTTCTGCACTTTACTTCTGCAAAGTAATCAACTTAACTTTACCTCTCCTTTCTCTTCAATATCTGCTTAGCTCAATTAAGCTTTTATTAATTATTTACTTAAATAACTAATAAAATTCCTTTAATACTTCCCTTAAATATTCTAAGAAAAATAACTCCTTTTAAAGCAATTTCGTATAACTTGACCGCCCCTCCCCCTAAAGTACGTCTGCACTGTCCCGACGTACTGAAAACTTAGCATTTTCCCCGATGATTTTACATTTTAAAAACGAGTATTATACCCCCCGTCCCAAATACGCCTGCACTGTGTCGAATTACCCAAACCTTAGTCTGATTTCCCGATGATTTTACTTTATAAGAAGGAGTAGTATCTAACTGATTTTGCCCAATTTCTAAGCCCTCTTTGTCAGCTACTAGTATGTTATCTTTGTCGGCTCTTGTTATTTTAATGTTTTCTATCATTACCTAAATTTATGATATACTGTATATCTTCATTATAATATTATATATAAATATATATATATATATATATATATATATATATATATATATATATATGTATGTCAGACACATACCATCTACAATTCCACTTACTTAAACAAGAACCTCACTTGGTATATTCCCTAGTCGACTTTCGACAAAATCTACACTGTACCTACGAAGTTCTAAAAATGAATTTGGATGACAAAAATATTAGTTGTAAATGATAATATATGTCTGAATCGAAATCACAGAACCAGAGACATTCAATGTCCATTTGGCTTTAAAATCATTTATTTGAAAATTCCATTATGTAGAATACATTGTGTATAATTTCAGACTGTGAAATTATTACTTTAGATAATTAAAAATGATTTAATCAACGAACAATCGCTGTCTATTGGAGATTACAAATCGCGTATATGCTTCTTAATACTTTCTGTAATATAAGATAAGATAATGTAATATTTAAATTTCAAAGATTAAAATTTATAATTAAAACGCATAAGATACGAGTAAAACTGTATCAAACCACTGTGGCGTAATGTTTAATTTAAATGAATGAAACCTCCATACCACAAAAGAATTTATCTTTTACTTAAAACCTTATGTAAATTTCAATTGCATAGCAATCATCCTCAGAGGCAATTTACAATGAAAATACATTGAAGAAACACTTTTCATAAAATATATACACCGGTAACTACACCGCCATGACCAGAATGTACATTTTCAGACCAATCACTAGGTTCAAATTCCCTCCTCTGCAACTAGCTCTGGTCTTTCTACTTCCGTGGTAAAGAGTTACCCTTACACATTTTATGTAATTGAAATGTACATAATGTTTTAAATAAAAGAAAAAGTCAGTTTTAGTATAGAGGTTTCATTTCTTTAAATTAAAAGTTAAAGTTTCACTCGTTCTTGTTTCAAGTATATTCCAAACAGATTATTTCCAATCAAGGTAACGTAGCTCAGACTACTTTGCACAAAAACATTTGAAACAAAAACAGTCAGCTACTCTGAACGATTGAGCCCTTTATATTCTAACATTAATTCCATTTAAATATTATTTTAACGAAACGTGTATTGAATAGCAAATCTACTTAGTTAGGTACTTAACGTTTTCGAAAGGATTATAAAACCTGAATGCAAACAGTTCAAAGTGAAATCGTTATGCTTTAATAAGGGGGTGAAAAAGTTTTGAAAGTTGTTGAAAGTAAAAAGCTGCATGAAACTGAACGTCCGTCCGGGGAATACTGCAGACCACATTTATGTTTTTTTGTGTCCAACTTGGTTATCTCTTTTAGATGGGAAGTTATTGCGGTCGAATGGAATGGGAAGAGGAGACCTTTGAATAAAGACGATAAACAGGTGCTTGCCGGAGGTGAAATGTCCTTAGGTGATTACATTTTATTAGTCTAGACTACATTCAAACAAGTTGCTTTTGTTAGCGTTGAATTTCAACTGCAGCAGAGCGATGAAATTCTGTTCCAGTTTAACGTATTTTAAAAGATATTTCACACAATTGAAGTGACACCATTGTTAGGAAATGTTATTTGCTCTTCTATGAATAAAAATGCCAATTCTTTACAGATCCTCTTTTTTTCAAAACTGCATTCTTATACGAACAAAAATATTTAGATTATACTTACAGAAACCGTATTTTAACATACAAACTTCATGTTTGCGTAGGATATTTGAAACTATTTTGTAACCATAACTGGTTACCTCCTTTATTAGAAACATATATTTAAATATTATTTTGCTTCCTTAGTTAGAATATTTGGGTTTATTTAAGTTTTAACCTTGAACATAATAATAATATAGGTGTATGTGAATGTAAAAACATGTTAATTTGTTTAAAAACCAGCAAACAATGATTGTAGTTAGTTCTAGCTCTTTTTACTTCTCCATCTTGTTAGAGACGCGCAAACATTATTGTCAGGTTCAATGTACAAATCACTTTGACAACAAACACAATGTGATAATTTCTAAAAAGAGCATGCGATAAGATGTGCCGATGTTCATTAGCCTAATAGAAGGCCGGGCTGTCAAAAACAAATATTGTTTAAGTCAGATGGGAACATTTGATCAATGAATAACACCTGCTGCGATCTATAATATGAATCGTCTGGTATCAAACAACTCTATATCAATCAGGCCTAAATTTTTAGAAATTACAAGACACTGTATAACTTTAGAATTTAATCAGGTTTGGTTTGTTTTTTCTGTGTTTTGTAACTTTGGGTGGGATTTGCACCTAATGCTTTAAAGTAACTATTTCATACCGTTTTAATTTTTTTAATTAATAACATTTTAAATCTGGATGTAGTTGATTTTGATTTAATTTTATTGGACGCAGTTCATTTTGCTAATAACTTCAAGATTTCTTTCAGTGATAGAGATCGTTATGAAACTAACCACTTTGGATTTAGTTGGTTTTTAAATAAAATGTATAACAAATTGTATTTAAATTTTTTTAAATATAAAAAGTTATGATTCTGCATATCCAATTGGATGTACTTTCATGTTTTAACACTCAAAACCATTAAAAAATACAGATACAATCCAACAAACAACAGTTCTAAATAGCCTCACTAAAAACTGCACCGCAATAACAACAGAGGCAGCAAATGCGCAGTGGAGCACATCAGATGTAATTAATTTTTAAACTCATTCTATGACGTAGTTCATTTTGAAACTAAACCTGTATTTTATGATAAGAAATCAATATGATGTAGTTCGTTTTGATTGCTATTCGTTTTTCTCTTATGAAGGTTACTTAGGACTTAACAAATCTGTCAAAAACTAAAAATGGGCACATATGTGATGTGCCTAATTATGAAACCAGATGGCTCATGATACCACTGACTGATTATAATTCACTTGAATGAAATACGCTATAGAGAGGAAGAATTTTCCTTAAGTCAGACAATTTGGATTCTCCCATGAAATCACTTATAATAAGTGAGATATTCTAAAACGTAAGTGTACATTATATAAAAATAGATGATAGACAAAGACAAGAATATGTTTTGTGTAGTTACTTGATTAAATATTATTTTCCTCCTAAAGCCTGTAATTCTTCATTCTTTTTTATAATAATTTTCGAATAGAAAAATACCACTCTATTGCAATTTTTTATATTTATCTAGACCTTTATTATCTATTATGATGTTAATAGAAATGTCAAAAACATAATAGCATTAGAAACACATTTTATGTACACAAAATAAACATATTTAAACACACTTCATAAACACATTTGAAGCTATATCCTACCGCACATAATAAATTCCTTACTTTTCGGGTTGTCTGTTGTTATTGGAGGAGCATTACAACAAATGTTCAGAACTTCTTTCGTTACGGGTGTGTGTGGGATTTGGTGGCGGTAAATCCACTTGGAAACCTTCTCCATTCTGAACTTTTTGAGTATGACACGTAAAGCATGACTTGCATAAAACCCGCGTTGAGCATGATCACTTCGACGAATTTCAGAGTATATCCTTGGCTCTTGTGTATGGTCATTGAATGCATGGGAAACTGATGCATTCTATTTCTGACATGAGACTTGCTTGAGGCTAAGGTGAATCGCGGAATACGAACAAGTCTTCCGAAATGGTCTTCGAGGAAGATCTTGGCCTTGATTAAGTGGTTGCATGGATGCGTTATGATTAATCTAGTTCCGTTCCAAGGCCAACATGGGAAATCTAGGGGCTACTGGGGCGGAATCCCGAATTTCCCCAAGGTTGAGTCCCATGGCCAAAAATCCATAAAGAATCAAAAATCTTTGTCAGAAAAACTGGTTTTCCAGGACCGTGATTATTTTAAGACTATTGAATTTTTAATTTGCTGAAACCATTGTTTATTTTGAGTAACTCACTTATCATTTCTACATGCTTCAATAATTGGATGGATATTATCAAATTACTGTACGTTTTTCCATTATCATAAATTAAAATAATTAAAAGAAACTATTGGGTATTTGTCTACTATGGATAATTAAAACCTCTCGACTCACAAACTGTTTTTGTCAAGTTCCTTAGGTACATTTTAATTGCAAAGTAATGATCTTTAGAAGAAATTACCATTATTCAAGTAGTGTAGTAGTATCCTCTGGAGATGATTGCTTTGCAATCCAAATGTATCTACATAACAACTTAAATAAAATAATTTTGTGAATTAGTATGTTTTATAAATTTACAATAGTAATTTGCGTTTAAAATTATTTCGTTTTGATGATTTTAAAAATATTTTAATGTTTGTGTGAGCTTCAAATTCTTCATGGGATTTATTTAGCATTATCATAGTCTCGCTTTCCTGTTTGAGTTGAAAACCATCGATTTATTTTAGGAAGTGACTTTGTTGAAGTTTATTATTACTAAACATTTTGACAAAACTTTTGTCGTTAGGAATTTTTCTAAATCACTGGAATATCTTGTTTAAAACAAATGTTAGTATAATCTTACAGAATAATTTTACAGCGCAAAAAATCCATAGAGATTGTATTATGGGAGTATTTCCTTTCAATAGGTGTCACAACACTATAGCTCTACCTTCGCACTGAGCCTCCATTTCTAAACGTCGACGCCTTCATATCGCATTGTCCCGTCGCTCTGGATCCCAATTCAACCTTCTCGAGACTAAAGCACAGGTGTCTCAAGACAATACAACACAACTTATTGCTGTCTATTAGTATCCTATTGATATCTAAAGCCGTGAGATATTAATCCTTAAGGAATCTTTGGTCATTAATCGTAACAATCCCGTGAGACAAGAGTTATTAATTGCTTTCACGCTAACGACGCTACTGGTAAGGTGATAGTAATTTTCTTAAAACCTCTACGCTCATAAAATAAACTCTGCGAGAAAATATCTCTGATAACCTTTAAAGCATCGTTTGTGATCATAATTTTATTTAAATTTACACACATCAAAATATAACATTTTAAAGTCCTTATTTTCTGAAACATTCGCTTGCGAGATGTGCCATTTCGTCAACTCGGACCATTGCTACCCAATGTGACTGTTGTGAGAGTAGGAATGTGCAGTGTATGGTTTTCAATTATTTTAGGTAAATTATGTGCATTTTAGGCCTATGTGGATTTTCATGTAGTCTAACTTGGTGTAAAACTTGTTCATTGGCTGCAATTGGAAATGTCTCTTATCCTTTTTAGTTTGTTAAATTTGTAGTTTTTAATGATATGTTTGTGTAACTGTGGTTGCGATTATAAACTGTTCATTATTAACAGTATTTTGAGGGCTCTTCAAAGTTGATGTAAAGACCTTTTTGTCTTATCTACTTAGAAAGTGTAGCAATGACTAAAAATGCGTTCATAAACGACAGATTAGATGTAAATTCTGGACTTTGTAGTCCATTCCGTTCGGTGAAACTTAATCAATCTCTTTTACATTAGTTTATAATAACTTTAAGTCAAACTTTAATAGCTCTAATCCGAACTTAAAGATTGTAAATTTGTGAAAACTTACTGAGACAGACCTTTTCGATCTCTCCGTAGTGATCTTCATCAGTGTCTAAATTTCCCCTTTGGAGTTGCTAGTTTAAGCGGTGACGGTTTTAAAGGCAGGTTTTCGAAAGTATCAAAAACTATGTGTAATTTGTATTGGGTTTGTTCGTTTAATATATTTGTATTTTGTGTGTTTTTAAGTTTCATATTGTTCTAGTATATTGAGATGTGGTCCTTTTTTCAGTGTAGTTGTAAATGGCTTTGTTTGTGACGTTATGTTTGAGATCATCAATTTTAAGCTTAAATATTTTTTCTATAGACACGTTTAATTAGAAACTAATTCTTTGAATGATAATGAGTTTTAAAACTACACTGTTTTTGTACTTAGGCTATGGGCATTATTGTAATTGCTTCATATGTTTTTCAAAGTTAGGAAATTTACAGTCTCAGTCATTTTGCTTTCTATTCCTACAAAGAAAAGAGGAACCACATTAAAAAAACTCTCATCGAATTGTTCATCAAGATTGTTGGATATACCTCACTCTCATCTTACAATCATTGGGTGGAAAAATCTCATCTCAGTACTTAATGTCAAGTTTATGAAATTTTCATTCTTTACCGTTATCTTTTTAAAGATCGTGTAGCTTGTACACCTCCTTTGTCTAATGGAGTACGTCTGTCTCAGGCAGGTTCTGTACGTACACTAGCTGTTATGTTTTCCCACTTAGGATACAAAGGACAAGCTCTTAACTCGGGCGTGTAATGAGAACAGGTAAACTTCGCGTGAGCGACGATGGCCATGTATTGGCATAATTCCCCTCTATTGTCCGCACCAGGGGATCATTATCCCCTTCGCATAGCCCTACGTAATCCCAGCTACTCTTTTTTACGTTTATTGTTACAAAGGGTTTCAAGCCTTTACTGATAGACACCGGTTCATGAGCACGGTAAAACACTACCTACTCTTCTGCTATGTAACTTTACATTTAAATTTTTTCTAACATAGCCTCTTATGGACTCGATCCGACCAACAATACCTTTTTACCTTTCTTATGCCTTAATAGTCATACAGTCTGATTAACTTGACGCTAAAAAACATACCTTAATATATTATAAAGAGTATTTTAGTCTATGACTGCTTTAATTGACGCAACAAACTCATCTAATCGTATGCAGTGGGTTTTCCTACGACATTATCTATATGGGATTTCCTTGCTTGATCAACAATTGTTTAGGTCATTAAAATTTACTTGAATTTCAGTACATTTCCCAAGAAAATTTAGTCTTGTGTTTTAATAGAATGCATATTAGCATGACTGGTGGCAAATTCTCAATAATAAAACCTATCCTTACCAAATCCCTACACGGGACTATACCCTACATTCGCTTAATCGCTCCCTATTTATTACAGTTTAACCATAAATATAATATAACCTAAGTTATTTAAAATTTAACTTACCCTTTAGGTTATATATTTAATTACCTTAACACTAATTTGTCTCACCTTCAGGTTTCTAATTAATTAACACCAATATCAGTTTAAACATAACTTGCATTTATTCTTGACACTTAATTAATAAAAATTATACCACTTTACCTTAATACTATTTAGTGACAAGATTTACTCCTTAACTAATATTACAATTACAAAAAAAAACAAAGGTGAACTCTTGATGCTTTAAGTTATTACAATAAAGGTTAAAATTACTTTAAAAAAAGTATTAATTTCTTATTCTCTGGGCTTATTATTATGGATATTTTAATAAATTACAATGTGGTGAAAAAACTAGATTATTATTTAATACTAATGAATTTAAAATTGTACTGAATTTACTGTTTATAAAACACTGTTGACTAATTTAAATTGAAAAAAGAAAGTACTTATTGTTTATCGATTCCCATGGATCTTGACCGTTGATACTGCTTCGCTGCACTTTCACATAACTCACTTATATTTCCTAATTCTTTATTACATTATTTACGTCGCACTTTTTACATTATACGAATACAAAAATTTACATTTCTCTTAATTCTATTAACAAAATTTTACCCCTTATTAACATTACTAACACTTGACCCCCCACCCAATACGTCTACCCTCTTCTGAAGTTCTTCCAAGATTCCCCTCATCACCCAACCTCGCACCATCTCTCACCCCTAACTTATTTTCAGTTAATTTGGTTATTCCCATAACCATCTACAAAGAGCTTGCCCTATCGGGACAGTATGATTTTCCCAGGTATTTTGGAAAGTGCTATCTTAAAATGGTTGAACCCTTATTTTGTTAAAGATTCCCCAGCCCCTTTTTAACTACACTAGAAATAAAACCATTGTCATGTACTTTGTCCGTAATTTTAGGAACTATGCTGGTTTAATATGGTCTATATGGTTGGCTTAATATTTCTTCCGACTATTTTTTTTATTGGATGTAATCTGAATTTATTCTTTAGCCTCAAACCTTATGTTATAGTATTTATTTTTAATTTAAAAAATTTTAATGGTATAGTATCTTAAATACTTCAAGCTCATAAAGGTCAAACTGAAGATCGATACTATTTGCAAACAATCCACCCAATTAAAATCAAAGCTCACAGTTTTAGTGTTCTACACCTTCCTTGAGGGCTTTCTAATTATATAGCTATTGATATCACTTTGCGAAAACATCACAACTTACTGATTTATCTCAGCAGACGCGTTTCGCATTACTGCATTGTTTATTGATGTGAGTCACGTACGAGAATCTTACACCGATCTACTGCGAAACGCGTCTGCTGAGAAATATCGGTAAAATATGGTGTTTTTTTACCAAGTGATAGAAATAAATACAAACAATTGAATATTATATTTGTTGTTATTATGTGACGTTATAATGTAATCAGTTGCGTTCACTACTTGCTATGGTAACAAATAGTGAAGAATGACTAAGGTAACAAGCCTATTAGCGGACTACTAATGATTGGACCTAGTTTTTCCTTCCTAAACCACAAGTCAGAGGAATGGACGTGTTTAGGAAGATAGCTTCCCCCTTCACGACCCTCTTTGCCAGACCCTTGCAAACTCTAAGCTAAAAATTATCACTAATAACTGTACCGTGCACTTTTGGAAATTGTAGAACTGGCGAAAGTCTAACACTTTTTTTCAGCTATACAAAAAATCTCCAATAATAAAACTCCCGAGTACGTTACACCAATGTGAGGCGTACGATTGTGAATAGTTACTTGTCAATAGACACTTATCTTGATACAGAATCGGTCGTTTAGAAGTAAGGTGCACACCCCTTTGTAAGAAAGATACCCTCCCTCTTAAAAACAGTACATAGAGAACTTCATACCACAAATATCCTACTTCTATATCGGACTATACTGGGCAGCCACCACTCAGATAAACCGGTGAAGAAATATCTACCACACAGATCCCACTTCCCTTATCTTTCTCTTTTATCTTACTATGCGTCCTATTTAAACATACCTTTATACAAAATATATTCCTCTTAAACGGGAACAAAACTTTATTAAAAATTATTTCAGAAAAAGAATAGTTTGAGCAACAACCTAAAAGAACTGAACAATGTGTTAAAATGACTAAAAAAACAATACGTGCTAAGCAAATACTTTATTTTCTGATATAAGATGATTATGTATTTCTAGATAAAGGGTTTACTCGTTCAAAGGCCTTTAAAATTAAAGTTTCAAAATGTCAAATAAATATATGTATCATGTGATAGCCCATAAGTAGAAGAATTTACTTCTTTCATGAAGTTAACCGGTACCTGAAAGATTTTAACAAATTTACTTGTTTTTTTTAAATCGTTCAGCGTCAATATCGCCCCTTACCTATTTGTAACGCCAGATGCTATTTACTTCAAAGGTCGAAAGTTCATATCGAAAAAAAACGTCTAAGAAAGCAGTTGAGCTGAAAGTGACAGGAAAATTATTATATAAAATGAAAACATTCAAAGAAAACTAAAACTGTTGATTAGTTTTGCATTAACAACATATTCCTAATTTTGAATAACATTGTTATTGTGGAGGAAATTAAAATTAAAAATTGTTTTGTATACGATCTATATTTACCTGTTTAACATTACTGAAATGATCAAAGCTAGAATTAAAATATTACAAAATATGTTTGTTCATTTGGATGTCATTTTATTGATTTACTCTCTGTGATTTTTCGTAAAAACTACCTTCAATACTTTGCAAGACTTAGTGAATTAATTCAAATAATCTATTATAAAAATTCAGCAAACTATTTATTGATTGTCCTAGCTATTTTGTCTGTAATTTGAATTCCTTTGTTTACTGAAACAAAAACAGAAGCAAAATTTAAGTGAAGTTCTTAAATAGAATTTTAACCAAAAATAGGCGTTGCAATAGTTTGTTTTTGTCAAATTTACGTAGATTTTTAATAAAACAAACACACTAATTTATTAAAACAAACACACTAGTATATTGAAACAAACAGACTAATTTTGACTACGATGCAACCTTCACCAGTGCTTGACTACTACTCATCATGTCGCCAAGATCTGTTAATATATCGCCATCAAAATTAATCTGTTCGTTTTAATAAAATAATGTGTATTGGGGATTAGAGTAAACTCATTTAAATATTAACGTTGTGATTTGTTCTCACTAGCTACTCTTTAATAACATTAAGATATTAAACAGTTTTAAACTACAGTTTAATTTAGGTTATATTTTTAAAAACTCAAATCTTCAGTTAGGCACACTTAAAATTATGGTACTTGGTTGCTCATATAAACGAACTGGCCCTCCCTGTCATGACACTGGCGACTTGTAGGAATTAAGGTACTGGGCTTTTGGTATGGCGGATGGATCAAAATAGGGGTCAATATACCTTCCTTCCCTGCTTCAGTTATTAGTACCGTTCAGAACGATATCCTGAAGTACATCCGGATGTTAGGTGGCTTAGTAGTTGAGATACGTGAGAATCCGTCTCTCACAAATACGGTCAAACATCACTTGTTGTTTGAGTTAATAGGGTAATCAAGACCAATTTAATATTATAAAGCTATGTTTTACGATTCATCTATTGAAATTCTTAAAACTCATTTACAAAATAAAAAAAAAAATGATCTCAAGTTAGATAGAAGGAAAGTGTGTCTATATTCAAGAACCCGAAATAATTTTTTTACTAAAAACTAATACTTATATTTCATCCAATATATATATATATGTATATATATATATATATATATATATATATATATATATATATAATATAAGTTATGTAATAATAATACATATATACGGTGACAAACTATGAATAAATTACTAACCACTGACCCACTACAATGCAACTTTTTAAATTTAAGTGTATAATATTAGATATTATATTTCTAACTAAACCTTTTAAAACATGAGTCCAAACTCTATTGAAATGTTTCGTGTTACTGTAAATACACGTAGTATACTAACTAAAAAGAACAGAGTTTCATTTAAAAATAAATTTATATATTAATTTACACATCATAATGTTTAGGTTTAGAGTAAAACTTTTTTAAATTGTATAAATAACTTTATACATATTTATTTAAAATTTCAAGAAGAATTTTCACTATCGTGGACCAACGCCTAGTAAGTGGATTCTAGTATGTCACTGACGAAATGGTGGGAGAGAGAGTAGAGACGCGGGAACCTTCTCTATTATTTGATTATCATGTAGGAGCAAAAAGCTATAACTACATTAAATCTATAGGCCTGTCGAGTTCCGGACCAAATAACATTAAATAACCACTCAGCCAATGCAATAGCTCAGAAAACTGCTGATTACTGCCTGGCTAGTGACGTCACTACTTTTTCCGGCTCATCTCTATGTAGCGCGCAGAGTAATAGCGTTAAACAGTAAATGATCTCGTGAAGGGTTTTATTATGATTAATTAAATATATATATTTTCAGTCACAATAATTGGTATTTCATACATTTGTAAAAACGTCAGATTCCTTTGACAAAAAAACGTGAAGTTCCTTATAATAGAGTTTTATTAATAACGGAAGGAAGGTGGTGTTATGAATTTTTAAAAGATGAATGGATTCTAAAAGCATTGTCCTCTACGCTTACTCCAACTTGCAGGAATATATTGTTCGCTAATAATATAAAAGTTTCCAGAGGTAATATAAGGTTTAAAGGTAAAGTCATAAAAAGTTTCTAAGCTTTGCAAAGTCCAAGTTTATTAAAATCTCTAATACTATATCCAGATGAATTTATAATATTCAGTTACTGAAGCCTTTGATGTTATTAGTTGTCTAGTGCCGATGGCAGGATTATCCGGCCCGCAGGCATCGGAGAGATTATGAGCCATATAAACCCCATCCCCTTATTACAATCTGTAGGTTTTAGAAAAGGAAGAGTGAATAATTTACAAAAAATGTCAGCATTACACTCTTATTGTTTACTAATTACGACTATTTTATAAGTATTTATTTAACCAATTTAGCTACGATCTTCCTTCATCCTTACAGATTGTCATCCTTGAGATTGATCTTACAATTAAATCTTCAAAGCAACATAAATTTTTAAAAATGGGTCCAAAGTTGTTGATATTTCTATCTTAATATAACATTCGCATAACAACTAAACTTTCTAAACTAACATCTTTTTGAAATTGTTAATAACATTTCTGCCACTGTCCACTGATTACAAACATTTGGTAACTTGAAGTAGTCCTTACAGTTGTAAGGAGACTTTATGAGTTGTCACTTAGGTCCTCTCTCCTTCTACTTCTCCAAGCAGAGCTGTCTAACGGCGGGCCGCTCAAGTTAACGTCTACACCTGATTCTTTAGTCTGAATTTTATCATTACAAGCGGTTTGTCTCATTGATATGTAGTCCCTACTCTGATTCAAACCGGCGAGAAGATTCCATAATTTCACGTGTACCATATTTTCTATTTCAAATTTGGCTGTAGGCTTTTGAAGAATGTAACTGATTTTGTTGCTACGTTTATTGTTAAGTTCGCCCGATTAGAAAATGAAAAATAGTTATAAGGTCGCCAAGGAGAGATATAAGATGATGGTGAACAACGAATTCCTAAAGTAGTTACATAATGGTGCTTGACGATTTGCTAGTAGTTATTCTTTTTCCTTTCTTTCCATTGTTTATGTAATTATTGTTTCTTATTCCATTAAAATCGGACAAAATTCAAAATTTCTCTTCTTTATAATACTATAATTTCCTGCTTTACAAGCCATAATTGTAAAACCTAATAACGATAAATTACATTCTAGCTAGGACAATACAACACTGTTAAAGACCGGAACGTTTGTTCTACTTTAAGGTATCATAGCTGGAAAAAGAATACAAATATTATACAATTTAAAAATATTTTTCATTGATAAGTTCGTGTGCAATGGCGAATAGCGCAAAGTTCGATAACAAAATGGGATACATCCTATAACCTTTACGAGATAGAACAAGAAATATGTTATTATGGATTTAGGAAAGGTAAAACATCGTTTTCCAATCGTCTTTTACTGATGATAATTATTTTCTGGAACCTATTTTTCCATTTCTCTAATTATGTCTTTTTATCTGTGAGGTTTGTGAGCTCGTTGTAAAGATTGTTTATTAACTTAAGCCATTTGTGTTTTGGTTAATTTACGAACACGTTATAATTTGAGTATAAAATAAAAGCAGAAAGCAGTTGGCTGCCTGGCTTTTTGATTCACCTAATATACATCTGTTTTTGTTTGAAGGTCGATGTCTAGGCTTCGGAAATTGTAGAATGTTGTGAAAGGTATGGAGTTAGATAGCAGAGAAGTACTGGGGAAAAATTACCAGATGAACAGATAGACAAACTACAGAACTGCTACGGTCTGGCAATTAGGAGTGGTGTTTCAGAGAAGAGTGGTATACAGGAAATGAGAGGGAATATCTGGGTCAAATACTTCCACAAGATGTCTAACGATGAACATCCTCTTCATGGGGTTTGTTCAAAAGATTAGATTCAAGATACGGTTATAATAAAGCTGAAGAAAACAAGGTAGCTATCCACAAAGATAGCTCACTTGAGTCACTTTTGAAGAAAACAAGGTAGCTATCCACAAAGATAGCTCACTTGAGTCACTTTTGTTAGCTATAAAATTATATAAATAGACCTTTCAGATATATTGGAAGTGGCATATGTTACCGCAGTGTTTCCATTATCCCCATTTGTAAGACTTCCTGTTCATACCAGAATTTGAAAGTGTCATAGCCTACCACAGTTTTTCCATTATCCATTTCTGATTGACTTGATCGACACAACAGACTTTGAAATTGTAAAACTCTGCAGCAGTATTTCCAATATCTTTCGGAGCGACTTCCTCGACATAACAGAGTTTGAAATTGTCATATTACCCTTTATTTATAACTGCTTGACATATCATAGCTAGGATCAGTCATACCTCATATTTTCGCTGTTACCGTAGTGTTTTCATTATAGTGCTCTGTGATACTGCTTGGAATTGCTGTTTTACCAAGTGCTATAGGTTACCGTATTGTTTCCATTATAAATTGTGTGATTTCTTGACATAAATGACAACTGTTGTGCCTAGTGTTTCCATTATCCCCTCTCAGTGACTGCTCCACATATCAGACATTATATGACATTGGAGAACTGTAATACCAGAAGTGTTTTATGCAGCTGCAGTGTATGTAATGTGTATGCCCATATGTATAGTTGAAGTCGTTATAACAACCGACACAGATATTTTGACTTTTCAGACGACATAATTTTTGAACACTATATTTATGAATCTACGAGAGGTATATAAGCGTGTATCACCAAGCTAGAGTAAATGAGCATCTGTCCGGGAGCGATTAATTTTAGTTTGGGAGTAGAGGCACTGATCGTCAACGCTCCCATGACTGTAGCCCTGTTGACCTTCACTCGGTAGCATACGCGATGGAGACTACACTGGGATCTGACGCCAGTTGGGAAGTCCGAAGGGTTATTCGTTTGTTGACAGCCAAAAGTTAATCTGCTATTGAAACTAATTGTCCGTTAGGTAATGTTTATGGTAAAAGTGGCGGTTTATAACGGCAATATTGCTGTTCATAATGAGCCCTTACTCTCCTTCCAAAAACATCTTCTGCATTTAGAAAAATCGAACTATTTAGAAAAAAAATTACACTTTTAGCATAAACATCTCTTAACTGGCGATGAGTTTCAATGCCAGATTTACTTATGGCAGTCAAAAAAAGAATAAACAATTAACACTTCGCACTGGCGGCAGAACCTAGGTGTTAGATGATTTATTTTATTTTAAATTATTTTCATCTCCGATTTGCTGAAAGATATTTTCTGAATAAATTTCTTATAACGTTAAAGTTCTCAGCTTTTGTAAAGAAAGGACTGTTTACTTAATGTATCCTTTTTCCATCTTGTGAGAATGCAACATATGATTTTTACACATACATATTCTATATGGATTCTTGGAAACTAAATACAATGTAAGGAAACTGAATTTTTATGTCAGATATTATACTTATTTTTAAAATGCAAAATAATTCAATATAGTTGGAAAAATATAGCTACTCTATTTAATGTTAATTTATTTACACCTATATTTGTATAAAATAAATTTATGTCTTTATAAATGCCCAATCGTTCACTTTAAATGTTTAAATAAGAGCCATCGCAGCCCATCGCTATGCGTCACTAGCTACGGAATCCTTCACTTTAAATGTTTGAATAATAGCCATCGCAGCCCATCGCAATGCGTCACTAGCGACAGAATCGTTCACTTTAAATGTTTGAATAATAGCCATCGCAGCCCATCGCCATGGGTCACTAGCCACAGAATCGTTCACTTTAAATGTTTGAATAATAGCCATCGCAGCCCATCGCAATGCGTCACTAGCCACAGAATCGTTAACTTTAAATGTTTTAATAATAGCCATCGCAGCCCATCGCTATGCGTCACTAGACACAGAATCGTTCACTTTAAATGTTTGAATAATAGCCATCGCTATGCGTCACTAGCCACGGAATCGTTCACTTTAAATGTTTGAATAATAGCCATCGCAGCACATCGCTATGCGTCACTAGCCACAGAATCGTTCACTTTAAATGTTTGAATAATAGCCATGGCAGCCCATCGCAATGCGTCACTAGCCACAGAATCGTTAACTTTAAATGTTTTAATAATAGCCATCGCAGCCCATCGCTATGCGTCACTAGACACAGAATCGTTCACTTTAAATGTTTGAATAATAGCCATCGCAATGCGTCACTAGCCACGGAATCGTTCACTTTAAATGTTTGAATAATAGCCATCGCAGCCCATGGCAATGAGTCACTAGCCACTGTATCGTTCGCGCCCTACTGCTATGTTTTACTATAATAAAATAAGGGTTTTCATAGAGAAGGGGATTAATAGTTAACACTGTTAGCCCCATGAACGAGTGGTAATTATAACAGATGTTTCGAAAAAGAATAAAAACCACCGTATGCTTAATAAAACTGGCATAGTCACCTGTTTGTAAAATAAAATAATTTTAAGACAATATAAGGACTTCGCCTGGTATTAGAAACAATGAATTCAAATTTACCTAACAAACTAACTTACTATATGGAGATTTTAAGAGTAACAAACACAAAATAGAACCTAACACGTTCCCTGATGCTCGTGGTAGGGATACATGCCATCTGTCCATCGGTGATTCATTGGTCCAGTGTGCTTCTAGCACGTGTAGAAGTGAATTTTGTCTTTGTCGTTCCTCGAAAAGTATCTTAGTGATATTCTACACGTGTTCGTTTTAGTATCCTGTCTTTTTTCGTTTTGATATTTGAGATATAGTTTTGATATACTAATGATATGGTCACTTCGATCAACAAGGAGCAACTTGAAAGTGAAAAACCATTGCATATAGTCACTTAAACCCACGTCATGAAAGTCGTTGATCGTAGTGACCAGATGATGAGCTACTATCCATCTGAGCGTAAAAAATTTGGTTGATAAAAAAAAAATTCGTTCACGTGCTCCAAATGGTTATGATTACCGCTCACTACCTTTTCAACGAAGTACAAGTTTCAACCGACGGGAAAAGAATGAAAATGTATGATTTTCATCAGACAGCGGGTTATTCTCTGCTTCCCACCCTACCTGCTCCAGAAAGAGCATTGAAGCGCACATGTGCCTTGCACGTACCTTCAAAATTAACCAAAAACGGTGCGACGGAAAAGGTAATCTGGCAAAACTGTGCCGTGTTTGTCATTCGCGTGGTATTAAAAAACGTGTTGTATGACAGTGTGTGGAATGTGAAGGATAGCCAGGGATATCCGTCTCAAAGTGATTTTACTACTACCACAATAATTAATCACAATTAATCAAGTTATTGGGGTTGGTTTTTAGGGCTGTATATTTTAGACTTAGACTAATTTTTATTCATTTCTCATTCTTTAATACCAATTGTTTGTTATAAATATAGACAAAAATTACATGTGTTATCACGATATATGTGTTACAATAGAAAGCTGACTTTATTTAGTGCAAACCGGTGCAGACTACTATCCCCAGATGCGCGTGGTACGGATCCCTACCGCGATTTCAAAATGGTTACCACGGGGTTTTTATGGCTTGTATCGTCATTTTATTTTCATATTTCTTCATTTCATACATTTTGGTAAGAAAATTGGAAAAAAAATTAGCATTTGTCATACTACATTGCATGTATTTTAGCAGTCAACGTGCTAATAAAAGGTGTAGAACAAACGAATAATATGTTAAGCTGAACATAGAAACATAATCGCCGAGCCTTACATGTGCCTATAACAATCTACTACCGAAACTAACTAAAGAGAAAAGGTAATCTTCTTATATGGAGATTTATAAACATAATATCCTATAAAAACAAGAAATTAAATTTTGTTCCAGAAATAGTCTCCGTCATAACATATTTATTTGTAAATCGAGATACATGGCCATTTATACCTACATCATCCAAGGGAAGTTTCAAGACCAATTAAAAATTCCTAATGTGTTTTTCCCAAACTAATAAAAGCTATAACCTCTTTAGAGATATCTTGTTTAAGAGATAATTTATTATTTTTTTTGGCACGTAAAAGTGTAATTATATATAGATGTTTTTTCTAATAGGTATTTTTATTTTAAACTTTTATCTCGACCTATCAGACTATAGAGAGGATAACAAAAGGTGTACCTATTGTTAGCCTTTTATATTTCTCATTTCGTTTATTGCTTTAAAACCCCCTTGGTAATGACAAAGGTAAGATTTAATATTTTTGTGGAAATATGTGTTAAGGATAACATTTTTGTTTGCTAATTGAATTAATATAATTTGTACTATCATCTCTTCCATGCTAGTGTGTTATTCATCTTGGAGATTTTGATTTCAATAACCTTAATGTAATAACAAAAAACATCTGTTTTTATATTTTGGGGAAGGGACGTGTTCGGGATGCTATTTTTATTTGCTCATTGAATTATTTTAATATGTACAAGCGTCTTTTCCATTCAATTGTGTAATTTGTCACCAATATTTATCTTGGTAATATTGATTTAAAAGATCCTAATGAATAATGTAAATATATGATTCTATATTTTAGGGTTCGGCAATTTATCAGGTTAATGTCTTTTTACGCCCATACCAATATAACAGTCTGTCACTTTTCCATGGAAAGTTTTACGTATTTATTGGCAGTCATGTTCGTTATAGGATTTATATTTTAAAAAAATCTTATAGTAATGAAGTACCATAATTTTGGGGATGGGAACCAGTGATAAAAAATGCATTTATTTCTTATTTAAATATAATAATTTGTTTTATGAAATTGCTTCATCTGCTCATTTAGTTTCAAGTCTATAATGTCAGTATTCTCAAAATAAATATATTTACGTTTATTGTTTTGCCTACACATTATTATTTACACAGGAGAAAGATTAACGTCGGTCGTAGTATTTACTGATTGATAACTCATGATATATAACTTAACCTCACATTCGTCTAGTTAAAGAGTGTAACCAGACATGAATAAATACCCAACATTTCACATTCGGAGTAATCGTTGACATAAAATGGCCTAGAAAGGAACATAGAAAACGAAACTTATAAACATAAATATCCCTGTTGTCAATTGAGGGAAAAAATTGTATTAGGATATATTTTTTTCAATATTACGATTAAACAGATTCTAAGGTAATAAAACCTAGACGTGACTAACAGAAGTAACATCTGTTTCACCTGGCACACATATAATATATTCACCAACACATACAGCCACATCTGTCTTACAGGTGTAAATTATTCCCGTGAGGATGGTGAAGAGGCTATCAAGACTAAGTAGAGTAACGAGAGGTATTCTTAGGAACTGTTTATAACTAAATCCATTCATTTGAAATTTTGTGTGTTTGTAAAAAAATAGTCAAAGAATAAAATTTCCACAGAGCCGATGTCAGCTTCTATCCTGGAGAATTGCCCTGTAATTAATTAGAGAGACAGATTTTAAGCTAAATGTGTAGTATAGGTTATATTTTTTCACTAAATCAATACTTTCCGAGCTATTTGCTGCTGAAAAGTTGATTTTCTCGCTGAGACTAAGTAGAGTAACGAGAGGTATTCTTAGGAATTGTTTATAACTAAATCCATTCATTTGAAATCTTGTGTGTTTGTAAAAAAATGGTCAAAGAATAAAATTTCCACAGTGCCGATGTCAGCTTCTATCCTGGATAATTGCCCTGTAATTAATTAGAGAGACAGATTTTAAGCAAAATGTGTAGTATAGGTTATATTTTTTCACTAAATCAATATTTTCCGAGCTATTTGCTGCTGAAAAGTTGATTTTCTCGCTGAGACTAAGTAGAATAACGAGAGGTATTCTTAGGAACTGTTTATAACTAAATCCATTCATTTGAAATTTTGTGTGTTTGTAAAAAAATAGTCAAAGAATAAAATTTCCACAGAGCCGATGTCAGCTTCTATCCTGGAGAATTGCCCTGTAAGTAATTAGAGAGACAGATTTTAAGCAAAATGTGTAGTATAGGTTATATTTTTTCACTAAATCAATACTTTCCGAGCTATTTGCTGCTGAAAAGTTGATTTTCTCGCTGAGACTAAGTAGAGTAACGAGAAGTATTCTTAGGAATTGTTTATAACTAAATCCATTCATTTGAAATTTTGTGTGTTTCTAAAAAAATGGTCAAAGAATAAAATTTCCACAGTGCCGATGACAGCTTCTATCCTGGATAATTGCCCTGTAATTAATTAGAGAGACAAATTTTAAGCACAAGGTGTAGTATAGGTTATATTTTTTCACTAAATCAATACTTTCGGAGCTCTTTGCTGCTGAAAAGTTGATTTTCTCGCTGAAAAAAAAATATTTTTAAGAGCTTGTTACGATAAACTTCTAAGCTAATGTTTAACTAAAAAAAGTGTAATGAAACAAATTGAAGCCTATAAAAATAATATGGTTTTATAAAAGTGTTCTAAGTGAAAATTATTAATTGAGAATTTTCTACCTGCTAAAACATGTTTCCATGTTGTTTTTGCAAGAATTATTAGTTTTTAATTTTTTTGCAGATTATAGAGGGTCATAATTTATAACTTATAAAGAATTAGTTTTTATGTTGGAGTGTATGGTACAGTATTCATCCTACAGGAATAAATAAGATTTAAATGAAAAAAGTTATTCAAGCCGTATTTTTTGTCTATTCTCTTCAATAGTGGGTAGTTTTCATCCCTTATAAACAAAAGGTTAACCTAGAGCCTATATAAAGTTTAAAATGGAGGGTTGGATAGGGCTAGTTTTAAATTTTCAGTAACATAGATGTTGTTACAAAGAATGTGTAGATATTATTACACTTTTATGCTTAGTAACTGGACTATACATTTATTCTTTGCGATGTCCTAGAGGAAACATAGTGTACTACAATGCCAGAGTTAAAATTGTAAGCACATTAATTCTGGACACCAAAGACGAATTCTGAAGAAATAACTAGGTAAAATGTGGTGCTTTGTGATTGCCTAAGCGAAGCTCTGTACGCGTAACAATGTCTTTTATACCACTAAGACAGATTAGTAAGTTGGAGCTCGTTACTTGGGTCTCTCGTTATTCAAAAGAGCTATGGCTAATATGGACACAACTACGATTCAACCAGCCCTTATTATCACAGCCACTCATTTTCAGTCTTAGTCAACCTGGTGCTAACGAGATATGAAACCAGCACCTTTGATTACTATCTCATTGCTCTACCACAAGTCCAGTGGTTCCTAAAGTACGCACCGTGACCACTAGGGGCGTTAAAGATCATCGTCAGGGGTGTGACTCTAAATTACGATTTGAAAAAAAAATTTCGTGAGTGGAATCACGTCGTAAATCTACGCGTCTATGTTGACGGGGGATATTAAAAATAGGGATGTACATACAACTGCATTTAACAGAAATTCTAGTAAACTAGTTCTACGTAAATAGCTGGTACGTTATAAGGTAACTATTTTTGTTGTCTTTTTACCCAGTGAATTGATATTTTATTCACAAGGAAAAATTGTTTTTCTGACTGTCCACGTCTTAGACCTATATGTGTTGCTACGGTATAAAATACACTCAGTGAGAAAAACTAACTTAAAACTGGAATACCAACAAAATAATTGCCAATTTTTTGTATGTTCGCCGCCAGAAAATATTTTAACCTAAAGAGTGCCATTTTTAAAGAACGTTTGTGAACTTCTGTACTAGACCACAAAAGTGAACTGATCACAGGAATATAGATTTGTTACCAGTCTAAGTAAGTTCATTGTTTCAATAAATATTAAATACCTTCAACCATTTAGAGACTCACTAAATAAAAGATAATAACATACTAATTAATTCATCTGTTAGTTTTATACACTTTTTTGATTAAATTCAGTCGGAACTTTCTTGATTGTAAGTTTTAAATGAGAATATCTTGAGTTCTCTACATATCAATGCATTTTTATCTTATTTTATAAAGTTTTTCCAATGGAAAGAGTCGTAAAACTCTGACAAGCGAGTGTACAGCATTGAACCTTACGCTGTCTAAACTAAATAAATCCAAACGAAACAGGAGCAATTCCGTTTGCAAAGTTTATATTGATAGCTTAAATTTTCAATTTAAAATTCGTCTACTGTAGTTTATAGCGGTAAAAGTTTAATAAAAAAAGCAAACCCTACGGCAGGTGAATCGATCAACTTTTCTTTCAAAAGTGTCAAAGTTTTGTGTCTTAAAAATGAGCATATCTAGAGATTATAAAATTCCAATTTTACCGAAATGTGTTTAGTTTTAGTCGATTTTCCACAAATTTCTAAAGAAAAAATATTTTAATATAAAAATAATACTTTAATATCTAAAGTATTACTGAATTCTTATTCAATGAAAGAGAACTTCTAGTATCATAATTAAATGCAAGAAAAGATATCCAAATATATTTTTGTAAAGTTGTTTGTTCTCTTTAAGTCCGTAAAAGCAGATATTTGTAAAAGTTCAAAGGGGATTTGTGATGTGGCTTATTTCGGCATCAATAAGATTAATTAAGAAACAAGCTATTTACTTTCGAGTAGAAAAGAAATTTATAAATATTTATACTGAATAATTTTAAAAATATAGAATTTGTTGCAGATATTTGTTTTACTTTTCAAACATTTGGTTATTCGTTATTATTTCAAAATCAATATATTTACTGCTGGTAAATAATTTCCCAAATCAAGTAGGTTGAAATAATAAATATAAATGCTTGGTAATAAATAATTGGGTTTAAATAAAAGAAATTTAATTTTTTTTCTTTATTTATTTAAACATACCATTGATATAGCTAATGTCAATGATGACCAGATTGTTATTAATAATCAAAATTGGCATAGGTAGACACTCTTCTATTGACAGAAATACCAGCATTTCTAGACCGCTTACAATTTATAGACAAACTATTATTATTATAAAACTAAAACTGACCGACACGCAGCCATTTGGAGTCGGACCTGAATGTTAAAACGTAGATGATAAATTTATAAGCGTTAACATCTTGAATTTTTAAAGTGACCAATGATTTTTTGATTAATTGTTTTCTACTATAAAGTACAGTTTTACTTATTTCTATTCAAAATGTTTTTTGAAAATATAATAAAAATTTCAATTGTGAAATATCGTCTCAATATTTCTAGGACTATTACTGGTTAGATGAGCTATAACGAAACTAGTGTGTCATATATTTGCAATAGTCACTGTTGGCAGGAAAAAATCCATATTTGTGTACCCAGTCAGTTGGTAAAACCCGCGAAATGTTAGGGATTTAGTTTGGGGGCAACAAATTAGATTTTATATGACGTACACCATGGATGTTGTTCATCACCCTATCACACAGTACATATTAAAGATAGCAATTTGCCAATTTTTTCTGTAAAGTATTAATGAGCCTTATGTGAATCGTAAGGAAAGTTATATGGTATACCTGAAACACATTTTTATAAAAAAAACGGATTTTTCACAACAATATTGTTTTTAAAAACATTCATACCAGTTTAATTGAAAGTTTGTCTCTGGCTAGCTGGCACTAACAAGCTTGTACCCTGATGGATTAAGTACGGATAAACCAACTAGGTTTGCGCTAATTGGGAATTTACGCTCTACCGGTCTCTGTGAATTTTTCTATATTTAGTTTTATATTTAGAAAATTCCCAATTGTTTTATATTCATTACCTATCTAAACCATCTTTTTGAAACGATTTTACTTTAAAATACTTCTTTGTTCTGTCTGTCAGACGGATTATACATCGAGAGATTATATCTAAAAACCGATTGAATGTATATATATATATATATATATATATATATATATATATATATATATATATATATACATATATATATATATATATATATATATATATATATATATATATATATATATATATATATAGGATTAAAGCAATACAACAATGTGCTACATAATTATTTTGGGTCTAAAGAGATTTGTGGGATTTGTGCCCGATAAGACTACAAAAATGCTACATATGAAAATGTATAGGTTTCGTAGTAGTGCCCAGGATGATCGTCTGTGAGTTTAGTCTGAAGCTCACTGATAGCTTTTTAGTTCATTTGTAATAACACAGGAATAAATAGATAAACATGTGAATGAATAATCAGTTAGACAACCATGTTTGTATTTGAATCAAATGAATACTTGTGATTTAAATAGCTAATGAGGCTTTGTATTCCCACAGCGTGCTCCAGACAAAGACAAACTGTTGCACAGAGAAGACTACGGATACTTCAAACTTTAACGGGGGAAGGTTATTTTATTGCCAAAGATAAGACGGAAAAAGTGTGGGTGTAGGCTTTCGGCCTAGGTAAGTTCGTTTTTAGAGCGAACCAATGTCAACATAAACCAACTCGGTGCAGTATCAACTTCGTACCCCCCAAAATACTTCCAAGGTAAGCACCTAGGTTAGGTCAGGTTAGGTCAGTTTATTTTATGTTAATTTAGTTTACTGCTAAAACTAAGCCACACGCTAGTCACCCGAATGGGCTTCTTTGACCCGAGTCACTAGCTAGCCACCCAAGGTTGAGCTTGTTCGACCCGAGTCACACGCTATTGACCCAAGTTTGAGTTTATTTGAGCCGAGTCAACCACACTAGTCATCCGAGTTTGAGCTTGTTTGGCCCGAGTCACCCTCTATTCACCCAAGTTTGATCTTGTTTGACCCGAGTCACAAGCTAATCACCGGAGTTTGTGCAGAGTGATGAGTTTCAGCTTCTATTATAGGGTGCATGGTTTGATATGTTGTACATTCTCCCCAATAAGCATCTATCTGTGTGTTCTTTATGGTCTAGAGGTTGAAGCCGATAGACTAGCTACTCTAAGTCACTCGATTTCTTCCTTCTTAAAAACTTTCAAAAATACAGTGGCTAATGTGTTAAACACGCCATCCATAGGTGCATCGCTAAACTCCTATCCTTAGTAGGATTGGTACACCACTTTCGCACCTTCCAGGATGAAACTCTGAATCCGCTACTGGGAATACCAATTGCCCCTTATCCTGGTGGTGAACACTGATCGGTTTCTACATATGTTTCTGTGATTAAGGGTAGGTTGTTATCTTTGGTACTATGACGTCTCTCTTCCTAACATCTAGTCCTCATGAAAATATTTCGGTCGGAACTATTTTTGAAATTAGAAGCTAGGTTTTTCGACAGGTCTTGGCTTAGGTTAGTTACCTTATCAGATCTGATCCATTACTTATCAGAGAGAGAATATGTTTACACTTTAGTTCTATAAACAAAATATTTATAAACTTACATATCAATTACATGTGTCACTTTTACAGGTCTTCGTGATAAGCTCTAAACCCTTTTCCTACTAGTCAGCTTTATATGTGGATAGCCGGAACATAGAACAAGAATAATTTAGACAGTCTTGCACAGAGGGGAAAATATATTTATCTGAATAACAATGTCGGATAATTCACCAGATGAATTTATTTATGTATCATTTATGCTATTAAAAAACTGGCCCGGCACGTGTTGTCATATATATTATGATTAGAATCGCATTTTCGTTCTTAGGTAGGATGAAAGGAAAATATAAGTATACATTATTAAAAACAACCTTAAATTGTTTTGACAATTCTCTGGAAAAGAGCCGATATTCTATCCGGGAGCTAACGTGTTAATAAATTCGAAACATTACAACACTTAATTTAATTATTTTTTAATAAATTATGATAATATATAGTAAAATCAAAATGTCTACTTTTCTGATATTATGAAAGTGGTGAATAAAAGCTGCAAAATAGTCTTCTTTGGTTTTGTATTCCCCAAATTGCAAAAATACGAACTTCACAGGAAACAGACTGCAATTAAAAGTAAATAAATTACGGTTCAGAAGAAAAATCTTGGGAAATTAAAGTGAAAACATTTAGGTTTTTCAACTCTGTCTGGGCTCCCAAAACAGTTTAGCCCTTGTAGCAACACTCACGAGCTACCCCATCTCAATATTCTTATCCCTATTTTGAGTGAAAATGTCAGGTTAATATTTAATTAGTAAGCTTATGAGCTAATATGTGGACAATGCAGAGCGGTTAGGTCTTTATAGCTTACAATCACAAGCAGAACTTTAGGAGTTACTAAATGACCCTGCCGGGAAACTTACTGATAGACCATCTTTACAAATAAGTTGTAAAAGAGTTTAAAGAGTTATAACAGCACTTTTTTCATAGCTTACTCGAAGAAAAATAGACACTATTATAATAATTTCTACGGATCAGACGCACTGCTCACAAGTTGTATGCTCTGAAAATAGACAGAGAAACAGTTGTTAAAAGGAAATTCCTCAAACTAATCAAAAACAATTTGGTTTGAAATACCTACGACCTGATTAATATTTATTCAGTTAAATCTAAAAGCTTAAAATAGTAGCTACTTAGTTGGTGAACATAAATCGCTAAATTTAACTCGTAAAAAAAATCATTTACTGTAGGATTTAAAAAAAACATTTAAATAATTTACATGAATTGAGTTAAATAAAAACACAGTATTGATATTAAAGAGGTAATACAGTACTTGTCCTACATAATTGCATCTCCACCTCTTACTCTGTAAAACGAAGACAGTTCAACGGCAGAGAAATTAATCACGTAATCTCCGCCTCCGTCGAAAGAGATTCATTGTTAGTGACAAAAGTATGTGAAAAGGAATCTTTTTAAATCTCTATCTTGAGTTAAGGTTACAATCTTTTTTCGATTTCGCGTATTTTATTCCATTCATGAGTTACCCTTACCGCCTACTTGTAAACGGATTTAATAAATATTTGTTTAACATTATCTGAGACGTCAAAATTTGACGTGGTGTATTCTCTCATAAATCATGTTATTGACATACTAAACATTATTAAGGCGATTCAAAAATCTGATAAATAATGTGGCTCAGATTTTTTAAATTTATTTACTAATTACTTGTAATTTCTACAATGGTTATGTTAACATGACTAAGTAGCTGTATTTAAAATTAAAAGTATCTGAAAATTTCTATGAGTGGTTTGGGAAAATATTAATTTAATACTTAATCAAATATTCCGTTTTATTAATAAATATCCAGTTCGGAAAACAGAAAAAATACTCAATTGCTCTCATGCAGCAAATCCATTTCAGTCCAGTTTGTATTTAATCCAACTTTAGATGATTATTCAAGTGGGATGCAGAAGTGTTAGTGGGAGCAACTTGGACTGTCGTTCTCCTACACCTCAAGCTGTGTGACGTCCAATATAGGCTAGTAGTGGTCCCGATCCTGTGTGTATGTGACTTCCTGATTGGTCAGTTGGCGCGCGATCGATATAAAACAAAAATCTAGCCCTATTAAAAAACATGATTTTTGTAGTGCGTGTTGTATCAAAGGCCATGGCTAAGAATCTGGAATCGCTCCGGTGTTTTAGAAAACTGATATAACTAAATCTGTTCAAAACTTTATGTAAATGAGAGGGTTAATATCACAAAAAAATAAAATAATATTTCTACCGACATTTCGGGCTTGTCAGATCTACAGTACTGTAATATAAATAGTGCACCTGATAATATTATGTCTATGAAATGGTCTTTTGCTTTCCAGACCCTACACCTGTACTCATTCTTCGAGCTTACGTGTGACCAATTGTACTTTCGAAAGATTGGGGGATCGTCTTTTTCTTGGTATACTTATGCTTTATACTCATAGAATATTTATATTGAAATAAAAACGTATTCATAGATACTCATGTAGTTAAGGTCTAATGCCTTCTGTCTTATAACCGACATTTTATCTTGTCATTGTTAATATTAATTTGCAGTAATACTGTAAATAACCCGGTAATATTTTAACAAATCAATTTCGATTGTTTTCTGTTCATATAGTTTACTTCAGTATACATATTCTAAAGCCATAAACAATTGTTTTTAAAAGTCCTAAATTCTAAATATTCGGTAAAATTTGAAATTTTTGTAAAAATTTGTAAACCTAATCTCAATGTAGCAATATACTTAAACAGCTTAAAGTAAATGTTTTTTTTTAGTATTCATGCATAATAATACTTATTTACAAAGTATTCTGTTATTATGTACTTGCTTATCATAGAAAAATTTAGCCCGACTAACAATACATCTGAAATTGGGGCATGGTTACATGCAACGATATAATCCTACGTTTACGTACAATATCAGACCTTTACTTTACCAATCCTTCACAGTATGCCATTTTTAAAGGTTTATTCATACTGCAGTCGAAATGGTATACGATTTAAAAATAACTTATTTTTAACGCCCAATTCAACCCTAATCGGATCTTTGTAGCAATATTTTAATGTAGTATAGCAGCATAATGCTCTTATCCAAAATACCTTTGTAAAGGATTATGTTAGTAAAGTTAGATTATGTTTCCAAAACAATAAATCAATTTTGTTTTACCAGTATTTATGGATTAAGTTCATCCAAACCCCCTGTGTCTTGTTTACAATGTATATTTGGCTGAAATATGAGAAGAAGAATAAAAAATAATAGTTGGGCCCATGGTCAAGAATTACCGATAATCATCTACACTAATACATAAAAATCTAATGGTGTGTGTGTGTGTGTGTGTGTGTGTGTGTGTTACTCCATCACGTAAAAATTACTTTACTCATTGAATTGAGATTTTACATAGATATTCTTAGGGTCTGGTAACACATAAGTTACGTATATTTTGTTTAAAAATTACGTCACGACACCGCCCCACGGGCCTTGAAAACCTAAACACTCAATTTTCTATACTCCATTTATACTTAACTTTTCCTAATCATCTGATAGTATTTGATGTAATTGTTTGTTTATTATTCATCTTTCGAGGTTAGTTATAAGTTACTTTACAAATGTTGTGTTACATTGTTTTTCCTTTCCTTGGTTTTCAAGACAATAATCAGTAAGATTATAGTTTGATATATTTATTGGGAACTAATGTGTACTATTATATAAAAATGTAATGGTTTCGGCCATTGTGTGTATTACTCAATCACTTAAAAAATACTGAACCCATTGATATGAAAATTTGATATTTATTTCCCGTTCCCTCGTGTTTGATTTTATCGAAAAACTATACCGGGCGACGAAGAAAGTCATCACATACAAAACAAATATGAAAAATCTCGCTCACGCTCTCAACGTTTACAGTTTTGGAAAAATGTAATCCCTCTCAACGTGGTGCTAATAGTGCTGGTAAAAATTAACATTGCCCACCCCCAATTCAATGCATACAAAATGAATCAAAAACATGTCCTGAAGCTATATTGACAATTATTGTTTGTTATTGCCACGGAAGTTATTTTATATGTCTATGAAGTTTTTAGTCTAGATAGATTTGGTTGTAATTTTATACGTTTAACCAAATGTAAAAATGTAAGGCTACAATAGAGATCATGTAACAAAGTATTACTCCGCGGAAGTAGACGTTTAATTAATTAATGCTGAATAATATTACAACCAAATATCTTGACTTTACAGGTATATTTTCATCTATAGGCAAATAGTATTGTATAAAAGTACAACCAAATCTATCGTTAATGGATACTTTATAGGTAGGCCTATATCTAAATATATGTATACGTAGTAAGGCGTGCTGTTGATAGGCGGACGTAGTACTTCTTATTAACCCACAATGCATTTTTTCCCAACTTTAATTTAGTAAAACATTTTATTTATTTCGCTGAGCGAGAGTTTTAATTATTTTTCCTATCTCTGATGACTTTTGCGTCGCCCGGTATAAATGTTCCCCCATCGAACACGTGGGAACGGGAAATAAATACCTGAAATTTTATATGACATTTTTAGGCTTATTTTTATTTAGAAATTTCGTCAACGTACCTCCCCAATGGCCTCGAAAACTCTCTTAACTGTAGGTTTAAAAACTGTTGTTTGATATGATTTTGGAGATTGAAATTAAATTCAAACCAAATATAAATACAAATTAAAGCAATATATTCATCGACCTTGTACGAAGGACGGGTACTCTGGTAGTTATAAGTAAATGGTAATATGAAATAAGTGGTGATTATTAGATACTAAACTAACAATATTGGAAATACCCTATATAATCTAAAACAACATACAGACAACAGTCATTACTTAAACTCTACAAACATGAGTTTACATTGACCAGAAAATATTGTGTGATTAGTACCAAAAGTTTTGATACGAAAAATGCTGTACTCGGTACTGTTTTCACTGTGATATACCATGGGGGACATAACAGATAACCTTAGAAGGAACATTTATGATGTTTTGAAGGTTTTGACATTGTGCCCGCTTCTATTATAACAGATGAAAAAGACTGTGAACTAGGGTCTAAACAACGGGGGGAAAGAGAGAGAGAGAGAGATACAAAAATATAGGTGGAAAACAATTAGGAATTCCCCTTAACATGTATAAAGGGGTTATGGACCTCTCACCAAGGCTAAAGGCTCTATTTACTAAATGAAGCTCGTTGTTTTACATGACACGTTTATAGTTTAATATTTCATGCTTCCCTTGATTTCAGCATACGTTACGTTTTAGTAGCGTTTAGTTTTTTTATGTTGGAAAATAAATTTCATCAAAGAACCATTACTCAGTTTTCAATTTAATTATCAGACTTTTTAATTGCATCAAGCTTGCCCTAGATATGTTATTAATAAAGCGTTGATCAATCACTGGAACACGCTTTCATTGAAACCAATTACTTTATAAAAATGCCAAATATTTGTTAAATGGTGTTTGAACAAAACCCACTCCGGCTTGACATGAATAATACTTATGCCAATTTAAATTACAGACGTCACCCAAGCAATGACGAATGCTTCTTGCCAACTTATGAATTGCTTTTGTGTCGAAACAAAATGACAAAATTTGTCATAAATCAAACCTGTAACGTTTGGGATATCACTGATACAAAATCTGATTTATTGTTTTTAATATCGGTAAAAGTGTGGAGTAAAAGGGCGAAGTTTGTTCATATTTAGGTTTGAAAACTTAACGCAGGAAGAGAGTTATTTCATGTATGTTTCAGTAGCGTGGAGGCTTTTTGTAAATGTTATAGATAGTAGCTTAGATACTACCATAATTTTTATTTATTTATCAATAACGTTTAACTTCAACACAGACAGGATAATACAAATCAGATGTAATAACACGGTAAAAAGGGAACTCAAATAGTGCGGCCATTCTATCTAAAATTATCGAATAAGAAAAAAAAATTGACACCTAATATTTAAAATAATAGTAGAAAGCTGTTCACTGTACTGTTGAGAGGAAGTAGTGGTAAACAGAAAAAAAAATTAGCAAAATTAGTGAGAAGGAAATGATATTTTAGAGAACCTGCAAACTAACAAAGAAGATAAAGTAAGCCATGAAAACATAAGGAAACAAATTATTGTAAAATATACAATAAAGAAATTAAAAGAAAAAACTACTCCTATACGAGCACAGACTATGCAGTGGATAAATGAGACAAGACTTTCAATTGAAAGTGGAAGCCAAACACAATAAGAGGGACTCATAGATCGTAATGCAACAAACACATACTCATGGTGATGTTTATTAAAGAAAAGGGAAACCAAAATTAGGAAGAGTTATAGGAAAAAATGATGAAAAATTTAATGCAAAAAGTAGCAAACATATACTGTGTGTGTGTGTGTGTGTGTGTCTTTGTCTTTATTCTATATTTTTAACTATCGTTTTTTCTTCAACTATTTCACAACACTGGCAAACTGTGCTAGACCACGGAGTCTGAGTAAATAATTTTTCGCTCTGTGATTTCTTTAGCATTTGTTTAAATGCATTTTTTATTTTTCAGTCAGAACTTCTATTCTATTTTTTCTGAAATGGCAAAGCTGTAGGAAAATTTAATTTTTAAAATATTAATATTTACAGGAACGTAGCATATTTAGGGTAGGTCTATAACTGAATATATTTTATACCTTCCCGTTGACAGAGGGAATCGAATTACTATAACAAACGAATTACTATAAATATATCTTCTAGATAGGGCAACCCGATTACCTAAGCCAAAATCTTTACAACGCAGTATTTTGTAAATGTTATACTCGAGACACATCGCAATGGGATTCTAAGTAACGTAGAATTGATGCAGACACCACCTATTCCATTGAGCCTATCTAACACTAAAAGATAGATAGATACCGCTAACAACATTATCACCAAGACGTACAAAGAAACCGACAGTGGAAAAATTGGAAATGGCGTTTCAAAAGTCCCCAAACTAACCTACTTTGAAGAGATCAACTGGAGTTGTGGACCTTCGCATTTACATCTGACATGACTACATTGGTTTAGCCAGTATTAGATCTCTTTGTACAGTTGTATGGTGTCCGCTGATATCTAAACTCAACTGACGACATTGTCCGACCATTATCCAATCACACCTTGCCTTTATTGGGATGTTCAAAGCTGAATAATGACCACACCAAAATTAGAAAATAGAAATAAACGTAAATGTATAGTATAAGTCTTTGCAGGGTGTTTTTAAGACAGGATTAGACCCTGGACGAACACAAAAGATATTATCTAGCGCTCAACAGTAATATCAAACATCTGTTGCTTATGTAAACAAAAGAAATGTTTAGTAAGGGTTTAAAACGTAGGATGAATTGTATGTAGTTGTAAAATGAAACTGTTTTAAGTGTCTGTGACTAGCTTAACAGCGTAGTAATAAGAATAAAAGTAAATTTAATTACCTAATGAATGAGGTATATTTGATTCTAAGAAATACCTACCTACTCCTCAAATCGGAGATTTCGCTGAATGATATTGGCTAACGTAAAGTATGTTATATATATATATTTGTGAATTAATAAAGAACTAAGTCAAAATACAAATACAAGAATTATAATTGAATATACAATTCAAAGCTTTTCGTTGGCTAACAGTAACAACATCATCAGGAATATTAAACAATTGTTTAATATTCCTGTTGATGTTGGTACTGTTAGCCAACGAAAAGCTTTGAATTGTAAATTCAATTATAATTCTTGTATTTGTATTTTGACTTAGTTCTATATATATATATATATATATATATATATATATATATATATATATATATATATATATAACATAGATCTAAAAGCATAGGGGTTTGAAGAAGAGCTTGGATGCATTTTTAAGACATCACACTTATTTGGCAGTGACCTAGAAACTATCATTTTCCTCATACAATTTCGTTGACACTTTTTTCAACATTATTTATATCGAAAGTTAAATTATCTTTCTTGATTTCAAACTGAAGGGTTCGGGTAGGAATATTGTAGATGAAAAAGATTTCTTTTCTTTAGCGGATTTTTCATAACACACCTTTATGGAACTAAAAAAAGCACTATCTTTTAGGACCTAAAAGAACCTTTTGGGCCTATAAAACTCTTTAAATACATATAATGTAGGGTAATAACCCCGCTTAAGGGTAATATTGCGTTAGGAAATCAAGTATTCTTGTGTTTCAGCTTCAGATCCAGAGCTATACAAGTTTCAGACTCCAGACATATACAAGTTTAAACCTCCAGATCCAGAGCTACAAATCTTCAAACTCCAGAACTGTAGAAGCTTCAGATCCAGAGCTACAAACCTCCAACCTCCAGAGCTGTACAAGATTCAGACTCCAGTGCTATGCAAGGATCAGACTCCAGAGCTAAACAAGGATCAGACTCCAGAGTTATACAAGCTTCACATGAAGAGCTATACAAGCTTCATACTCCAGAGCAATTCAAATGCTATACTATATTGAGGTCCAGAGCTATGCAAGCATCATACCCCAGAGCTATACAAGTTTTACACTCCAGTGATATACAAGCTTTAGGCTCCAGTGCTATACAAGTTGTAGACGACAGAGTTATACAATTTTCAAACTCCAGAGCTATACAAGCGTCAGATCTAGAGCTATCCTGGCCTCAAACCCCAGTGCTATACAAGCCTCAGACTCCAGAGTTATACAAGCTTTAGATCCAGAGCTATACAAGCTTTAGCCTCCAGAGATATACAAGCCTCAGACTCCAGAGCAATGCAAGCGCAAGATTCATGAACCATACAAGGTTCAGACTCCAGAGCTATACCAGCTTCAGAATCCAGAGCTATATAAGCTTCAGATCCAGAGCTATACTAGCTAGAAGTTTTGGATATAAAAATGAATTCATTGGAAATTCTTTTCTTTACTGGAAATTAAAACTTTAACAAAACATATTAATAAAAAAATCATTGATATGGAAAATAATTTAGTTATTCAGGGAAATAGAATTTTAATAATATTATTAGAAGACGTTATTCAATAAAGTATCGTAATTAATATGAATATGAAACAAATTGAAAAAAAGAATGTAAATAGACATAAAGTTTGAATTACTGATTCTTTGTAAAGTTTAGACATATTTTCTGTTTTAATTTGAAAAATGTATAAATGAATTAGTATTAAAATATTTTAAATACGTCAAATACGATCACTGTTATAACCATCTGTGAGTAACACATTCAGGATTTGATAGTTTATAATGTCAGAAAAAGCCTATAACTGACAAACCGATGCCATATTTTTAATTTATTCTTCGACATTCTGTCAATCATCAGGAGATCAATAGACTGAACAAAATAAACTCTTCCCTCCTAATAAATGTATTTTATAAAAACCTTCAATACAATTGGTGAAGAAATTAAAAAATAGAATTTTATATGAAATTAAAACTAAAAACTAAAATATCCGATAAGAGATTAGTCTGGTGTAACTGATTAGTTGCGTCAGTAAGTGTATCCCTGTAGGAGTTTGAAGTGCAAGCTTTATTCAAGTGATTTATGGACAGTAAATCGGCTTTAGGGAGTGTCTGGATTTCCCCCTCACTGACACCTGATCATATTACAGCGTCGTTTTGACCGACAAGTGTCTGACAATGGGGTATTTGTAAAATGGGGATGGGGATGGCGTATTGGGTAATTAAACTTTATAAATATATTCTTATCATGTATTATATATTAAAGAGCAACAACAAAAGTGTATTATTACCAAGTTTTTTGGATAATTTGGGAACGATTTATGGCTGTTATATCTGCAATGAATGTCGTTAACGATTTTAAAAAAGGAGGCTCTGAACTCGACGAGGATGTTTTTTTAATGTTTTTTCCACGATACGTTTGGAACTATTGAACCGATCAAAGTGATTTTGCTTGCAAGTGAAAAAGAAAACTCCACCGATTTTCCTACTATGGTTACATACCAATTCATCTGATTTGGAGACAATAATACCTTATTGTAACCTTAAAAGGAAACAAAACTAATTAGATTTATAAAATATAAAATAAATAATAAGCAAAATAAACAAACATAGCATTTATATTATGTAGTATTTTACCATACTTAAAATGGCGTAGAAAAAACAAGTATAAAACAAATAGATTATTTAGTTGTGAAATAATAACTACTAATGAAAATTAAAATGTTTTTGCCAACTTAATATTGCTAGCATTATCAAAGGCATGAAGCGAAATTCGAATATAATGTAGTAAGAAATTAGAAATTATACCTCTAACAATAACGATAATTTTTTTTTCAACAGAACCTGTTTTAAGAATCTGATTATATACATTATTTAAAAAATGAAGTTCACAGAAGTAAAAAAAAAAAAATTCGATGACGAAAACATATTGCCCAATAAACTTTGAAGTCGGGCCAGCAATTATACCTTAAAACTGCTAACCATCAAACATTTCCCAAAAAATTACCTTTTTTATTGTTTTACTCCCCATGAAAAGTCCCATAACAATGGTTATAACCACATGGTTATAATTAGGACACGGTTACAGTTTTTGAGGTCGACTGTTGAAAAAAAATGGTGTCATCATATGCTATTAAATTTTCGTAATAAGGAAAAGTATAGAATAATAAATACATTTTTTCATATTGTGCCTATGAAGATTAATCACTTTCTCGTTGCTAATTCTCAAACTAGAGGCTTTAAAAAGATGCCAAGTATTTTTATTACTGTGTGGAATTTACAATAGAATCTGTGAAGTGATTGCAGGTTTTTGAAATATGGTGCATAGACGTAGGATATAATTTATCGTAGATGCGAAGGTTATATAATGGGAAAGTGATGATGGGAATTAACAAAATATTAAAATTAATTACAGCATAAAAACGATGAAACTAAAATGTCTCGGATATGTTCTGAAAAATGATGAACATGAAACCTTTCACCAAATAACTCAAACCAAAATCTCACAACAAAGAAGAGTCGAAAGGAGAAGTAGATGTTGGTTGAAGGATATAAGACTATAGCCAACTGCAAAAATAGTTGAACATACAGTATTTTTAAACATTGAATAAAGATAAACTACCCAATATAACCTTCACGTTAATGTAGGATATTGTATAAAAAGAAGGGAAAACTAAAGAAAAGAAATAGGCCCTCATCTGTGTGATAATTCTCTCTATCCATTTTGTTTGGCATTATAATGGGTTATCCAATATTTCTTCTACCTCTTGTTGTATCAAATGACACTCTTTCACTATGTTTGAGAAAATTACTACATTGAATCACTAAACGGTGATCTTCTTTACCACAAAACACCTCCCTTACCCTGGATCATCGTATTAACCAATTTGTTGAGGTTTAGTACTAAAAAAAATCGAACAGCAACGATTTACTTGCAATCCAGTTCTATAGACCTACTAGTGCTTATCAATAACTTGCTTTCAACTCCTACTACCCTCAATATACTCTTTCTAGCTAGTTTGTACATTGTTTGGCGTGTAAGTAACATCCAATTGTCGGTTGATAGCTGGAGGGTAACCTAGTCACAGAAACTTACAAGAAACTTACAATGAAGGACTTTCAACAGCTATTTACGAACAATCAGCTCCGGTTAACAAAAATAGTTTAGTTAACTACCGTTTTGAAACAGGTTTTAATTGATCATGTGTGTATGTGTGTGTGTGTGTGTGTGTGTGTTTGTGTGTATGTATTTGTGTGTGAGTGTGTGTGTGTGTGTGTGTGTGTGTGTTGCAACGGTGCTTCACACCTCAACCTTCAACCAGCTACTTATCGAAAGTTGCCTACCACCTAGTTACATGAGCAAGTATTTAAAATCCCATCTAATAAGTTATACCCTGGGAACGTTGTCTACAAAGTGTATTTAAAGTCATGGTACGGTCAGTGATCTGTCATATGGTCTAATTTATGTCAGCTGAAAACCCATAAAATCTATCACATCATAAATTTGCCTTACCATGCTTTAAAGACATCTCTCCGCCATGCTCCTGCTTTAGTGAGGTCCGTGCAAGATAGAGTCTTACCATATACTCCTAAAAGAGGCCCTGTGTTTCACATTGTAAAACCTGCCAATGAGTATCAACTCCTGGGCTTTAAAGCAAAACCAACTAATCCTTAAGCTAGCTCATAATTTATAATTTAATTTAATACATTTCTCTGGATGGGTTGCTCGATTATCTCTAGGTTCCACATTGATTTCTTGCTATTTATTATTAGATAAATATGACTGTCTCTAATAGGCTGGATTTTAATAATTGTATTGATTTTATTAATTTACTATTATAATTTACTAGTTGGGAAATAATTAAATTTATTAGTTTTATACACGGGATTAATTCAATAAAAATTACTCCTTTGACTGTTGTTGGAAACTGAATTTAATAATAAAGAAATTTGTAACTGAAGTAAATTGAATATATACTTTCAAATGGTACTATCTTAAAGTCCTTAGCTAACAAATCATAAATTAAATTTTCCCTTAATAAACTAAAATTACTTTGATATTTATTGCAGGGAGGTTGGCTAAGTTTATTTCAGTTATTATAAATTTCAAATTTAATTTATGATCTTATTTTGTGCCAGCAGTTAAATGGCATTCACTAAATTTACATGTTGTATTTTTTAAACCAAATTCGTTACTAATTCTACTACCACAGAAAAAATTGATTTACAAGCTTATGAATTTATATATATATATATATATATATATATATATATATATATATATATATATTGAAATTTTTAATTAAAACTGAATTTCCAATTTTATGACTCATTCAGAAAATACTAAATAATTTGTGATTGATTTTGTCTAATAATTTCTGGTTGGGAAATTATTTATATTTTTCTACAAGTTAAATATTGAAAAATATTTTTTCCAGTTTATTTAACTACTGGTTGTAAAAAACTTTACTGAATTTCCTTAGCTATTATGAATGAATTTATTTTATAAATATGCCTAATCTTCTTTCTATCTTTTTCCATATACTTTACTATTTTTCTATCTGCAAACATTTGAACATTTTTACATAACCATTTTTATAACTAAATACTTCTGTAATTTTCAATTTTTTAATTTAATTTTCAAGGAAATAAAGCCATTATTTATATTTTTACACATTTAAAGCATTTATTTGAATTTTTGAATCTTTGGAACGTATTTCAAGATCAAATTTTATTTAATTACTAAATTTGTATAGAAATCATGACTTGCCCAAATCTCGCACATTCATGATACTTCCCAAGGTCCTAGGAGATTACTTTATGCTTCCAGACTGGTAGTTCATCTCGTCTGAAATTCGATTCATCCAGGAAGCAGGAACGGACAAATTCGGCGAAGCCAGTTTCTTGACAAATGAAAATTTAACCGTAATTTTTCATTTTTCGATGTCTAGTTTTCACTAGACATAAATTAGGTCATACTACATTATTCCCGCACTCCACGGCCTCGAGTTTATGCTCTAGAAATCCATTTTGGTATTATTGATAATTTAACCGAAACTATGACCTTTCTGGTCAGTGACCTAATTACGAGAGAGCGCCTAAACGCTCAGCGACAGTTATCGTCTCTATTCCCTCACCCTCGATTTGCTTGTCTGACTTGGATTTGCCATTTTTTCTTGTCTTAAAACTGTTTATTTAAAATATTGTAGAAACCTGAATTTTACGTAGCACACAAAACACTCCCGAAGTCATGATTTTTGTACAATTACAATTTATTTTAGAATTATACACTTAATGATCAATATTCATGGCTTGGAAATTTTAGTTAAATTATATTTTATAAATTGAGATTATTTCAATTTTTTATTGAATTGTGACGGGACATTTCAACCCGTTACAGTGTGTGTGTGTGTGTGTGTGTGTTAATTTCATTGTAGAATTTACTTTATAAGACGAATAGGTTAAGAAAGTCTGATCAACAGATTGAAGTGACTCAAGGAACAGAGTAAATAGTTTGTGCTGTCAAATAGTTTTTTTTGCCTGAAAGTCTCTTGAATGAAACATTTGAAAAATAAAAATAAAAACACCGCTATTAGTGTAGAACTTGTGTTAGTGTTCGTTTTTATTTCTAAACACAGTGTTACCTAAAGGAAAATTCATCATTGGCCTCCCTAGGAATCATGAGACGTCATTCACTAAATTTAAAAAAATATGTCTTTCAAAATTCAATATCCTATAAACATACCTAAATATTTAAAACAAAAAAAATATCTTATATATATATATATTTATATATATATTTTTTTTAGGATTAAATAATATACACTAATTACAGGAATAATTTAATAAATAATACACTCAAAGCTTTTCGTTGGTTGACATTACCAACATCCTCAGGAATTACAATTTAGGTATTGTAATTCCTGAGGATGTTGGTAATGTCAACCAACGATAAGCTTTGAGTGTATTATTCAATAAATTATTCCTGTAATTAGTGTATATTATTTAATCTTAAAAATAATTCTAACAGGAAAACATATTTGATATTTTACATATATATATATAATATATATATATATATATATATATATATATATATATATATATATATATATATAAAGAACAAAAGTCTAAATACAAATACAAGAATTTTGTATTTATTCTTTATTAATACAATTATAGACTTATTAATTTTGTATTTAGACTCTTGTTCTTTATTAATACAAAAGAAAACAAACTGCGATATATATATATATATATATATATATATATATATTTATATATATATATATATATATATATATATCTGATATTACAAAAAAAAAGTTGTTCATATACGTTATTTCGTAATATCTTTCCCTATATATATTATGAGGATATAGTAATTGAGGATGAGGATCTAGAATTCTAGAGTAGAAGTCTAGAATTTGTAGAATTATGACACTGCAGGTAAATGTGTGTAGTGTGACGTTTATAAGTATAACGTTATTTGATTTACGTTTTGTGTTTTTAATGCCTTTATGTGTTCCTTGTGTCTTGTAATGAAGCTTCTACCTGTTTGTCCTTGGGTAATTATTACATGTGATTTTGTAAACTCCTGCTCTGTTGTGTTCTTCTAAGACATTTTTGTCCTGTTACTTCTGTGACAGTACAAAACAGTGGGGAATGTCAGAGTGAGTAAAGCATTCGTGATTTTTCTCGGAAATGTTACGCAACTATGTACGTTACGTCATGATTGTTTGCTTAGAACTCAACCAGAATATGTCACATTTAATAATAAATATGTTTTCTAGAAAGACGTTTATATAATTACAAAACATTAGTTTCAGATTTGACGCAGAATTCTGTCTCAAACGAGGGAATTGGGATTTACAACTAAATAAATTCTCCAAGAGTATATCACGTTCCAAGCCTAACTAAAGTTAGAGTAAAGTGATTAAAGAGTAGGAAAAAGGCGCAACATTAGAACACCCGGGAGTCTATTTAAAAACTGAATAGTTTCAATCGATTCTCTTGGGTTTAATGAATATTTGATGATCACCTTATTATAATCTGTTGCAAGGCTATTCATTATGTTTGCTACAAGGAAGATCTGAATGTTTTTCTGCTAACATTATAAATTACGCAATAATTTGTGCAAAAGTAAAATACTACTAACAGTAACTTACTAGGTTAATTTGGATTGCTACAAACAATTATTGATATTTTAAATTTGAAAAAAAACGTTTGTAAGTTTTAATGATATTCGTCGTTTCAATTACTAACATGTATACTCTTCCGAAGGTAACAATTTATCCGTATATTACCTAAAAACAGCAAAAAATGTACACGATTTACAAAATCAATACCTTTACATAAATCAAAATACCTATATATCAAGCAATTTAATCTAGAAGCAATTTAATGTATCGTCAAAATTACTGGACTACATAAAGTCTTGCATGCACCAGCTCACAGATAGGGCCTTTTAAACAATTAGTTATCCAACAATATAACGAGGCTGTTTTCTATTTTCCGTTTATATTTCATATCATGCTTTCGCTTTGTAACATGAATATATATTATATAACAAAAACAGTTGGAGGATGCCTTTATAATATTTTTATAACATTGGATACTCACATTTTCGTTAAATTGTAAATTCAATTACATTAGTATGGATAGTTAAATATGGTGCAATTAAATTAATGTTTTTCCCCGTATATACATAAAGTATTTAGAGAAAATAGTTTACTTTTCAAAATGGTTCTTTTGAATTTATTACAATTAGTATTTGAAAGCATTATGATCTTCACACCATTTAGTCTTGTATCTCACAGACTACTTATAATTGTAGTTTTCTACAAACAAGTGCTCTTATAAACTGCATTCTTTTATTATTGTTGTTATGAAATTTAACGTGATTAAATTTAATTTTAAATCGAAAACATCTAAGCGGTTTTTATTTTAGCATTTATTGTGTTAGATATATTACCACCAGTAGACAGTCCCAAATATAAGAAAACAAATGCAATAAAAAAGTCAAGCACAATTATATTATTTGTGTTTCTAGTGTTGTTTTAGAGGAAGGTTTCTAAAATAACTAAAGGTTTAATCTTTTCGGTGACTCGAAACATTGAAAATATCTCTGAAATAGGTTAAACGCGTGTGACGAGGAACATCTGTAAATAGTGTTTTTTGTCATGTGCATTGATTAATTCGTAATTGAAGCTCGTCTCAACTTTGAATGTGAAAGGCTACTGATCATAATCAACAAAATATATTAAATTCTAAATACTTAACTGGGTTGCTACATGTAAAAATGTTTTCTAGCACGAACTTTAAAACATGGAATTAATATTTAAGTGTGTTCAATATCTCGTCAAAATAATAAACATAATAAATAACAATAATAAAACAATTAATATGCATGAAAAAGGTGGTGTTTATAAATTAGAAGGCGAAAATTGTAATAAAGCTTATATAGGTCAAACCAAGAAAAAGTTAAAAAAAAGATATAAAGAACATTCAAATGCCTATATTAATCCAGAAATATATAAATCAAATTTCGCAAATTATTGTACTAATAATAAGCTCCAATTTCCAAATATAGAAAATATGAGACTTATAAAAGAAATTAATAAGGGACTAAGAATGAATATATATGAAGCATTCGAAATATATAAACACAATAATAATAACAAATTCATAAAAGAACAAATACAAATACATTCTAAATTTGATACTATATTCAATATCTATAATGTTACAGCAACAAAATAAATTTGGCAATTTGTATAAATTTAGCAACAATTCTATTTCTAATTAAACATATGTTTTAGGCCTACAGCTTACATTATTGTAATTTTCATTCCTGATGATGTTGGTACTGTTTGCCAACGAAAAGCTTTGGATATAAATTAGGAAATATTCTTGTATTTGAATAACCTATGTTGTTTTAATATATATATATATATATATATATATATATATATATATATATATATATATATATATATATATATATACAAAACACGTCAAAAAACACTGTCCCCAATACTTTATCTTCTTAATTATTTTTATAAAAATATTTTTTTAAAATTATGTATGATGACGAATACAAAGTAGATCAGATGTTCAAAGACACTCGCGAGGTAAACAATGAACACAGCGGGTCACTGATGATAATCCTTTTTTATCGAAGTTGGTTGTTTATAATAAATTGTTAATTGTGGGTTGATATTCATTATGATTGTATTATTAGTGAATTTCTTACGACCTGAAATAATGCTTTAGTTTAAACATGAAAAATCGTTTCTTATAATTTTGTTAAATTAAATATTTTCTGAAATGCTTTCTATGTAAATATGACACAAAGTTGCCTAAATTATTATATATTTTTTTAAAGTATATCTTGGCTTTGTAATACCACTGGTACACATACACAAAAAAGGATTCATGTTTATAAATAAAATAATGACTAAAGCATATCTGAAAAAAATATTTGTTTTGTGCCATCTTTCTCACTTTGTGAAAGTCGTCTTTCATAAGTTACGCTTCCAGAAAACAGTTTTTATGTTGGTTAGCGCGAACGGAACACTACGGGAATTATAAGTAATAACCGGCGAGATTTATGTACCATGGTTGTCACGTCGTTGCGTAGGAATCCGTTATCCACGGGATAAATACTGACAGACGTTTAGTGCTCTCTAGTTATAAAGCATCCTACTTTTTTAAAATAACTATTAGTTAGGAACTTACGTCTGTACTATTTATTGAGCTGCAAATGCCTTGTTTTGTAAGCGGGTAGCCTTTACTCAAACAGAAACGAATGTAATGGATGACTCACCTGGAAACATAGAACAAGGCAAATCTTATTTTAGTTTTGTTATGTAGTTATACAATTCATTATAGACCTCAATTATTTCCTGCTACATTTAAATTCTATATAGTTTGTATAAAAATCAGATAGTTATATATTTTAATGTCACACTAGAATTTTATAGTATTTAGTGTATTTACATGTATTTTAAACTCAACATTATCCTTCAATTCCATCAATGCCATATTCGTTTTTGTTGATATGCTTCGTAGAACATCCATCAATCACAACGATCTATGAACTATCGACCAAGAGTTCATTTATGGTTCTCACTGATGGAGTTTCTATGAAAGGTGTTACAATTAATATTGGGAGGATGCTAGAAATAGCAGGTAACTGGGACGCTCAAAACAATAATATACAGCTTAAAATGTTATCATACTGCTGTAGAAGATTTGTCTTATCTTGGAGTGGAAATAGTAACAGGCCCATTTAAAATTAAAGTATTTTAAAGACTGAATTATATTTAAATAAGTTTAGTGTAAGTTAAGTTAGGTATTAGTGTATGTAGTATGTCTTAAAAATTTTAAGTAGTATATATTTACATTAACTTAGCAAAAGTGTTTTTTGTATTAACTGTCACTTATACTTTAATGTACTTAAAGAAGTATATTTCTAACTTCTTACACTTGAGAGTCGACTTTCGAGAACTATTATTTAAGTGCTATCATTTTCAAGCGTATTTAGAAACCTCAACGTCACACATTGTAGGTACCATTACAGTTACTATTTCTGTTAATATAGTAAATGTTTATGTAGTATTCAATATACAATCCCGTTTACCATTTCACTTGCTTTGAATGTCTAAACGTCATGTGTTAAAGTATCGATTTCAGAATTACATATGTTGTCAGGAATGACGTTTACTCCACTAACGCTGTGAATAACGGCCTGTGCTGTAATAAAATGTTTAGAAATTGCTTATGCTCTACACCGAATGTCAAGAATGGGATACACCCCGACCGGAATGTTAGGAGTTGCATATGCGTCGATCTGGATCTCAGGAATAGGACGTGTTTTCTCTGGATGTCAGAAAATGCATATGCTCTGAACCGGATGTCAGCAGTGGCCTATGCTCAAGTCTGTATGTCACGCTCCGCTCTCCAAGTCATATTTGGCGTATGGTTTGATTTAAATGTCAGGAATATCATATACTTCGCTATAGATGGCAGGTATGACATACGATTGATTAGAATATAATCATTTATAACTTAAAGACAATCCAGACAATTAGTAAACATAGACTTGAAAAACATCTAATAAATAAAATGTTAGTTTTAGTTTCTGCGAAATTAAATATAATACGTGTACATAAGAGGATTCAAATTTTATGAATAATTCTGTTTTCTGAAAATAAAAATTATTAGCACTAAATATATTATAATATTACGATATTGAATTTTATAAAGACATTTCTGTCAGACTGGACAGCCATTGAAACTCTAAAAAGCGGTTTATCAGTAGAGATATTGAGAGCGCCCATTCACCGAATACTTTGTTAAAGATTGATTGTGCGAGGTTGAACTTTTACCTCGATACAAAGATGAACCGACCTAGAATTTTGAATAGGCACTCAGTGATTTACAATGCGGGCCCAAACCGATACGCGCCATAATACGAATAATTCAATGTTAACTAATAACCTTAATCACTCTAGTAATGATAATAAATACGAGATTTTTTTAAAATTTGTTAAAGACATAATATTGTTTTTACTACTAGTAAAATGATTTTTTATAACTTTACCACTTATAAAATATTTGACATAATTAAAAACACCTGAATTCCTGTAAAACACTTTGTAGGTCTTTGAGAGTGACGACTTGATTATCTATAAGTGTGACTCCGTTTGTACTTAGCTCTGAGTTGTGTCATGGGACAGTTTATTCTCCCGTATCCAGCACGTCACAAAGTAAAGTAACTCACGGTAGACAAAAGAACTCAACAAAAAACTATCCATTCACGTTCAACTTCATCTCTTAAAGTTTTATCCAGAGTAAAAAGATCAACTGGTCAATAATTGTGAGTTTCAGGTTTACATTTGTTTTTTTCACATTTAGGTACATTTAGTTCCACTTAAACGAAGTTGATTTATGAACTGGAAAGATCATGGATGTAAAATAAGATATAGCTGTTAATATATAGGGATGTTTGGAACACAGGCAATATATAAAACGGTAGCAAAGCTCTCAATATGTAACTTTTTGAGAAAAAAACAAAAACGTCTGACAACAATAAACTCAATGTTTGTTTTTAAACAAAAATCTATAGGATCCCGTTTTACAATATAGCCAAATAGTATGGTTTTTGGTTTTGATAGATTTGTATATAGGAGAAAAACAATTGGTTGAGATATGCTTGTAGACTAATGAAGTTGTTTCTATTTTGAATACGGTTATTCAATTACAACAAGAAACAAAGATTCATTTCAAGGATGTACGTACTTATTAAATTAAGAGTAGTATACCTTTTTCTAGTCATATCTATCTTAACAAGTAATTCTTTAGCTACCTATACTGCAACGCATAACAACGAATTATATATATACAGTAATATAGTTACTTAGGAGTACTTAGGAGATATATAATTTAGAGAATTTTAAGGAGTACATCCACTCATTTTGCGTTTATAATTTACTACCAACAGATCTTTTTAAAATTGTTAAACAAGAGAGAGAGAGAGAGAGAGAGAGGGAGAGAGAGAGAGAAAGAGATTTTATTACCACGTGCCAAGCTTGTAGTGACGTCACCAGTAATCTTATTGACATTTAAATATAACTTTATAGAACAACCCCTCTAATAAGAAGAGGGGATGACGTGCGGTAATAATCCATATTCCAAGGGAGAAGAATAGGGGAAGCGATTTGGAAACCAAAATTCAAAGAATAAATAGATTCATTTTGAATTCTTTTATCACTGGAATAGAACATTATTATTTAAATTTGGATGCAATGTACAACGTTTAGATTGTGTTGTAATTTTACAATTTGTTTTGCTATAATTTTGGAACGTGATAACTTATATAATTTATAAATAACACAAATGTTATTATAAAATAAATACACCGAATACAATTTTGTGACTATGGTCATGACTACAAACGTTATAAGACATAAAAATGGATATATTCGTTATCATTCATGACCTCCTCTTATTACGTTTGTACATGTTTTGAGGAGAGAAAGAAGCAAAGGAAGAAAGTATGGAGAGTTAATACATCAACAAGTTTGGTATGGATAAAAGTTACAACGGGAATGAAACGTTGTCACTGGCAGGGGGGATAGTTAGCTGTTTATATTACGTGTAGAATAAATACTACGATAAAGAGGTTATATGAAAGGAGATGTAATTATTATTCTGAGAGAAAAGGAAAGATAAAAAAACACAGTAAAAAGGAAACGATTTCGCAGGTATTAGGGATAATTAGATCAGTCTAGATTATAGGTAGAAGATGATGCCAAGGTTTGATGGAAGGAGAGTCATTTCACCCACACGAATTGGAATGGTAGGAGACCGTAAGGGGAAACACGTTTCCTCTAGCATTGGGGATCATTATAGCCGTATAGGTTAGAAATAAAATAAGCGCTACGACGACTTAGATATATGAAAGGATACTAAGTTCATGAGTAGGATTGGGAAAGGTGAAAGATCATAATGAAGAAAAAACGTTGCCACTGGCATTAAAAATCATTACATCCGTTTAGATTAGTATTAGCTACAACATGACGATGATTTGGATAGATAGAAGGGTAGTAAAATTTTATGCACCATAGGTAATGATAAAAGAACACTCTGAAAAATAAAATTGTCATTACCACTGAGGGATTCTCAGATAGATTCTGAGTATGGGTAGAATAACCACTATGGCGACTGAGATTTATGAAATGATAGTAAATACATGAGTAAAATTGGTACAGGTATAAGGTCATAAAGAAAAAAAAATGTTGCCACTCGCATTAAGAATCATTACATCCGTTTAGTGTAGTGGTAGCTAGAACAATACGATGATTCTGATAGATGGAAGGGTAGTTATACTATTAGCACGATTGTGAATGAGAAAAGAAAACTGAACAATAAAAATTGTCAGTGATCTGATGGATCCTTAGATAGATTCTGAGTAGGGGTAAAATAAACAACATTATGACAATGATATATGGAGGGTGGTTCATTCATGTGCTAGTCAGGGTGGACAGCAGATGTATGTATCAACCGAACCAAACGAAGGTGTATGGTTTGGCAGTGCATAGGCCGATTAGTATCACCATCGTCACCGATTGTGGTTAAGATAATAGGTTTGTTGTACACAAAAGATGGAAAACGTGGGTCAGAATAACATGCTTATCTCGATATCTATTTATAAAGGCAGAATGTGTAATGTCAGAAAAAAATATCAAGCACTAGAAATTTGTATTTTCTGAAAGTGATTTCTTTCTCTCTGCTCTAGTTTACATTATTTGATAACTTAAGTAAGCTAATGAAGATACATGCAACTCCTAAGACAATTAACATGGTTTTAATATCTATTGTTGATGACATAATGCTCATGAGTTCTTATCAAAACTGGATCTAAATGGAACAACACTTTATTGCATATACTTATGTATGCATTCCAATTATTCTCTCGTAACCTTATCCAAATTATACATATATATATATATATATATATATATATATATATATATATATATATATATAATCATCTGTTTATTAAAACAAATAGAAAAATTGTTATCTATATATATGACAAAATTATACCTATATTATATCTATATACTATTATGATAATATATCAATTATTGTGTAAAGCTTCAACAATAGTTATTTGTCAGTATAAAGTCCATGATCTTAGATGAAAAATACTTTGATACTAACAGTTATAATCTACAGGGATCATCCATGTGCTGTTCACATACATAAATTGCTGATCTTTATACATACTCAAACGTTCATGCACACCATTATTAACTGCCTTCACTTTATAAAATCTTGTTCGCCACGATAGAAAACTCGCAAAAACTGAACATATACTGAACAAATAAAATACTGAACAAATAACTGTAAATTATATTTTTTTTCAAGAGGTTTTCTCATCTAATTTTGTACAGATTCAGAAACTGTTTAATCTGCTGTTTATTTACTTTATAATAGGAACTTATAAATATTGCTGTTTCTTAAAAAGTTACCTAGATCGATAAACATCTTTGTTTAATATTGTCCCTTCTTATTTTTTCGTAAATCATTGTAATTTCTACCAAGTGTTTCTAAAGAGTTCTATTTAACTTCTACGGTGTAAGCCATATCCCGTTTACCTTACTTATTCAGGTTTTAGGAATTGAATAATTATTTCAATGATTATTTATCTAGAATTGATTACATTAGCTTCCTAGCCGTCTGGCAAAATTCGTGTCACTTTAAACTCGGATTTTCTTATTCTTAGTGATTAGAAATTACTATTTAAATATATAATGTATCTAACATACGTATCAAAACATTAATACATAAAATATTTTGATAAAGTCTTTTCATAGAACACTAGTAGAAAGTGACAATGTGTTTGAATTTATAAATACTTAGTTTCTACACCAAGAACTGCTATCTGCCATATTTCTATGCAGTTATTTTGCGTTTGTATTAAATTGCAAACCTTTCACAGAAAACAATCTTTACAGCGTGACCAACAGTCGAACTCGATTTCATTGTTTTTACTATCGTGTAATTATTTACAAGTTAATACACTTGATATATTCTGTTACTGATTGTATATTTTTATAGTTACTATGATTTTTCTTTTTTTTTCAATTGTATTTCATGTTTATCCTCACAATATTTCAGGTAGTAAAAGAATTTATAGAAATAACATTTTCGAAATAACAAATTAATAGTACAAATTGAAAACAAATGTTGCAGTAAATTTTATTCATGCAGTATGTATAAACTTTTTTGCGGTCCAAAGTGATGGTATGCTAAATTAATATAAATTGTTACCTTAAGGAAAAGCAAAGTGAGCAAACCATGACTCCAAGACTCACAAGCCCCCTACTATACTAATTGCTCGTATTTCTAAATATATCCAAGACTCACAAGCTCCCTACTATAATAATTGCTCGTACCTCTGAATATATACAAGACTCACAAGCGCCTACTATACTAATTGCTCGTATCTCGGAATATATCTAAGACTCACAAGCCCCCTACTATACTAACTGCTCGTATCTCTGAATATATCTAAGACTCACAAGCCCCCTACTATACTAACTGCTCGTATCTCTGAATGTATCCGAGACTCACAAGCCCCCTACTATACTAACTGCTCGTATCTCTGAATATATCTAAGACTCACAAGCCCCCTACTATACTAACTGCTCGTATCTCTGAATGTATCCGAGACTCACAAGCCCCCTACTATACTAACTGCTCGTATCTCTGAATGTATCCAAGACTCACCAGCCCCCTACTATACTAACTGCTCGTATCTCTGAATGTATAGCCTACCCGATATTTCACACTACCCACAACAGAACATTGACGTTTATAAAATGCCTTCTTTATATTAAAAATCACTTAGATTCATTTGGTCTACATATTTTAGGAAGCATAAACGGCCTCAACGATGTAAATAAATTTATAGGTTCGGAACTTACAGCTACAGAATCCAGGAGTGTATTCTACGACACAAATTGTTATTTAGAAGCTAATAGCAACCATAAACATCAAAACAAAAATTGTATTGATTAGCTTTGACACACGATTTACCTGAATAAATATTTTATTAAAGTTTTCGAGATATAAACGAATAACCTCACCAATTTCAGGGTTTCGCAAAAAAAGTTATTTTCCAATTTCCCTTTGTCGTGCCACAGGTGGTCAGCTGTCAATACTCGGACCCATAAATAATTTTTCAATTCCCTGCCTCGTCCTCTGGTTACGCTTTAATACTGTTCCTGATAATGTCGTGTGTCGTGTTCGCAGATCAGTATAATCAGAGCTTCAGTACCTTTTGTACCGCGACCTTTATTTGGCGTCCTAGCTTCTCTCTTCTTAAATTGCTTAGCTGAATATTTACTTGTCTCATGTTTATTTTTTGTATTATAATTTAAGCAGACGTCAAGTAATTCTAGATCAATTTCTAAGTAGAAAACTTAGAACTGGGAAAAACTGAAAACTTATTGCATCCGTTATAATAGTGGAAAAAAACTATAGATCGTGCTACACAATTATTAAAGTTAAAAAAAGTACAAATATAACCTAACTTTTAACACACACAAACCTAACTTTCCTGTAAAAATTAGGTCTGCATGTGGAACTCTATTATAATAAAAGTGGAAAATATTCAGTTAGAAAATGTGTGAGGTAGAAGATGGTTCAATATTGGTTGTGTTACTATAACAACATTGGGGAACACTTAGAGGAAAATCACTTTTCTTCTTATTATTTTTATTATAAAATTTGTTCCAATCGTATGATGTGTACTATATTGTAATATATGTGTATAGTAACATAATGCAATATAATCCTTTGAATTTACAAAAATCTTAAGTTTACTTTTGATAATACTCTTTTCCGCGAAGATTTATATTATTATTTTGAGTGGCATGATTATCTGCCATTTCTAGCATAGTCACAGTATTCGTTCGCGCGTTTTGGAGAACCTTCATCAATCACAACTATTCTTCCTTAGTATAAAACTTTACCTAATTATACAAAAAGAATTGAAATATACTTCAGACTTTCAAGGAATTCAAATGAATATTAACCAAAGGTGCCGAACTATAAAGTATGACAAATATATAAAAACTTTCAAGTATATATTTCAAGCAAAACTTCTCGAAGCTATGCGTCTTCCATAGTGCCGGCTGAAGAACGCGATTCCTACACGAAGTAGTCCCAACTACGCTCTGGCATTGTAGTTGCATGTTTTCTTCCCAATACATAAAAAAACTATAACTCTTAATAGTACAGCCTATGACATTCCACGTGTAATAAATAAGCTTACCTTAGAATATAAAAGTTATCCGTCAAGAATCTTTCAAGATATTTTGGCACAAACAAACAAACGCTGTCTCTAAACATGATGGTAAGATTTCATTTATCTACAAACATTAAGAATATTTTACATAAAATGACTAAAATAGATCGTCTCTTACTTGCTAAACTATCTTTCTCTTTGTATATTTTATTGGTCAATGCAGTTATGTATGTAATAATTGTATTATCTAAATTAAAATGTTTTCTACAAATCTATAAAAAGTGTATTAATAAATTAAAATAGTTATGATTTGGATAATATTAAGTAATTAGTTATTAATTAGGAAGTGTTAGTTATTATTATTTTTATTATTATTATTGTAGTATTGATACAAATGACTGAATCATGTTGAGTCATATAACTGAGAATGTTGATATGCAAAATGTTCTCTGTCCCCAAAACAAATTATGTCAATGCTGACAACTCGATATTTTGGCTAATGAACAAATTATTTCACATAAGCACAATTATTTCCATCAATGTAGTAGTCTAACCTCTAAATATTATTTAAAATTCTGGCAGCATGACTTTTTAACCTTTGTATGGAAAACATTGTCCTCACGAAACTCTACGGGAGTGTTTACAAAATTCTGTCAATGTTGACAGTTTAATTTTCCATACAACGAACATATTTAATCACCAGAAACGCATAATCTTTTTATACTAGCATTATAACAAATAACTATCTTCGGAATTGAATTGTAGAACGAAGGAGAAAATGTCAACTTCACATTTATTAGTAAATTAAAATTTTTTTGACACTATAAAACAATGAAATTTATTGAGTTGATCTTTAATTCTAATTTAAAAGTTAAAAGGTTTTATTAATTTTATCTTTGTAGAAAAAGGTTAAAATATTCTATCCAAGATTTTACACTTGTAAAATGTAGACTCTAGAAATTACACTATGTAGTATATGATCAGTATGATTGGTTATATATTTTTATAAGAAATATTAATACAAATCAGAAGTATATAAATAATGTAGTAAAAAGTAAAATTTTCAACTTATTGTTTACATGGAATTGACTTTTGAGTAACGTATTTTCAAACATCATTTCCAATAATAATAAATTACTAATTTGCGAGAATTGCGTTCACGTGGCACAAACATGCGAAATGAAGATGGATTAGGGAGAAGTTTTGCCAAGGAGACAGTTTGAAGGAGTTCGAGAAGTGCTATTTGCAGCAACGGGAAAGTTTTGTTCGCAGCTGAATTAATTCCAACACAAGTTGGTACACATTAGTTTAACATGCTTAGATAAATTATTTACTCTGCATAAACATTTCATTAAATTAGATCCATTTGTTTCATATATTTTGAAAATACTTAAATTATTGAGCTACAATATTTTTATTGCTTGAAATTATCTGGTTTTATAATATATTTGATGAAGTATGTAATCAGATTTTTTGTCTGTGTTTTAGGTAGTCTTATCCTTACAACGTCTTGTAAGTTTCCGGTTATTTTCGATGTGTGAATATATTATATCATCAGTTATTCACAGAAACGTCTTTGTTACTTTTCCCTCTTTAATATATAAAACCTTGAGGAAAGAACGTTAAGGTTAGAATAATAATAACAATCAATTTTGTCTTATTAAAAATTTTTAATTTGTATATAATAATTTTAAAATATTACCTCTCTTTTGAAATAAGAGGTACTTCTCTACATTTCGTTTTAAATATCTTAGAGATAACTTATTATAAATATTTTAAAGAGGGTCTCTATTTTTTTTTCTTCTGCAGTCAACGAAAAGAGCTATTTCTGTTAATGATAAATTTTACTGAAAATGCAAAAGTGCAAATATAGTTAGTATACCCTAGGCTATACACTATGTGCCTGTTATATAGCTAATAGATTTTATAGGATTGATGGATATGCCAATAGATTTCACAGGAGTTGAGACTTAGAAAATTGATTTTCCATGTTCTGTGGCACAATTGATGGGTCACAGGGGCTGTGAGCTACCTAATTGATTTCACAAGACCTGTTTACATTTAATGAATGATATCATGCATGACCTGTGAGACCGACAATAGATCTTACATAAGCTCGGATAAGGCCGACGGATCTTATAGTAGGTAAGTTGCAACCAAAAGATCTTACAGGAGATGTGAGGCAGACGATAGATCTTACAGGGGCTGTAGAACCACCAATTTATCTTAAGTTAGCTAATACTCAGATATTAGATCTTAGATTAGCTTCTTAAGAGGCCGATGGATCTTACAGTAGGTAAGTCGCAGCCAATAAATCTTACAGGGGCTGTGAGGCAGACGTTAGATCATACAAGAGCTGTATGAAGACCAATTTTAAGGAAGCTAATACACAGAAAATAGATCTTAAATAAGCTCTGAAGAGGCCGATGGATCTTACAGTAGGTAAGTAGCAGCCAATAAATCTTACAGGAGCTGTGAGGCAGACGTTAGATCATACAAGAGCTGTATAAAGACCAATTTAAAGGTAGCTACTAAACAGAAAATATATCTTAGATTAGCTCTGAAGAGGCCGATGGATCTTACAGTAGGTAAGACGCAAAGATTTAAATCTTACAGGAGCTATGAGGCAACCAGTGGGCCTTTACAGGAGCTGTGAGGCAACCAGTGGGCCTTTACAGGAGCTGTGAGGCAGACGTTAGATCATACAAGAGCTCTATAAAGACCAATTTTAAGGTAGCTAATACACAGAAAATAGATCTTAGATTAGCTCTGAAGAGGCCGATGGATCTTACAGTAGGTAAGACGCAAAGATATAAATCTTACAGGAGCTATGAGGCAACCAGTGGGCCTTTACAGGAGCAGGTAATTTATCTTGCAGTAGCAAAGACTCAGCCAATAGATCCTAAATAAGCTCTGATGAGACCAATGGATCTTACAGTGGCTAAGACGCAGTAAAAATAGATCTTACAGGAACTTTGAGGCAGCCAATTGATCTTACAGGAGCTGTGAAGCAGTCAATAGATCATACAGGAGCTTTGAGGCAGCCAATTGAATTTACAGGAGTTGTGAGACAGCCAATGGATGTTACAGGAGATGTGAGACAGCTGTTTGATCCGTTGGTAGGTTTTCGTTGAAATGTAGTCATTATAAGGTATATTCTAAAGCGTTTGAAATTGTGCAGATAATATCGAAGCTATTCAGAGATAAACAATTTATGTACATCTTATTAAAAGTCCTTCTAAGCGCCAGACAATTACTGAGAATGTACTCGACATGCCTCGGCAGCATAAATAATCAAAGAGAGATGCGACTGATAAGGTAATAATATTTTATCGAAAAACAAATTCTGCTCAATATTCATTCTACAGAACAGACACTATTTCCCATTCAATCTCAATTTATACCTTATAATCTAAAACTTACATAAAACAAGAACGGTTGTTATTTCTGTAGACTCAAACACGCCTTGTAAATATATTTGTCAAGTCACAGTATAACTTTAATTTAAAATACCACACTTGCACAATGAAGGTCTAGTCGCACTGGGTGAGGGTACCGGACAGTGAAGAGCGCCACGGCCGGAGCCAAATGTTGCTATCAAGCCGTAATCTCTATTCGAAGCAACAGCTTACAAGATTACTCCGCCTTGCCTATTATATATTCATAGATATTTCCACCCTCTTTAACAATATCCTAAATTCACACTTCAAATTTCACCTACACGCAGCAGAGTAGATCCCAATACAAATCATAGTTTATTCATCTTGACTCATATCTGAATTATATACATTGCAAACGACTTTACACTATACTTGAAAATTTACAGAAACATTCTAACTATTTAAACTTGTTATTTCGATGCAGACTATGATACACAAAAATTTGAGAATATTATTGTAGTATATTGAACGCACTTGCAGTTGTATTATTGTAAATGTGTAGGTGTAGGGCGTTTAATATTATTTTTTTAAAAATCTATTTATATTTTTTAAAAGTATTGTATTAGTAGATGGATTATTTTGTTGTTACTGTGAGGGAAATCCTGTTGCACAATATTTGCAAAGGTCATAGGACTGAATTAAACTGCTACGATATTTTTGGCATTCACTGATTTACACTTGCCTGTGTATATAACAATTTCCCTCTATTTATATTATAAAACGTTACAAAATATATTTTACTTTACAAGCTCAGTAATGATGAAACCTCACCGTAATCCAACCTTTTACTTACGATTTAAAAATTCTACAACTATTGCGTACATTGTGATGCATGCATACATACATACACACACACACACTTATATATATATATATATATATATATATATATATATATATATATATATATATATATATATATAACTTTCATTATATGTACTTAAACAATGGCTCGATAGTATATCTTGATACTATGTGCTCGATAATGGAGATACTATCAATCTTTGAAAGTTAATCCGCATAAATACCAAATAAGATTCTTGTTTAAGTACATATAGTGAAAGTGATAAGTGAACACAAGAAAACAGTGTTGCAAAGTTATATATATATATATATATATATATATATATATATATATATATATATATATATATATAATGAAACAAAATAATTTTCATAAACAAGAATATACAAGTATTACTTCACTTTATTGTTGATTGAAGCTTTTCGCTAATTTACATTATTAGCATTTTCAAAATTCATAAATCACTATGAACAGTTTTACTCTAGTCACATAACTGGACAGTGATTTATGAATTTTGAAAATGCTAATAATGTAAATTAGCGAAAAGCTTCAATCAACATTAAAGTGAAGTAATGCATGTATATTCTTGTTTATGAATATTATTTTGTTTCATTATACATATTAAACAAGAATAAATAATTCATCTAAGGATTACAATATATATATATATATATATATATATATATATATATATATATATATATATATAAATATATATATATATATATATATATATATATATATATATGTATATATATATATATATATAATTATTATTATTTAAACTATACACTTTTGCTTTCACTTGATTTGTGAATTACAAGCTACTACATAGCTACTAATTATTAAAATCTATACGAACATCTCGAATCCTATTTATACGGAGCTACAGATATGAGGACGCCGTATTATTCTTAGCACTACTCATCAAACCGACATTCCAACACTAAATATCTGCAAACAATGTTTTATGTTACAATGTAAAGGAGTGAAATTTATATAACAGAATTGTAAATACGATGAAATATAACAGTTAAGTTGTGTTTTAATATTAATGACAAGTTCTTTCTATTTTCATTTCCATATTACTATTGATTATATTAGTTGACGTAAATATTACTTGAATGTAAACACATATTTGGTACCGAGATACTTTCGTTGTACGATTCTGTTAAATACAACACGAACAAAGAGTTTAATATTGAGTGGTTCACACAGTATCCAGGCGCTAAGCGCATTAGTTAAATGAACACAAGTGTCGGAGTGTCATTGGATCACTTTGATTTTAACTTAATTAACAACTACCAACATTCTAAACAAACTATGTGACAACTTTCTAACCTCAATGGAACATTGAGTCAATATGGTTTTCAGAAAGATTATATGAATTACTCTGTTTATTGACTTACTTTTTGTTACGTTAATTAATCATCTGTCCTAATTACACTATTATATGGAATATTATTGGATAATAGGTTTTTGAAAGTATTCATTTTCATAAAATTTTTAATGGTCTTTACCAAACTTGAAAAGTTGTGTATTCCTAATTATATATTTAAATTTTTAAAGAAATACCTATTTTTAAACAGATAATACAAAAACAAATTGTTTAAGTAAATTCCTACTAAAGTTAATTTTTTTTTTTTTTATTTACCCTATTTATGGTATTGTGTGATAACCATGGCAACAGTTTAAAGTTATACAATTGAGGTTTCGACGACGGCCAGATAAGGGAAAAATTCATATACATCTTTGAGAAGTATATATTTCTAGGTAACGGAAAGTTGGAGCACTGCCAAGGCGCGCTAGAATTCAAATATGAAGATTCTCCTTTCTGGCTGGTCACAACAAATTGTATAAATTAATTGTTGAATAAATAATAGAAAAACTGTATTACCTTGTATTACCATCCACTATGTTTAAAAAAAATGTATTTGAACTTGATCGGATGAATAAAAACGTACATTGTTAACGATTGAAAGTTTGTACAAGATATATAAACAGGAGAGGGTGAGCTAATAGAAGGAATTTAAAAAAGAACCCAAATATATAATTTTTAAGTACAAAAAGAAATAATAATTTTTCAATAACATAAAAACATTTTATCATAAACATATCACCCACAAAATGTTGAAGACGTCATCGGATTTCGTACTTGGACGTGACCTAATTTAACATATTGTACGTGACAAATAAAGGGATTTTCATGTAAATTTGGTTTCTTATGTACTTGGTGCACCTTGGCGTATAGATTAAATAATTATGATATTAACTCAATATATACAAAAATGTCTTCCATTGACTTATAATCTAGATTACTAGACTCAATATATACATTAATTTGTTTATAATTTAATATGTATATAAATCTAAGGTTCGCTATAACTAATCATGGGAAATCAAGCAATAATAGGAATAATTGTTTCGGAAACGTTTGAAATAGATTTGATGGATTAGCAATTACAGGGCATGATTGCGATGCCGACTTCAAATTTTTTTGGTTAATTACGTTTTTTATATTGAAAGATTAGTTTTTAATTTTTAATAAGTAGCCTCCAAATTATATTATCGGATTCGTTTTTTAAATAAAAAATATAAAATATTTTCATAAAAAATTAAATTTGATAACTTAACCAGTTTTGAATGCTATGTGTTTCCACCTTAGTGTACTAAATGAAAGCATAGATATTATTATCGGTGCAGGTGACACTAATTGCCAAACGGGGGCTTCCGGATGATTCCACATTTTGTACTTTTTCTTAGAGAGAGCCTAAAGAGTCGACGGAATTAAAGCATAATTACTAAAACCTTCGGGGTTCATAGTTGGTACCGCGATTATCTTGAACCAATAGTGGCCACAAGAGGTGAAGCGACGGGTAAGGTTTAAAGATGTATAGTACATATAGAATGCTTTAGCTGACCATGGAAGATTTGGTAGGCAACAATGTGCTTGGCATACCTTGCACCGAGGTCGTTATCTGCCCAAATATTGAGACGCAAAATTACTCTGATATTGTTGGTATTATAAAACTTTCGTAAACACAAGGTATATCGAGAATAAGAGGATACTGGTTATAATAAATCTTAGTTTATAATAATTTCCTGCACTCAATTTCTATAGACATGTCCCTTGGATTATTATTTATGTTTATTTAATTCCTTATATTAGTTTACACTCTCCTTATACAGGGTGTTTCAGGAGGAATCTTATACTGGACAATCCTATTTCTCTGATAAAAATAATGAAAAAAGGTTCATATAAACGCCGATCAGGAACTTCGTCGTGGTCGAGTTATACAGGGCAAAGATTTTACTTAAAATTCAGCTCCCTCTGTGAAATTAACTCACACTGATATTTTTAGAGCGTTTCTTAATTACATAATTTTTATGTATAATGAGCTATAAAATCGTATAAAACCTGTCCCAGAACTCTATCTTTAATAGTTTAAAAAATATTGGGGTAAAGCAAAAAAAGACAATTGTTTTGTGATTTGACTAAAATAACTCCTTTACCTATAAACCAAGCAAAGTGTTGAATAATAATGTAGAGAATTTCTTTCTCTAAATAATAATGTAAATAAAATCAGTAAGAACGGAATAGTTATATATATATATATATATATATATATATATATATATATATATATATATATATCTTTTTAAAATTTCCAATCGGTAATAAAATACTTTTTATTCATCCACTCAACTGTTTTAAAGGTTTTTAAAACTTGTAGATAATACTTGATGTTTATACAGTTTCAAAAATATTAATTTATTTTATTGTTTTAATTTTAGAATAACTTTTCACCAAAGTGGAAAGGTAAGCAATTTATTTATTTCGTTCCATTTGGCCTAAAATAAATGATAACATATGATCTCATAAAACAGCTGATTTTATGTTATAGTCAATGTACAGCTGTTTTAGGCATAGGTTATGCTACTTTATTTGTAGTTGTAGTTCTAATTATATAATAAAAAATGATAAAAATAAATATTTTTTTGTTGAGTGAAGTAGAAATTTACTTAATTTTATATGCATATATATATATATATATATATATATATATATATATACATATAATTCTACTTGTTTTTATTCTTAAGAAGTATAAGATGGATGTATACCATATAGGCCTATATATCTACTATTTTCTTTTGTGTATCTACTTTACAATAAATGTCAATTTACAAAGGACATACGCCACTCAGCTCTTTTTTCGTATTTTTTTAGAATCTAATTTTCTGAATATTTTTCTGAATAAAATACTTTCCTTGAATGTTCTTTGCTTCTATTTTTTGATCTTGCTTTTCCGTTTCATAATACAGATGTAGGTTTATATTTTGTGCTTCCTTTTTTAATTTAAGCTGCTAGTTTATACTTCAACACACATAATTACCAACTATTACACTACTCAGTTTACCTACAGTTATTATATTAAGGTACAAAAAGTTTCAAAAATATGCGTCTTATGATTGTCGCCCAAAGACCTATAGGTTTTTGCAACTCGTCACACTAGCTAGTCAAAATATAATTGATCGTGCGAGAGGTACGAAGCTTCCAAACTTATTAACAGTTATTTTAAATATAAATGTAATGGAAACTGAAATATATCTAACTGAAAAAGTAAGTTTTCAGAATTACATAAGATACAACACTACTTTTGATATTCATGAAGGTACATTGATTTTATAATCATAGCTTTTATAATATTTTGTGAATTAATTTCGTCTAAAGGAGTATTTTGTTTTTAGTAACACCTAGGGTTACCTAAAATCACTAGTAAGCGACACAACACTAAGCATTAAAGATTTAATAACTCGGACTTAGCTAAATCCTGGCGACCTCATTGGCCAGTAGATGGCGATACTGGTTGTATATTTATTGTCAACTGTAATGTAAATCATGAAATTTACAGAAAAAACACATTGACAAGATGATTTATTGATAATTTCTACGTAAAAACCTAATTCGTAACACGCTAAAAACAATTTAGTCTAAGTCCCTTATGAATACACTGAAATATTACATTGAAATTTGCCTAACGTTTTATTGTATTTATTAATTTTTTTTTAAATTTCAGTAGAAATTATTATATATAATAGGTAATAAAAAAACTCTATATCTAAGTTAATTAAAGCTTAACTAGTAAGAACAATTCACAACGTTAGAAGTTAAAACAGTTTATTCTAAATCTAAATAAACATTAGTTTATTAAAATAAACACATTTGTTTATTAAATCAAAGAGATTAGTTCCAACGAAAATGTCACCTTCATCATTGATTGGCAAGTACTGTAGTATAAGTAGTCGCTAAGCACTGATGAAAACGACATCGTCGTCGAAACTAGTCTTTTTAATAGACTTGTATGCATGTTTCAATATACGAATGTGTAGTGATATTTAGAGAAACTCTTTTAATTTTGACCGTTGTGAAGAATATCTTCCTGTAATAAACATAAATTATAAATAAAGGCTCCTCATTTCACTTTCTAAAATGGTTTTAAACCACAAGTAGAAACAAATACTTACACCAATCTCCCTAATATGAACTAACCATAAAATTTTATAATACGTATTTACTATATAATTAAAATTATAAGAATTCAATAGATAATTACATCTCCCCATACATGTCTTCTAAGTTGTAGGAAGAGGTCTATTCATGAATACTAACTATGTTCTTACGGGTCTGAAAAAACAACACTGCACAATTTCTTTCGGCATCATAGATTAGAAATGTTTAATCACATTTGAGTTATTGATTTAAATTAATTATATAATATTAAAGTTTATTTTCAATTTAATGTGATTTGAAGTTACAATAAAACAGCTGTTATTCAAACTAAAGTAAAACATAATATGTTATATTATACGAAATCATGTGCAATTATGCGCAATCATATTATACATTCGGTTTAATTATCACGCTATCATGGCTAACTTAAAATAAAGTGACTGAATACTCGGTCAGAAAATTAGTAGTTTAAAATAGAAACCTATGACTAATAATTTTGGAATAATTAATAATGGAAATATATATATATATATATATCTATAAAAGTAAAGGTTCTATGCCATCGCAGGTTCGTAAACCATTCTTCATAACAAATTTAATCTCAATCGGTGAGGTAGTTACCGCGTGATTGTGTAACAACCCAAAATATAGTCTTTCAGATTTATAATCATATTTTCAATTTAACTGAATAAAAAAAGCTTACCTTTGTCCAAATAAATAAAAAATAATGAACTTATATCCAACTTTTCTACAGGAACTATAGTGCCCAAATGTAGAAACCAATACAAGTAGGGCGAACCATGTATCCGCGCTTTTGGCCTAGCTTGCACCATTCTTGAAAATATGTTACTTATTGAAAATGTTCGATGCATCAACAGCTACTGAATTTTGAGTTCATTTTCAAGATCGAACATGAAGATACGATTTTAGAAGACGGATATAGTAGAGGATACATTCTACTATTATATCATTAGCAAGGAGTGAACTCATAGTTTACGGCCGACTTCAGTTTATAAGAGGGAACACGAGGATGGATTAATCAAAACGACCTTATGTCCTAGTTGTGTGATTGCTTTCCTAATGTATAGTGCGGACTCCGTAACCGTGCACTTGGCCTTGCGTGCACTATCACTTCTGAAAGCATCTTATAGATAGAGAATTTTTGATACAACAACAGCTTCTGCAACCGATATGTCTACACATATTTCAAGAATGTTGTTATTTCATACCGAAGCTAATTTATCCAATACTGACCGTCTCATGCATGTCAACGATTAGTCAGTCCTTATCATATTTATAGGAAAGTAATTATACTGACCCTATACCTCACGTCTCGCTTACTGCGATCTGTCAAGGCCAATAGTACGATAACTTGGTCCGCACTATACATCAATACTTTAAAGATGACAAATTTTTGAATCCCATCTTAAAACATCTTCACACCAAACATCATTTCAATGTGCTTATAAGTTATTAAGGTATTGGGTATAAAGAGGAATTTTAATCATAATTTGACGTAAATACAACAGAAAGTAGCATTTAATTTTTATTGAAATGAAGACGGTCTTTGCGGGAGAGGTGTTATTAAATCCTTTCTATTACCTCACACTCTCCTTATATTCATCTTTTATAATTTTTCAATCGTTAATAAAATAGGTTTTTATTCATCCAATCAACTTCAAATATTTGTTTAACCTATGCTGTATGACAATTGATGTTGATATGGCTGTTTAAACTATTTACTCATTACTTTAAATTTAAGTATTTGATGGTCCGGTCAGGTTTGAACTGTGGATCCAGACATATTTGAAAACCAACACTTTTACCACCGAGCTAACTCTCCCTGAGCAAACCATTCCTTAAAAATATACTATATGAAATTATAAGAGAAAGGTATTTTGCAATAGTGAGAGTAGTAAGGGACGCGAGTATTGGCGGGGGGAAATTGGCGGGGGCGTGGCCGAATGCGTACACGCATGACCAAGTGCGTGACACGCATGACCAAGTGCGTACGGGTATCGGCGGGAGGGGAAGGACGTGGAGGGGATGGAGGAGAAAGAGGAGAAGGCGCGGTGTTGTGGGGGGAACGAGTGGGAAAACTGTGGGGGGAACGAGTGGGAAAACTGTGGGGGGAAAGAGTGGGAAAACTGTGGGGGAACGAGTGGGAGAACAGTTTCGAGGCAGGGGAACTGCGTCAAGCGCTTGGCTGTGTCTCTTTCAATAACTAAATTTCAAAATGGTCGAAACTGATTTTTTTTGTGACTGTACAGCGCTTTGATCAAGATGGTTGTGTATTTCAAAATCTAAATTTTAAAATGGCCGGAAGTGATTCATGACCAACGTTTCAACTAATCAGCATTCAAAAACGCTCTTACACGAAGTTCAAATGGTCAACATCGACACACAGTTCAAATAACCAACAGTCTCACGACGTGCAACACACGGATTATTATCGAATTGCCACTCTGCAGGCGCTCGAAGTACGATTTTGAAAAATTTTATTAGTTTAGGCTACATTAAAACGATATCAAATGACCAACGTTTCAAAGAAATGTGTTACAATAATAAAATTTTATTAAAGTTAAACATGTCAACAATTAAGCATGTTTTATTTTTAAAAAATATAATCAAGAATCCTCTGGTCACTTGTTTGGTATATTTGTTATTATTTTAATTAGAGATGTATCGTATAAAGAAATATTAGGTATGGATTAGAGAAAAAATTGCAGTTATTATTTTTAATTGCTGTAATATCAGAAGTTCAAAAAAACTAAGATACTAATATGGTACATAATTTGTATGTAGAATAAGCGTGAAGCGCATGATTTATTTAGTATTTGCTCAATTAACTACGCTTATATGCGTAGATTAATGGGCTTTGATTAACTTTTATTTAATCAAAATTCAAGAAATAGTGTTCATCTAGCCTAACGCAGTTGTTTCTATAAACAGTATTTACTAAATAGATCCATAACATTACAGTATATATATATATATATATACTGGAATACAACAAATAACAGGCACTCATATTCATAGCACATAAACAGCAGGTATGTGCTTTCATAGCTTTAAATACAAAATAAATGTAACAAATGAGAGAAAAAAAATTCCTCTTCTCGCTTTTATAAACCTGACTAAATAAAATCCCTCAAAAAATTCCTAAAGCTAAGGAAGAAGGGATTATTACTACAACTACTAAACTTCAAATTAAGAGTTATGGGTTAATTTCTGATACAATTTCATTCTTACCTGGTAATATGGAGTCCGTTTTTAGATTTACAGATGGATTATTATATTTCTTTAAGAATAACACTATTTTAGGCTACAGTGAATTTATATTAAACAAGTTAAAAAGTTTAGTATTACAATTAAAATAATAATTACTTTAAGTTAAATTGAATACAGAAAATGCGAACTGATAACTACTGTGATAGACGCTAAAATGTTTAAAGTTTAATTTGCGTATGTTGATTGCTCGTAATCTTAATAGGGTCAACAGTCAACTCAATAAGACCAGGCGATAAAAGTTTAAATCAGCCTTTGATACTAATCAACGTTTGTATACTAATACAACGCGCATTATTATGCCTTTGGTGTAATCTTAATATGGAAAACGCGCAACGCGCATTATTATGCCCTTGGTGTAATCTTAATATGGAAAACGCGCTTAACAAACAATCCAGCGCATGTTGACTTTTTATGCTGTGATCTTAGAACGCTAAGTGCTTAACAAATAATCTTCCATTTTTTAGCTTTGATTATACTGCGTGCGCATGTGCAGGCTACAGTTCACTTTATAAACGTTTCTATTCACTATTGTCTTTGAATTGCAGCTGAATACATCTCTGTGTGTTAGGACATTGCGTTTATTTCTTTTGATAGAAGGACAGAATTTACAGGTAAATGTTATTTATTAATTAGAGTTCTTGCTGTTTACAATAAACATACATATATAATTTTTAATATAGTTTTATTATTTTCAGTTATGGAATTGGGATTTATAAAATTAACTGAAAATGCATATGCACCCGAAAAGGGCAGTGAATTATCTGCAGGTTTTGATTTAAAAAGTGCTTATGAATATGTTGTTCCTAAATTTGGTAAATGTTTAGTGAAAACAGATTTAGCAATTTCTTTACCTAATAATACATATGGTCGTATTGCTCCCAGATCGGGGTTAGCATTTAATTATTTCATTCATGTAGGTGCAGGGGTAATTGATAAGGATTATACAGGGAATGTAAAGGTGTTGTTATATAATTTTTCAAATAAAGATTTTTTTGTTAGACGGGGCGATAAAATTGCTCAGTTGATTTGTGAGGTTTGTGCTTATCCAAAATTAGTAGAAATTGTTCACTTAGAAGAAACAAAGAGGGGAAAATCAGGGTTTGGATCTAGTGGTAGGAAATAAAATGTAATTGTTTTAAGTATATTATTATTGTTGTTGTTTTTGTATTTTATAGTTATGTCACAACAAAGTCAAGCACAAAATCAATTATTCAAAACTGAAGGCATAATGGAGAATAACGAACCAGGACCTAGTATGGTCTTTAATAGTAGTAGTAAAGTTAATAATAAAACATTATTTGATGTATTATCAACATTGTTTGATGCTGGATTGACAACAGCTAACAAATGGTTGTTGTGTGCAAACACATTACACAACTCTGTGCAAGATAGTGAAATGATACGATTATTTTGTGAAATGAAAACGTTTTATTTAGCAGCTAAATCATATTTTATTAGCAATGAAGTCTCACAGAAAAATCTTGATAAATATTTAGATAAAGAATTAACATATGATGAGTTTCTTATAATTATTGGGGGAGAAGAATTTAAACAAAGTACAAGTACTTTTTCAATTGAAACTTTTAAAAAAGCAATGACTTTAATAAATCCTGTAATTGTAAATAATTCATCATCTGATGATGATGATGATGATGATGATGATAATTTGTTAACAATAAACATACATATATATAGTTTTTAAAATTACTCAGTTGATTTCTGTGGTTTGTGCTTATCCAAAATTAGTAGAAATTGTTAACTTAGAAGAATCAGGGTTTGAATTTAGTGATAGGAAAAAAAATGTAAATTGTTTTAAGTATATTATTATTATTGTTGTTTTTGTATTTTATAGTTATGTCACAACAAAATCAAGCAGAAAATCAATTATTCAAAACTGAAGGCATAATGGAGAATAACGAACCAGGACCTAGTATGGTCTTTAACAGTAGTAGTAAAGCTAATATTAAAAAACCAATTTTTGATGTATTATCATCATTGTTTAAGGCTGGATTGACAACAGTCAATAAATGGTTGTTATGTGCAAACACATTACATAACTCTGTGCAAGATAGTGAAATGTTACAGTTATTTTGTGAAATGAAAACGTTTTATTTAGTAGCTAAATCATATTTCATTAGCACTGTAGTCTCACAGAAAAATTTTGATAAATATTTAGATAAAGAATTAACATATGATGAGTTTCTTACAATTTTTGATAGAGGAGAATTTAAACAAAGTACAAAAACTTATTCAGTTGAAACTTTGAAAAACGCAATGACTTTTATAAATCCTGTAATGAATAAAATTCAAAGAAAACGATTACATAGTTCTAATGAAAATGTGAATAATTCATCGTCGTCATCTGATGATGACGATGATGATAATTTAGATAAATATTTTAATGTAACTAAAAAATCAGCTTCTGCTGTTATTAAACAAACCGTTCAGATTACTAAAGATAATAAAAAAAGAAGAATGGTCACTCCTGGTGAGGTGGGATCACATTTAATAAAAATAGAAATTACGGATTGTAAGGATTTGAAAAAATGTATAAGTGAAAAGCAATATTGGACACAAGTTAGCAAAAAGGCTTATTTTGTTGTTAATAATTCTAATGATGATCTTTTGAAATTATCAAATAAAATAATATGCAATGTTGCTGATAGAGTAAGTAAAATAAAAAATGTTACTCATGATGTTATTTCAACTGATAAAAACAATTTTTTTAATTAGTTTTTAGGTTTTTGAATGTAGTTAAATACTAATAATTATATATGTGTTGTAGATGAAATTAATAAAAATAATAATTAGGTTTTTGAATGTAGTTAAATACTAATAATTATATATGTGTTGTAGATGAAATTAAAAAATAATAAAAAATGTACGTTATGAAATTTATAGAAAAATTGTTTTATTATTTCAGTGAACTAAATAGTGCTTCTTTTTTAAAAAACAAATTATAATAATGGACGTAAGCTCCGTTGAACAAATGGATGTTGATAGTGACGATGATATCGAAAACGATGATGAATTTTTAGAAAGGAATCACGCCTTTAGAGGCAGATTAAAAACATTTTACTTAGAAAATACGTCAACTGTTAGAGATGTGTGTTTGTTGTTGAGACGTACTAAACAAAAAATGATACGACTAATTGTAGATTTATTATCCACTTACAATATGTTAAAATTTAATATACTTGTAGAAGCTTCTTATGTAAAATTTTTAACCCAAGAAAAGCAATTGCGTTATTTTAAAACAAAAAATACTAGTGTTTCCGAAGATTCAGATTTTTCAGATATTTTAGATGTTTTATTTAGAAAATTATGTACCGAAGAGTCGGAATATTTGGGTAAAGGAAGTGGTTGGTCTTTGGATAAAATTGATGGAATTATAATTCGTTTTAGTAGATACAATCCGTTAGGTGGAAGTTCATTCATACCTTTACCAAAATGTATACAAAATAAGAAAGCTGTAATTAATCCTGAAAATTTTCATGACGATAAATGTTTTTTGTGGTCACTTCTCGTTCCACATATTAAAACTGATGTAAAAAATCTTACTGTAATTAACAAGAGATATTTTAAAATTATGGATATGTTTAATTTACAAGGTATTGACTTTCCAACACCTTTAAAGCAGATTAGTAAATTTGAAAAAAATAATTCAGGTATAAGTATTAATGTATATGGTTTAAATAAAGATAATGAAGTGTATCCATTAAGAATTAGTAAAACTATTAAGATAAAACATTATGATTTATTGATGTTGACAAACCAGTCGGGACATGCACATTATTCTTATATTAAACATTTTTCAAGATTATTAAACAATCAACTAAATAAACATAGGGCTAAATTAGTTTTTTGTAGAAGATGTTTAACACATTATAGTGGTAAAAATAAAGACTCACTTTTATCAGATCATTTAAAAGCATGTGAAAATACAAAAGCAGTAAAAGTGAAAATGCCTATAGAAGGAAATAATATTTTGAAATTCAAAAATTTCCATTATAAATTTAGAGTACCTTTCGCCGTGTACGCAGATTTTGAATGTTTGTTGAAGCCAATAAATGAACAGATTAGTAACCGTGTAATACTTAATGATATTCACGAGCCAATGTCATTTGGTGTATATTTAGTTCTTGATGAATATGCATCGTCTTTACCACCAGACATTTTAGAAAAATTGCCTACAGATCCATACATATATCAGGGTTTAGATGCAGCCAAAAATTTCATGTCATATCTCATATCACTTGCAAATATTATTGGTGAAATTTATAAAATAAATATTCCAATGAGGAAATTAAATAAAGATGAGAAATATAAATTTAAAACAACTACTAAATGTGAGTCTTGTAACGATGAATTTACTATGACTAAGCCAGCAGTAAGAGACCATTGTCATATTACTGGTAAATTTAGGTCTGTCTTGTGTAATAATTGTAATTTATTACGTCAAAATCAAAAATTTTTACCTATATTTATTCATGGGAGTTCAAATTATGATAGTCATTTTATTGTACGACAATTAGGTTGTGACTCAAACGAAATTCGAGTAATACCAAACACTAGTGAAAAATATATAACATTTTCAAAAAATACAACTAATGGCATTGTATTACGATTTATAGACACCTATAAATTTATGAGTACAAGTCTTAGTAAATTAGCAAATAATTTGCCTAAAGACAACTTCAAACATACATATAAACATTTTTCTGTAAATGATTTACCGTTTATAACAAGAAAAGGTGTTTATCCTTATAATTATACAGATTGTTGGGACAAATTAAAAGATACTGAGTTGCCAACAAAAAATGATTTTTATAACAATCTAGAATCTAGTCATATCACAGATGCTGAATACAAATATGCGCAAGATGTGTGGAATCATTTTGAATGTAGAAATTTAGGGGAATATAGCAATCTCTATCTTAAAATAGATGTATTATTGTTAAGTGATATTTTTGAAAATTTTAGAGACTTGTCTATATCCAATTATGGATTGGACTGTGCTTATTATTTTACACTTCCTGGTTTGACGTTTGATGCTATGTTAAAATTTACAAAAATTGAATTAGAATTATTTGACGAATATGATAAATATCTATTCATAGAAAATGGTATCAGAGGTGGAATAACTGCATGCGTGACGAGACATGCAGAAGCTAATAATTATCTATTGGGAGATGAATTTGATATAGACAAACCTTCCTCTTGTTTAGCTTATATCGATGCTACAAATTTATATGGGTGGAGCATGACCAGATTCATGCCTTATGATTCGTTTAAATGGATGTCAGTTAAAAAAATAAAGGCTTTTGATGTTCTGTCTATAGAGGATGATTCTCCCATAGGTTATATTTTAGAAGTTGATATTATGTATCCACAAAATTTGCATAATTATGATAATGAGTTGCCATTTTTACCACAAAACAAATGTCCGCCAGGCAGTAAACAACCAAAATTGTTAACTACTTTAGAAGATAAACAAAATTACGTTTGTCACTATGTTAATTTAAAACAAGCAATGCGACATGGTTTAATACTTACAAAAATTCATAGAATTATGCAATTCAGACAAAGTGCTTGGTTATCGCCATATGTTTTATTTAACACGAAAAAGAGGCAAAATGCTAAAAATGAATTTGAAAAAGATTTTTACAAATTTGTAATTAATGCCATGTTTGGTAAAACTATTGAAAATATAAGAAAAAGAAAAAATTTGAAACTTGTGAGTTCAGAAAAAAAATTAAATTATTTAATTAGGAAACCTACCTTCTTAAATCGAATAATTTATGATGAATCTTTGTGTGCAATTGAATCAGAAAAAGAATCCATTTATTTTAACAAACCAATATATATAGGGTTTACTGTTTTGGAAATAAGTAAAACACGTATGTATGAAATGCATTATGATGTTATGAAAGAATTGTATAACTCTAAAATTCAACTTCTTTATATGGATACAGACAGTTTATTTTATAAAATTTCTACTGAAAATTTTTATAAAGATATTAAGGAAAATCAAGAGGTGAGAAGACATTTTGATATGTCAGAACTTCCTCACACTCATATAGGTTATTTTACAGATAATGCAAAAACATTAGGTTGTTTTAAAGACGAATGCAAAGGTGTTGGGTTGTCAGAATTTGTTGGACTAAGAGCTAAATTATATACTTTCAAAATTGCGAATAGTATTGAAAAAAAAGCTAAAGGCATAACAAAAGCAGCACTTAGAAATATAAATTTTGATGATTATAAAAAATGCTTAAATGTTTTTACTAAAACCAGAAGTGATATTAAATCATTCAAATCAAAAAAACATATTGTGCAGACAATAACTGTAAATAAATTAGCTCTCAGTGGTGATGATGATAAGAGGCATATATGTGATAATGGAATTAATACTTTAGCACATGGTCATTTTTCTTTAAGAAAAAAATAAATAACTAATGCTTTGTAATGAATAAATATTATTTGTTAACTATTAAAAAATAATTAATACTTTTTGTAACTAATAAATATTATTTGTTAACCATATTCAATTGTTTATAGAATAAATATATAGTTAAAAAAAGTGAGTTGTTCAAATCATTTATTTCCTATTTATCCTTGACTTTTTTCCACATTATACCAATTGTATGTTTAAATGTTACTTAGGGTATTAATAAAACTTTTATTACCACAGTCAGTCAATAGTTGTTTATTAAAGAATTATAAAAATATTTGTATGAACATAAAGTGTTACATAACAGTATAACAATAGTATATTACATTATCCTTGTACAATAAAGGCGTTGCTTATCCCTGTTTCCTCTTCTTTGCGGGGTGTATTGGTATTGGGTATAAGTAACGCAAAGCATAACATCGTGCCCCAAAATCCTCACCCTTTACTGATTTTAAATAACCGCACCTCGGAAACCATCCACCATGTTCAATCCATGGCAATTCATGTGCTTCCCAATCCTTTAAACCACCACCACAGTAAAAGCATATAACGCCATCAGGTGCAGAGTGAAAGAAAAAACCTGCTTCTGCAAATTGCCAAGCATAAGGGTGGGGACATACAAATCTGGTGTTGTTGAACGATGCCAGCCTGCTTCCAAGTGTACTATATCTCGGGTATCTCGGGTATCCAACCATATCTCCAATATTATAAACTAAAATAATTTTCTTGAATATATATACTAGGTGCAACTCTTCACTTCCTTCGTATGTGTGTACTCTACATTTTGTGTTAGCGTATCTATTTATATTATCCGCTGTATCCCCTCCTAAAAGTCGTTCTTATATGTGATTTTTTTGTACTTTCAACCATTATTTAAAAAATTACAGATGAAATGTGAATTAAAGATCAATAAAATGTACACTGAATTTTAACAAAAAAAAATTTATTATTCTTCTGACTACATTACATTAAAATATTTTACGTACAAGACCAGATAAAGGTGTGTATTCAACAAGTGCATCCTGGATGATGAGACAATAAGCAGCTGTCTTTTCAGGTATGTTGACATTTGATTCAATTTCTATGCGCACATCAATAGTACCGGTTTTTAATGTTTCATTTTGTCGTGAACAGTCTATAACAAATAATGGTGTTTTTGCGAAAAAAGTTTCAAAATCAATAGCAGGTCTATTGCTGCTACCGTGATAATAGGATGACTGAAATTTTGTAAAAAAGTCGTATATAATTGCTCTGTTTCCATTAAAATTATCGTATGGATAATATTGTGAGTTTAGATACAGTTTAATATTATTAATATCACAGAAATCAAAGTGTCCAGCATTTCTATTTTTCACATTTCTCCTATCAGTTTGAAATGCAATAATAACGTAACGAGGTTTCTCACTATTTGATGCTGTCTTCACAGTCCAAATTGAGTTTTTCGAAACAGGTAATGAAGGATTATCGATAAGCGTCCAACGACGAAATCCTAGTGAAATTGGCTGGTCCTTATCAGTGATTCTTAGTAGTGATAGATTATAATCATCAGCCACTCGAATATATGGAATTTTCCAAAATATTTTATTAATTTTCAATTCTATTTTATTATTAGCGTCTTTTGTTATAATCGTATTGAAATTGTTTGAACTCCTGAGTAATACTAATTCTTGTTTAACATTTAATAATATGTGAACATAGTCGTCCGCGAATCCAAGTAGCATTTTTAAAGGAATACAAAACGAAAAATTTTTCTTACACTTTAAAGATTCCATATTTAATGTCCACCCAGCATTTAATAAAATATTTTTTTCATCTTCAGTGTTGGTTAAGAGGTTTTTTATTGTTGTCGTTATTCCAACATTTTTCACTCGATCAATTTCTGTTCCACAAATTTCATAGCGAATTTCATCAAAAAGAAATGACATTCCATTGCTGATAAGTTCGATTTCATCACTTTCACTATTGTCTGTCGCTTTTATTGCTTTAAATTCTCCCTCTATATAAATGTAACTTTTAGAAGGCAAAGTGTACACATTCTGTTGATGTACTGGAATGCGAATCTCATCATTCTCGCCATATGTTGTTTGTGCATATGGTAGATGTGTGTGATATTCTAAATCGACAATAGTTTCATCAAAAATAATTTTATCATCTACTCGCAACATATTTTTTATTCACACTATACCCTAAAGATTCCAAAAACTCTTTGTTCCTCCTTGTCAGCTTGTGTTCTGTCAACTGTCGTCGACCTACTGGTTTAATAAAATTGTCGAAATTAGTATTATTATTATTATTCAAAACTAAGACCATGATTATGTAACACTTCGGCGCAAATGAAGTCTAAGTGTTATATATTCTTCTCGCAAATTTATTAGTTGCCCGTCCTGATCTTCGAGACGTACTGTAATGTTATGAAGTAGACCTGTTATGTTCAGAGGTAGATAAATTACTGTAACAGGTTTTTCAATAATTTTATAACCAGGTTCAACGGCTGGATAAAATTCGTGAATAATGTGTCCTTCAATACCATTCCTATATGATCCTCTTGCAATATTACATACTATTCGTATAACGTCCACTTTATTAATGTTTACAGTATTTTCGGAAATGTGCCAAGTATTTGCTTGCAATTCTTCTGCTTTAAATCCCAGTAATGGACCGATGCTGTGCGCTTTGTCAAATCTAATTGGTTTCGAACAAAATATTTTCGTTTTTAATGTATTAATATTCCCACTTAGCTCGAACTTAACATTTTTGTTTTCCTCATGAATAGCATCTTTCAAGTACGAAACTATATTATCTATCTCGTAAGATCCCTCAGGCAATTGTATGACTTTATTATTGCCATAGTAAAATTTATCATTAACATCTGTTTCAATATTTGGTATAGTGTTGTAAGACATAAAATCAATTAAACCTATTTCCCATTTTTCATTGGCCAAATCTATAGGCGGAAATATGTCACATGAGATGTTTGAGCCTTTGCCGCTTAAACAGAGCATATTGGTGATTTAGATGTTATTCGTTAAAAACGCTAAACACAAATGACCACAATTGTGCGAATTTAAATTTTGTTTATTTGTGTAATTGTAGAAAATAGGTGCATTATCTGTCGATGTTTCAAAATATCGAATTATTTCTGTAGGTGGAGGTAGATTACCAAAACTGTCAAAATAAAGAATTTTATGTTTTATCTTTCGATAGGCAACCCAATGGGTACCTCGTCCTTGCACACTGTCCAAATTTATAACTCCGTGTTCATTTTCTTTGATTTGTAAAGGTAAATTGTCACGCATAAAAACTCCTCTGAAGTTCGGAATGTTCAATTTTTTAGCGTATTTATATATATCTTTATTTGATAGCGCTCTTGTTGGTAATGTTATTATTTTTTTTTTTTTATTACAGCCACCTCCTTTGTAAGGTTTCAGATAATAGCCTCTACCCTTTTTATTAGCACACCTTTTTTTTATTCGTTTAAGTACTTTTGTTAGAATTTTTTTAGTTTTGCACGTTTTTTTATTTTTTGTCCTCCGTTTCTTTGTATTAACTTTTCTTCTTCCTCCGCCACCTAATTTATTTTTTAATTTCATAATATTAGTAACTGCGTAAGCAGTTGCTCTTTCGCCCAAACTAGCGTCGTTTGATGTGACACGCTGCCAAGCTTTATCAGCTAGTTGTTCGTCGGCAATGGATCGTTGATGTGAATCCGAATATTTTGAATATGCAATATCGTGATCTTTACAGGCTTGATCTAATTTATTAATGCCTGGGTCACCTCTTCTCAATCTTGCTTGCAATCTGGTGCCGGGGCCGCAATATTGGTATCCTGGTACGTGTAATTCTATTGGTAATAAATCTATAGCACGATTTAAAATTTTTCCAGGTAAACTCGTTAAAGAACTTACTATACCGCTTCCTTGATACACACTAAACTGTTTTCCTGTCATTATAACCTTCTTCCTCCCCCTATCGCAGATGCAGGCGTAATGAATATTGTTTCTTTCGGTTCAGGTACTAAATCATTGTAAATATATCCTTCACTAGCCTCTTTTGCTTCCATTTTTTTATTTTGATTCAAAATTATTTCCTGATACTTTCTTATAACATTCACTTCATTACGAATATAATTTATGTGTCCATCGATATATGTTTTTAATGTTAGGTATTTTTCTTTAAACATTTTAAAATTAACAGCATCTTCATCATCTTTCGCTTCGTTCAAATGTGTCAACCGTTTATTCTCCATGTCATAGTCGCCGCTTTTAGTCATTTTAAACCCCACTCCAGCAGGTCCTCGTCTATTGTGTTGTCGATAGGAAGAATGCAAATGACGACCAAATTTATCAACGCTCATTTTTAGAGATGCTCATACATGGACTAATAGAAAACAAATGACTAATATTTTTTTTTTTTTACAAATCACTTTTATTTTTTATTTTTTTACAAATCACTTTTATTTTTATTAATAATAATTCCTGCTTCCTTCAACTCTTCAATTATGGAAATTATTTCATTATTGTGCCCCGTATTTCCTGCCGACTGTGATGCAATTAGTATTTTTAATCGCTCGCATAATTCATTGGGATCATTCCAATAAATATATGACGGTTTATTTTTTTCATATTCTTTCAAAATCAAGCCGCTTCCGCTCGCCCAATCCATGTGAGTGCGGGGGTTCTGGGGCGGAAATAATTTTGAAATTATTTTCGTGTATTTATTACTTTTGTTTGATTTCAATTTACCGATCGCCGAATAATTAACTCTGTGTGCATTCGTTGCTATTAAAATATCTCGATATTTTATGAGATCATCTTCTGTATAAATATATGCATCAGGCATTCTCATGAATAATAATTCATAAATACCACGCGTACCAGCATACCTAACACCATCGATAATCAAATCATCGCCCTCAATTTCTAACTCTTTATCACCAACCATCCATTTATCATTTTCTATGCGCACTCCGAAAACATTATCCACTTGTTTAGGTTTCTTTATAAAATTTAAAAAATATTCTGTAGACAATTTGCCTTTAAATGTGTTCTTTATAAATGATATGGCTTGACGTCTGCCTTTAGGTGATTTCACATATTCACTAAAGGCGGGTTGTGACTCATAGACATTAACATCCATTGGTTCTTCCTCCATATTGCTATCTGAAGAATATTCGCTTTTTACGTCCATCAACATTTCGGGGTCTAAAGGTTTTCTTTTAACAGGAATTTCACTTTCAATCATATTTCCAGTGTTTATTCTTTTTATATTAGCATCTTCATCGCTCATTGGTGTTTCAGGTGTTGGAGGGCGTCTTTTCAGTCGATTCCCACCTATCATTTCGTTTTTTCTTTTTTCCCCTTTCGCTGGCGTCAAACGTTTAAATGCAGTTCTTCCCTCAGTAAAATCATCGTCAGAAGTATAACTCTCATCGTTATCATTGGCTTCATAATTCTTTTTTCTCTTTTTTAATTTTTCTTCTTGTTGCTTTTGTTTTTTCTCTTCTTGCTGCTTTTGTTTTTCATGTATAGTGGCCAACAATGTTTTCTCATTCAACTCTCGCCAACTTTTTATAGGCTTATAATTTAAATTTTCGCTATATTCTTTTATCGGTTGAAATTTTTCAGTATATTCTTTTATCGGTTGAAATTTTTCAGTATATTCTTTTATCGGTTTAATCAACGGTTCCATTATGGGTTTTATATTTTTCTCTATATGATCTTCCATATCCATAATACCTCGTTTTAGTGCACGATGTTTTTCTTTAATTCGTTTTCTTAAATCTTTTATTTCTAAAACAATTTTTTCACGTTCGCCAAGTGAACTAGACAAAGACATGATTACTACTGACTCTATAATGTTATAAATTCATCAAACATTATACGATATCGTCCTTTATTTAAACGTCTCTCTTTATCCAAAACTAGAAAAGAATTTTGGTTTTTAGACCAGGCCATCGAACACATTTCTTTAAAAGTTTCAAATTTCATATCTGTGTTGACATGATCATTATACACATGACGTAAATTTCTTTCATCTTGTCTGAATAAAACCACTAAATTAGCATTATCACGTATCAATTGTTTTGGTATTCGACTATATGTTTGACATAAATAAAATGTATCAATGTCATTGTGTCTACCCATTGCGAAATAGTTTCGAATATTATTTTGTCGTTCACACATGACATCATCGAATATCATAAGTGATTTTGATTTAATCTCATTAGGATGAGGCACGTCATCATTTTCAGTAAAAATAAAGTAACCAACATCAGGTATTTTGGAAAACACTCGGCTTAAAAACTTATATTTGGATTGATTTATTGACTTTGAAAAAATATAAATATTTTCAAAAAAAAGTGCTCGTGGATGAAATATTAAATTAAACATAAGATTGGTTTTTCCACAGTTCGATGGTCCTACAATAAGACATCTGATGGAATTCGGTAATAGCGGACCATGGCGATCTATATTATCATATTCCATATCATTTGAGAAATATGTATCGAAATTCATAATACGCATTTTTTGGCTTTGTTTTATTACCTTCATAATAAATCTTTTTTATTTATCCAGGTATCTCTAGTACTGTCCATACCCAACCAACGTACTAACAATTTATTTCCTTTTCGACGCACAATCTTATCGATAAGAAATATGTTACTAAATTTAGTTTTACTCAATTCCTCTTGATAGAATCCCCCTTTAATCTCAACTCCAGAATCGTCCTTTAGTTTATAGGTCACTGGAACTGTTGGTTCTATTTTCCAAATTGTATATATTTCGTTACTCCAAGCTGGTAAATAACTTTTTGTCAACGGTTTTTGATACCTACTTATTCTAACTTTATCACCCACAATAAATCTGTTTCGCACAAGTTGTTTTTTCTTCTGTCTATTTTGAACTATACGTCTCAACACTAAATGTTCATTATTTTTATTAACATCAATTGGACGCATACCGATAGTCCTATGTTTAGTGTTATTATATTCAGTAACTATATCGCTTAATAAATTTAACCATTTATAATTTCCCTGGGCACTGAAACCCCTCCACATTTTCGCTTTTAGCGTTCTATTTAATCTTTCAACTATAGAGGATTTTTTATCAGAATATGTAGAATAATGATTTATATTATATTTGTCTAATAAAGATTTAATCCTCGAATTAAAAAATTCAGTTCCTTTATCGGTTTGCAAATGACGCATAGAATATCTTTCTAAAATTGGTTGTAATGTCTTTTCCATTTCAATGGCATTTTTAGATTTCATTGGTATAGCTATTGCATATTTACTAAAACAGTTTATTAAAACCAGTATATATTTATAACCTTTATTGACTTTGGCAAATGATAACATTTCCACTAGGTCAGCCTGATAGAGATCGTCTAAACCTTTAACTTCAACATGACGGGTCGGAAATTTCCTACGCACTTGTTTATGCAACTCACTGGCAATCCCCACTCTCAACAATGACGTCAACTTTGATGCCATATCGTTTAACACTTTTGCTTTGAACGTTGTCAAATATAAAATGATTAAATTGTGTTCTGCTTTGAACGTTGTCAAATATAAAATGATTAAATTGTGTTGTTACAAAAAAAATGAAAAATCACCAGAAAATTAGTCAAGAGAAATACTTCAAGGTAATAACAATTTACCTTGTGCCGTTGTCATGTTGTTTAACAAACAAAACTCTAGATACTAAATAATTTGTACTTATTATGCAATTTCATTGTTATCATTGATTATAAAGAGGTAAAATAAATTCACTTACGAACATTTTTATACATTTATTTTTTTTTTTTTTACAAACAGTTTTCAGTTAGTTAACATTTATATACTTTTTAAAACTAATACCAATAACTAAATCAAGACAATAATGTTTTACAATAAACACAATCTTTCTTTTTGAGATTATTTTTTTACAAACAGTTTTCAGTTAGTTAACATTTATATACTTTTTAAAACTAATACCAATAACTAAATCAAGACAATAATGTTTTACAATAAACACAATCTTTCTTTTTGAGATTATATGAAACATTTGATTTGATACCATTAAAACAAAAACCAGATTTAACTTGTACTTTATGTTTTTCACAAGGTAAATTGTTTAAAATATCTGGATCACATTTCAAATGATCGGGTAATCTATTAAATATATGCTCGATATTTTCAAAATGATTAATAAGAAAATGTTTTGGCAAATAATGAACTAAACAATCTTGTATATTATGATAACCTTTATCATATACTTCTTTTATTGCTAAATCTACTGCATTTAATCTGTCTAAAACTAGTTTTTCATAATTTAACCATTGTTTTAAAACACAAACATTAACATAAGCACAATTATATTGTGAATGATTGAATTTACATTCTTTTATAAAATTATTCCAAAAGAGATTTTTCAATACATCCAAATTAGGACAATACAAATAATCTAAATTAACTATTTTAACATTAAAATCTGATAATAAGTTTGAAATAAATTTTTGTTTTTCAGTTCCTTTAACAAATATCGTACCACTAAGTGCCATACCTCGAAACACATCCTTTAGTTGGTTGTAAGGTTTCAATCCACTTTCCCAAGGTAAACCATGACATTGATTTTCTAACCACAATACTTGCTTTTGTAAATCTTTTGGAAGATGATGAAAACTATATGGTGGTTGAAATAGAAGTAACTCGTAAATGTTGTCATCATTCTTTGAAATTATAGCCAATTCTTTAACAATAAACTCATTGTCTTTGTTTTTAAAACCTTGAAAGTCTAAAATAAATTCCATTTTGTTTTTTAAAATAAATCATTAAAAAAATTTTTTGTGGCAAACAAAGGCCAATCGTCAGATTCCAAACACTCTCGCGCTTTTCTTAATGATTCTTCAAAGAGGACGCATACACAAGTGTCTGGTCCATCACCAACAAATGCTACTACAGACCATGAACAGCTTTTATAATGTCCACTCGTTATATCTACATCCGATAAATTATAATTCTGCATATAAGATTTAGCAACTGCTATATGATAATGAGCTTCAGTTTTACCACAAGAACACAGTTTAACATGTGCTAGCAAAGCATCCAATTTACCTTGTGCCGTTGTCATGTTGTTTAACAAACAAAACTCTAGATACTAAATGATTTGTACTTATTATGCAATTTCTAATTGATAAGTAAGGCTATATGTTATGGTATTTATTAGTGACTAACTTAAAACTAATATTAATTGATTATACTATATTCAACTTAACTTTTTATATCATAAATATAATAATAATAATAATAATACAACCCATTAATATGACTAACGTTAAACTAATATTAATTGATTATACTATATTCAACTTAACTCTAATATTATTTGATTAAAAAAAAAAAATTTTTTTTTGTCTTATAATTATTTTGAAAAATAATATTGATATTAGTATGACATAAATATATAATAATAATACAACGCATTTGAAAAATAATATTAATATTTTTTGTCATAAATATAATAATAATAATAATAATAATAATAATAATAATAATAATACAACGCATTAATAATATGAAATTCTAACGTTACCCAATCCCGAATACGTATTTTGTATACCCCTTCGTTCTTGTCTACGTGTCAACTTTATATCATAATGCGCCATATTTTTATTAAAATGTTCCCCATCTAATATATAGGATATTCCATGCTCATCTGATTCAATATTGTTATCGTCCCAAGACCAGTTTGTGGGTGCTAGTTTAAAGGACTGATTAAAATATTCATCAAATTTACAAAACTTTTTAAAAAATAATTGATATCTTTCTATAACAGTATCTTTACCATATTCTATATCCACAAACATATCATCAGGATCGTAGTATAGAATATGATTAAATAGAAACATGAAATAGAAATGACTTTTCGATATATTTTTTATGAACGGCCTTACATCATTTAATAATTTCATATTATAATGGTGATGTTGTAAGTCGTACATTTTGAAAATTTTTGAATATTCTATCCTTAACTCATATTCAACCAACTTAAGAATGGATTTCACTACATATTCCCAATGTTCTAAAAAATATTTTTTCAAGTATCCCCCCTCCCTTAATTTGGAATTTATATAATTATAATAATAATCAAAATTTTCTATCGTAACAGTTTTTTTATAATTAATATATCTTTTCTGAAATTTATATTCATGACAAAACGAACATCTATCAAATATTTCGCAGTTTTTCAATTTATAAAATCCAGTTAAAATTTTTTTAAACACATCTAAATCTTTACATTCACCGGATTTTATAAACTGAAATATTACATGTATTTGATTTATGTTCTTAAAAGAATTATTAAATATAACTAAAAAACAAAATAATAAATATCTTAATATTACCAAAAATAAATCAAAATATATAAAACTACTATAAACTATATCGTTTCTACATCTACGCAAAACTAAATTCTTACAACTACCTAAATAGCTTAAATCTACTAAATTAGACATGGTTACACAAGGCACAAAGTATCTTTAAGAAATAATAATATTTGTATTGCATGTTACTTATATACAATTATCAAAAGCATTTGATATATGCAAGGGCGTGACACGGACATACGTGTTCATACTTATAAAAAAGCATTTCTTGGGTCACATGCGCTGAAAAATAATTAGGCAATTGACATTGAAACAAATATCTACACAGGATATTGCGAGGCAATTTACATTTAAAATAAAAAACAGCTCTCTAAAACGATGGTCGACTTAAAAAATATTATCTCTAGAAACCGCTACTAATCAAGAGTTTGAACATGCGAATACAGTATGATAATCAAGGCTAAAAGTGAATGGTTGTCTTGTTGATTATCTTGAAAAATAGGTTAATCTCTTGTAAAGGTGGCGAAAGAAAAAAACAGAGGTCAGCAGCCATCTTGAATGACGCAGTTCCCCCACAGTTTTCCCACTCGTTCCCCCCACAGTTTTCCCACTCGTTCCCCCCACAACACCGCGCCTTCTCCTCTTTCTCCTCCATCCCCTCCACGTCCTTCCCCTCCCGCCGATACCCGTACGCACTTGGTCATGCGTGTCACGCACTTGGTCATGCGTGTACGCATTCGGCCACGCCCCCGCCAATTTCCCCCCGCCAATACTCGCGTCCCTTACTACTAGTGAGTATTACGTAAGGTGGATAAAATGAGAAGTTACAGACCCATATCAGCTTCTTAAATTACAAATGTAAAAAAGAAATCAAATATATAAACAAACAAAACTCATAGGTCAACTCCATACATTGTACAAAGAGAATCATGGAAAATTGGAACGAAATTTACTTCATATTTCACCACTTAATATTGTGATTCTGTCATATATATATATATATATATATATATATATATATATATATATATATATATATATATATATATATATTCATTGTAATTATGAAACAAAAAGTAAGTAAAATAAAATTTTTGTTTGTCAATCTTAGTAGGAAGGAAACTAACAACAAAATTAATTTCCGATATTGCTTTTTTTTTATCAACATCGTAGACGCTCCTGGGTTTTAACATGTCCAAGTAAAGCCTAATAGTTTTAGAAGCCGATTTTACAAAAATGAATTACTCTTCTACAAAACTTCCATTAATTAGGAAAATGTTATAAATTGTTTGTAGGTTTATCGTTCATTAATTTAAAAATAATTTAATCTGCCTTAACTGTGACAACTTTATTTATTGTCACTACGGCTAACTAGGACACTAGCACACGTGTTGACAAAGTTCAGCTAAGAGTGAATGAAGAAACCAATTCGTTAAGAAAACTGGCTGTAATAAGAAAGTTCCCAGCAAAACATCTGGCCAAGTCGTGCTGTGTACTTTTCCAATTACATGGAGTGGATATTGACCTTAACAAGTGCATTCGACGTTTATTAAAACACTTTGCTTCCAGTTCAATAAGTCATATTTCACTTCCTAACAATAAACCAAGTCCTATAAAGTTGTCAAGCCAAACATGTTTCTATAAAGTGATTGTAAATGCGTTCACATTTAATATTTTTTTTCTTTAATCTAATGTGTTCAGAAGGAAAAGTTGCAGGGTTAAAAAATAGTTTGGTATTATTACATTACATTTATCATATAGGTGGCTTAATGGGTATAAAAGTTGAGTATCAACTTAATGTGTGCAATATTTTAGTATTGTTTTCTTTTAAGGCCTTACATTATTTTTGGGATAATTTTAATACTGTTGTCTAAAGTTAACTATTATTTCTTAATGTATACCATAGGGTTAACTACAGGTAAAAGCAAACCTATTCACTATTTATTTAGAATACATTGTGGTTAAATATTATTATATAATACTAAAATATCTCTAACGAAAACTTATTTGCATTTTTAACTCTATGTTTCTGAAACCCAAGAGTTTCAAAATAAAAATATGTGTAATTTGAGGATTATAATAAAAGCTATTATTGTTCTTGGATAGTTAGGTTTAGGAGAAAAATAGTTCTGGATAATCAAGGAGAGGTTTGGAATTTATATTAATTCTAAGACTAATAATGGTGATATTCGGATTGAAAGTGGCGAGAAAAATGTTTTTTTTACTTAAAACGTTTTTCTTAAAAATGCTCAAAGTTTAATAATTTTAACTCAATAAGAAACTGCAAACTAATACCAAAGTAAAAAAAAAACGAAATTGTCTTAAAAAGAACTGTCCTACAAAATGTTTTTTTCCAAGCAAGTAAAGCCGACCGTTCTAACTGGGTGCACAGATAAAAAGTACGGTGGAATGTGACCTGTCGATTTAATGCGCACAGGGAACAATTGTTTTTGTAGACACTAAAGAACATGTACGTGTTTGGACTAAGTTTCTAAAGAAACTTAAAAATTTGGTTTTGGTACTGACCTATTCATATGGGGCTCTGCGAAAATGTATAGTAATCTGTTTAACATTTGGTTCTTTATTTTATTCGGTTTCATCTACCATAAAATTAGCTGTCTATTTTTACCTAAAGGTTTAATCAAATATTAAACCTTTTATTTGATTTATTTAATACATAATTCACATTTTTAACTTTATCTCTACCTCAATTTCTTTATATTAATCAAATAATCCATCAGTCTTATGATTTACCTCCTTTCTATTTTATCTGTCTACACTATTCATCATACCATTTTTTTTACAATGACTTACCACTGTATGTATCGATATCATGCTTGTAAATACGGTGAAACCATTACAATCTCTTACAGCGTTGTGTTATTGAATAAAACACTGACCTTACCTCATAAACGTGGTAAGTAAGATGACTCACTCTCTGAAAACCCTTTTTAAAATCCTTCTATTAGCTCAAAATCTCCTGATATATATATATATATATATATATATATATATATATATATATATATATATATCTTCTACACATTTTCTAACATTAATAAAATAGATTTTATTCATCCAATCAAGTTCAAATACATTTCTTCGAACCTACAGTAGACGATAATTAATGGTAACACAATTTTCTTAGGAATAAATTAAATAATTACATTATAAAAATGTTTGGGGTCAAGGTCGGATTCAAACTTCATGTACCTTCATGTTCAATTCCTTGGGCAATGAGCAACTTTCCTAACGATAAAAGTGTATTTCTCATAGAAGTATATGATTTTTTTTCACCCATCTGGTAGTCGTCGAAACCTTCATTTTACAGCCCTATAATGTTGCCATGACTGCAACAGAATATCCTAAATAATTATAAATAATCAAAAGAATAAAATAAACAAACAAACTGGAATACCGGTGTCGAAACTTGCTTCACAAACGGACAACGCGAAAGGAAAGCAAATAGAAACCACAATATAAACCAAGTGACAAAAAAACGTATAAATGTTGACAAAGATAAATAACAGTCTAACATCATACATAGACAGAAAAATGAAAACTTGTAAAGAAATTCTTTATCTACTTTGCTTTTTAATATTGTTATTCTGACATAGGTATATACATAAAAATAATAAATCATTTTGTTTTTGTTGCCCTAATTTAGGAATTGAATTTAAAAACTTTTTTTATATTACTCATTTAGTTAAAAGAAGGAAATAGTTTGGTACGTC
>JBAIZL010000005.1:255853322-255878322 GCA_036971475.1 Prosapia bicincta
GATTTAGATTTTTAAATAATAAATATTGTTTTATTATTACAATAAATTATTTTTAGTAATCACGCGGGTTGTTTTTACGTGATTGATCGACCCAATCGTGGCTACGTCGTTAGTCGCTCTAATCGATGCTGCGTTGTTTATTTGGGCAACCGTTGGTACGTCGTTAATCGCATTAGTTACTGTTGCGTTCCTTTAAGATATATTCGTGCTTAGTTTATTTTAAAATAATTATAACTGGTAAATTTCTATAAGATATAGTTACGCTCGAATTTATTAGCAAATTTTAAATGTTTAAATTCTTACAAAGAATATTACATAAAGAAAAACCTATAATGATTAGAACGTCTTTTATTCAAACTATGATAATAACATACTTAGTTTCATTGTTATCCCTAGAGGACTCGCGCTAATACCTGTTACACCAGAGCTCACGCGGGGTAACTTTTTACCCCACCTAGTTTTATGGCCAATATCAGTAAAATATTTAATGTTATAAATAAAAAAATTATTTAAACATATTTTGTTATACTATAAAAGATATGAGCAAACTCATGCAATATTATTTTCTTCTTTATACGTTAAAATACTCTACATATACTTGAACTAAATGGTCTTTACAAACACTTTTCCCACAATTAGTACAGCATTTATTGTTTTTTATCTAAGTTCTTAGGGAAAAAATCACACCTGTAATTAAAATGTTTGTTTGTAATATTGCCAAATATAAAGCTATAGCCTATGTTGTAAATAAACGTTTTTTGTTAAAATAATCATGAAAACAAAATAGTTTATAAACAAGAATAGTTTACACACTATATCAAACTTAACACAATATATATCAAAACGTAATATTTGCAAGAGAATATAGAATCTGTGCCTTGACATTGTATACGTTACTATATGCAAACCAGTTCTGTCTGTTGTCCATATACCTTTAGAATTTTAGTACGAAGACATTATTGCTCCACAAATATACAATACCCCAAAAAATGCTTTAATTTCTTCAAAAGAAGTTTCATTTGCCTCTCTCTCTCTTGAAAAGTTACAAATATAAAATTTTTGACCTCTATTATCACCATGACAAAATATATACGTAGATAATTTAAAATAGGTTATTAAATTTATAATTTTAAACTATCTTCAGTGATAAATTCCTCACAAAATACGAAACATAGTAAAATTCACTCATAACAATCTTGCAAAAAAAATGAAAATAAATTTATGTGATAAAACAGTTGCAAAACAAAATTTGAAATAATCTTCACTTATAAAAACTTCGTAAAATACAAATAGAAATAGACTTCACTTATAAAAACCTCGCAAAATACAAATAGAAATAGACTTCACTTATAGAAACCTCGCAAAATACAAATAGAAATAACCTTCACTTATAAAAACCTCGCAAAATACAAATATAAATAGATTTCACTTATAAAAACCTCGCAAAATACAAATAGAAATAGACTTCACTTATAAAAACATCTCAAAATACAAATACAAACAAACTTCTCTTATAAAATCTAGCAAAATACGAATAAAAATGAGATCCACTTATAAAAACTTCGTAAAAACACAAATCGAAATAGACTTCACTTAGAGGGACCAGTATTGTAACTTGAGGACTCGCGCGGGGTAAAAACTTTCCAAGCTGTTGCAACAATAACTTCAAACCGTTATAAGTAAAAAAAAACCTGTGAAACTACCTGATGTAGGGACAGAAATAGATACAGGGAGTCAATTAGAAGGTATGTAAGGGGTGGAAGAATTTCAGGATTTGCAACTGTTTTATAATCTTTGTTGAAAACTCACTGGGAGAATAATTACCCCGCGGTCCTCTAGGGTTATTCAAATTTCATGTGCCTTTTTTACGCTTTCGTAAAAGTATACACTCTACACTTTCTTTACCACTACACTCACACTTCACACAAATATCTTACATGTAAAATGCTTTCTAAATATTTAAAAAATAGAAATAAAATTTAAACATTGAAGACATAGTATCAGTCAACCAGCCCCCCTTTTTAGGCAAATAATCGCAGTCCTCAGAACAAAATCACCAATCTTACCGTTATACCCATTAAATCTCTTTCCTTGCTGATGCCCCTCTCAAAATCCCCCCTTTACCAAAATCCCCAATCCCTAATTCCTACCCGCAGCCAGCGTCGGGTAACAGACGCTGCGATTCCTCCGAGGGACGCACCAAAACACCTCGTTCTCTGATTGACTGATTGGGGATTTGACTTTTATTTAATGCAGTCCATTATAAAAGAGTGTCATTTTATATTTTCCTTCCGTTTGTACCGCGCCATTAACACGTTTGTCGAATGCATGCGTCACAATGTAAATATGTTCCAGCACGACAAATCATAGCTAATGGAAGTTGGTCACGCCCACACTACAGGTCACGACATTACAATTAGGGAACATTAAAGTGTTCGTGCCACTCTGTAATCTTTTGTGCACATTGTTATGTTGTAAAACGCTCTCCTATTAGTCTCTAAACACTTCGTTCTCCAAATAGTATTACATTTTTTTTTTGTAAGGAGCCACACTTTATAATCTACATAGAACGAACGATATTACCATTTTAGTATATTTTTTCCCACACCATATAAAACCAATCTCTAATGTGTAACGTGTTGAATAGAATCATGGTTGAGTAAACGGATTTGTTGATCGAGCTAATCGTCGGCACGTCGTCGGTAATGGAGGTTGATGCTACTTTGTTGATGGGGCCAATCGTTGCTTTGTCGTTGGTTACGTGGGGTTGATATTACGATGGTGATAGAAACAATCGTTGCTACATTGTTGGTCTTGCGGGTCGATGCTCTATGGCGGATCGAATTATTGTTGCTAAGTCATTATTCTCGTGAGGTTGATACTATGTAGTTGATCGAACCAATTGTTGCTATGTTTTTGGCCATGCGACTCAATGCTATGTAGGTGATCAAACCATCGTTGGTACGTCGTTGGTTACTTGGGGTTGATACTTCGTAGTTGATCCAACCAAATCGTTGTTGGTCATCCGGGTCGATAGTATGTGGTGGATTGAACCATCGTTGCTACTTAGATCACGTGGAGCTGATACTAATTTATCAAACCATCGCTGCTACGGCTCGCAATAGTTTAGGATATTTGTGGATAACAAACTGAGATGTAATGAAACCGAAGATTTTCTGTATAAATAAATAATACCACCTAATTAAAAACTTACATACCTTGTTGAGACCTATTCTCTTTTTTTTCTAAAAAAGGTTTTTTGTTTAACACTGCTTGGTCTCGTTGATCGATTATACCCGTTTTTTACATGGACCGTAGCTAAGCGGTCGGTACTTCGAACGTTGCTACACGGTTGTACATGGATCGTTGCTACGCGGTTGTACATGGATCGTTGCTAGGCGGTCAGTAAATGGATAGTTGCTATGACTTTGATCAGGTGGTCGATGCTACATGGTTGATCAATCCAGTCGTTGTCACGTCGCTAGTCACGCGGGTCGTTTTTACGTGGTTAGTCGACCCAGTCGTGGCTACGTCATCGGTCACTCTAACCGATGCCGCGTTGTTTATTTTGGCAATCGTAGCTATGTCGTTTGTTGCACGAATTACAGTTACATTCCATTAAGATATAATCGTGTTTAGTTTATTTTTAAAATAATTATATCTGTTAAATTGGTATAAGATATAAATAATTTATTTGCAAATTTCGAATGTTTAGGTTCTTACAATACAAACAATATTACCTAAAGAATAACCTACACTGATAAAAACATCTTTTTTTCAAACTCTGATAATAACATATTTTTTGTTAAAATCCAAAATTTAATTGACGCTATGTTATCTGAATTTGTTATGTATATTGAGTTCGACAACATTTGAATGTAAATAATTAATAAATTGCAGATTTTATAAAATGTATTATAGATGTTTTACAGAATAAATAAAAGTACAGTTTATTTCCTTCCATGTTTATCAAAATATAAATGTGTGTAAATAAATGTTTACCCTTTTAAATTATTAAAATTATAGGGCATGTTTATGTTGATTGAAATTAAGTATGTTACATGAATATTTGTTGTTTAGTTAATGTAGAATCGGATTTGCTTGAATATATATATATATATATATATATATATATATATATTTAATATTTTCATTGACAGTGCTAGTAGAAAGGCCCGCCATGTTACATACCAACGCATGGTCTTTCCTGAATGCAAGATGGTGGGCATATTAGCGAATCATGTGTTAAGTTCCCGTGGGCAGTAGTGTATTCATTCTCTCGCGACGCACCTAAGAGGAAGGATCAAGATGGGTTTAGAATCGTCAAAACTTTTATTGAACTTTTAAAAAAGTAGTTTTCTAAATGTAATAATTATTTAATTTATTAAGTTATCGGTATTTATTACGTTCAGTTTATTGTTTTCAAAACTTAAAAGTGAGCTCGGGTCAATTAGTAAATGTTCTAACAAAGACACGTAAGTGTAAGTAATTGTCAAAGGTATGTTTTAAATTTATTTTTTAAAAATATTTTTATTTTCGATCAAATTAGTAAATATAAAATACCAGAATGCAATAAACCTAGCTTTGTCTGGAAACATTTTAGAAAGAAGTAAACACATTTATTTAAATTTGTGAAGTAAAATGGAATAAAAAACAAATTATAATTTCAATTGTAATATCTTGACTATATAAAGTTGTTACTAAATTAAATCTCTTTGATTTATGTTTGATTAAATCTATTTGTTTGTAAACATAAACGAAAATTTTAATGTAACCTGTATTTATTAGAGTGATTAAAGCGAGTCTCTATGGGTTTATCGTAAGATTACAATTGTCTAGACAAACAATTGACCCGGCGAGTCTCTGTAAGTTATAAAGGCAAACAAAGTTAGATACAGATAATTAAAGGTAAATCACAACACTACCCCATTTACAAAATACCTGGGGGTTACAATGTATATATATATATAAATATATATATATATATATATATATATATATATATATATATATATACTGCACCTCTTAATATATTATCACACAATCTCTTACCTCTTCTCAGTAACTTCCTCATACAGAGATAATGTTATTTGGAGAAAACTAAACAAATTTTAGAACAAAAACTCTGATGTTAGGTAATTGGTCAAGCGGATAGCAAACAAAGACAGTTACAACAGACACGCTGTATCAAAAAGATTTTACGAAATACAATGACAGGTCGCAGGGGGAGGGGGGGGGGGTGCGGCGGAAAACGCTGCTCAAGGGTGAGTAAGTTGCCAACTGCTAATGGCAACAAAATAAATGGCGTGGAGAACAATGTCCTGCACTTCAAAATTCCTTATTGAATTTAAGAATAGAAGGTGATTAAGAATCAAAGAAATATTATTTATGCAATATACACTTTGTTTAGTATATATATTTGTATGTGTGTGTGTGTGTGTGTGTGTGTGTATGTATATTACTTTAGAGTGATGGATTCTCCTCCGGAAGTAAAATTCCAAGTAAAACGGCGTGTCTGTGCAGCGGCGAAGGTGTTGTGTGCTAAGTGAATATATGTAATACTTACCAAGCTGTCTATAATGATTTTTATGCTTTCTACATTTGTTACACAAAACTATTTTTCAAACGTTGCACACATTTATAGTAAAATATGGATAAAAGTTTTCCGATTGGAAGAGGTTTAGTTTTAAGAATAACACACACTGGATAATGGAAAGTGAATGAGTGCTAAAGTTACAAAGTGATACACTTTGCCGTTGTTTTATCGTCGGATTCGCGTAGTTACAAAAAAACGTTACAAAAGCAGATGCAGTTTACTTTAGTATGATTTTTTTAAATTTTGTCTACTGAGAATTTTTACCATGGATACCTATTTTACGTAAGTTAATTGCAAATAGCAACAAGATATCCATTTAGGGTAAGTTTGGTTATAAATGTAATTTACATAAAACCGTAGAGATTATATAGTTATCTTATTTACCCCTACCTTAACCTGATGCTTAGACCTGTGATATAAGACATTTATGTGTGCCGGTGCAATATTTATTTCTATTTTTATTAAATTCAAACACCTAATAAGGATATTTCTAACTTAAAGTTTTATTATTATTTTTTTTTTCATTATATATTTCCGTAAGTGTGTGTCGCTTATTTCTCAATCATTCGGGGAGCTGCAGTATGTTTCTCTAAATGCTTATCGAACATTCGGGACGTTTAGTTTAAGAGATTCCAAAATGCCATTACAATAGCATGGTAACAGAAATCATATTGTTTTTGTACAAATCAGCATGAGATACTGAAGAAAAATTTTTGAGACAGCCTAGAAGTGCTGATGGTAAAATAGGATAGAAGAGCGAAGTGTGGAGAAATAAAAGGATATGTTTGACGTGGCTACCTGTCTTTCGACTTTCTCCGCACCAAGAGACTTGTATAGCTGCTTCCTCGAAGGAGTGGACAAAGAGAGTTCACCACCAGCATATTGACAGCACCATCCCTACGAAATCTTTCCCCAATATCGTGTGCACCAAACAGAAGTGGTGGGCTTGTCTAACGATCCCATGGTACCATTTTTGGGTAGGCATTTGCCTCATTCTAAAGCCAGAATTGTTGCAGGCACGAAGTTGTGCACCAACCCGGACGTACAAAAACCCTACGGTTATATCTGACCTCCAGATGCCTATTGACAGTTCTGAAAAGCAGAGAATTATTGTTATTATCGTGTAAACATTGCAATAATATTCAATAAATGTTTGGCATATTCGTCCTTCTACTACATCCACCTCAGCAAATTATTGAAAGCAGTTGAACATCATCCCACGAGCTTGGTTTGAAACGCGGGAGTGTGGGCGGAAATATACTCAATTATTGGTTTCTTAACACTGCAGTGGTCGCGCGAATTAAAATTGTAATCCAGGGCTACATTTGTTGGTGCTTTTTTGGGTTGGTAAGACTTATGACCTTGAGTGGCTGTCTACCTTTCACACACACAAATATCCAATGTTACCAGTACGTTACCAAACTGTAAGTTGGCACATTATTTTTTTAAACATTTTTAATTCACATGGATTACAATAGTAATCCACACAATCACTTATGTTATGTTTCCTGTACATGAAGTAGTTTTAATATTTTGTATTTTAATTAGATATTTTGCTAATTTTTGTAAAAACAGTATTTAAATAAGTAACACATTTATCTGTAAACAATGTCTGAGACAGAGCGTGATCAAATTACGACGCTGGCTTGCCGTAACTGAAAGTGACAACGAAAGTGTGTTAGGTTGATCTAGCACTTGACCTAACTTAGTTTTATGTTATATATTACTTTTGTGCTACAATAAAAATATTTTTCACTCCACTTGTTTTCTATATAACCTCTTCAACAACATAAAACAAATATAAGATATTTTTAAAAAATATTTGTATTTTAAAAGCTATTTCAAAGTTGTCTACACTAGTAATTCCCGCGACCATTGCAGTGTTAATGGTTACTTGCATGTTGTTTTGGAAATATGATGCAACAAGCAATTATTGACTCCCAGGGCAAATATCTGTTTAGATTAGCCAGTTACTTAGTAAGTTCTATCTAATTCTATGGACCATTTCTAACCCTTTCTTTCACAAAGATATGTTAATGGTAGACAATTATTTATGTCCTTGATAGAGAGTAGTCTATTTAAAATACGAGACGTACCATAAAGATACTCCTACTTTCCCTAACAGGGGATTTAATGTCCCTACCTTAATACTACCAAAGAGTATTTGGTATATAAATATATTTGAGGCTATAATAGCCACACTGGACGTTATTTTTATTAATACTAGGATTTGAACAAGTTTGGTAAAATAATTGTTTCTGAAAGATGCAGATATAAAAAAGAAAACATTTTAAAAAATTATATTATTTGTAGAAAACAAATTCGGGGAGTTTTCGAAATCCTTTGCAGTGACAGTTCCAAATTTTAATTTTGAAGAATAAAAACTATATTTAGCAGAAAATTAGTAACTATGAATTAAAAATCTTATTTATTAAAGAACATAATAAACAGCCAAAACCTCTTGTTATATTTCACTATTTACTTACAAGTATCTTATGTAATAATATTATTCTCTATCTTGATTCGAACACAGCCTGATCATCGGGCAAAGGTTACGAACATAGAGGAAAACTAAATTATTTCGGTTTAATTATTGCATAGTGCAACCTGAGTGTTATTGACACTATCAGGTTACAAGCATTATTATAAGCATCTCTACCATTTTAACAGGAAACTCGTTTGCCTAAATAACCACTCAGAGTCTAAACTCAGTATCTACTGCGGGTGTTTATTTTGGAGCGTTATAAGTCCTGAAATGTCATTGTAAAGAAATAACCAAGGCTCTGTCTTGCTAATGAATTGTTTAAAGTTGTTCTTGAGACGTGTTTTAACAGCAGTTCCAAGTTTTCTCTGTAATTTAATGTAACTTGTTTACCTATTGGCGTAAATGTAGAATTATTATAGTGACGTTAATATTAGGTCGTGAATTTGAAAATTTATTATTGCAGTGAAACTTTAATGTAATAAATCTCCCAACAATGGTAGAGATCGACGTGTGAGAACCACAAGAGTTATAGATACGATTAATACTGGTAATTGATTAAATAAATGTTTCTAGTTTATATTTTTATAAGACTCTAAGTGAATACTTTGGTTTCAGTAAGTGATAGAAATAAAGTATATTTTCCTACAAACGTCATTTCGGTAACAAGAACTTAGTTACTGAATGTACGTTTTCCGTTCATTAATATTGAATGATGAAATTTTTTCATAGTTTACACCTTTTTTTTGAATACGATTTACTTCATCATACTAATTGTGAATTATATTTTCCATAAATATCTGTTCGATTGCGATGAATTTACTATCTGGTAACTATTCCCAAAGGATGAGTCATTTTTTCATGAAAACGAGGTCGGTACAAATTGATAAGTCTTTAAATTTCTTGTTTACCATATATATATATATATATATATATATATATTACAATTATCAGATGTTGATGTTAGGTTGCGTCGTTTTACGTTTTAGCAAAATATATAACTTAAAAAATTTCCAATCGTTAATAAAATACATTTTTACAGTTTTTTTAACCTAAAGTGGATGACAATTGATGTTAACGCAGTTTGTTTCAATATTTACTAAATGATAAAATTATAAAAAATTGGAGGGGGCTAGATCCGATTCGAACTGAGTATCTTCATGTTCTAAGTCTTGCACTTTTGGCAATTAGTTAACTTTCTAATGTTTACAAGTGTAATTTTCAAAGATGTTTACGAATTTTTTTATTGCTTCTGTCAGGTGTTCGACGAAACCTCCTTCCTACAATTTTAAATTGTTGCTATGGTTATAACACAATATCATAAATATTGTTCAAGTTTTAAAAATTAATGAAAAGCATACAATAAACAAACAAACAAGATTAACGCTATCGAACATTGTTCACAATCAGACAGTGCGGAAAGATGCGAAATAAAAGAAAGAGCATGAATACCAAAAAAAAAATAATAAAATAACATCATACATATAAAATAAAAAGGAAAATTACATGTAAATTTGTTTTATATTTTGTCACTTAATGTTGTTATTCTAACATGTGTTTATACATATTTATATTTCATGTAATTTTAAAATTTAAAACAACTAAAATTTAAAAAAATTGCGGACTAATGTAGGAATTGACTTATTATTATTTTTTTTTGTATTAGCTGTTTGACATAGTCCTTTGATTTTCGCCTATAGGGCTACTTTCCTTCCGTCATCCATATTGAAATACTAAATGTCTGAAATTTTCCTTTTCTCCTCTTTCAAAATTTCCACGTCCTCTGACATATATTTAACTTTAATCTGAAAATTTATGAATCTTTATGACTCTTGTTTTTTATTCTGTGTTATATCTGTGTTGTTTTAGTGCACAAATTTTTTCCCTTTTTCTATAAATGTATGTAGCTTAAAACAACAAACATATGAATGTTATATTTTTATGAAGGAAATGCAGTTTTGATATCAACTCAATATTCTTGGATATTCAAATTAAATGCCAAAAGTCAATTCAATATGTATTTTAAGTATAGCAACTAATAATGTTCCTTACCATGCCTTGCCAATAAGGTGAAAACACATGAGATTGTCTAAATGATAAGATAAGCATGCTCTGTGTACTGAAAAGCTTTGGGACTTTATAATAAATAACATCAATTGAATCGGATTTTTGAAAAAGGCGAAAGATGTCCTCGAGTTTCACTCAAATATTACCCCACGTTAAACAATATTACAAAATTTACTAAAACATAAGGGACTCTTCTCTGAGTAGGTTACGGAGTGTTAAACAAGGTCTGTAAGTATTTTTTAGGGATTTGAATTTTTTGGGGCTTGAGAATATTTTTCTGAGTTATTTTTCGCTTCTTTTGATAGGGTCTCTGTTTCTATAACTTGTTTATTATGTGTTTGAAATGTGGTTTTACGATATTGTTTCAGTTTAAACGTTTTCATTTTGTGTTCTACTCACGTAATTCCTTCACAGACCGATATGAAGCTGCAGATGCACTAAGTAAGCATTACGCCAAACCCAGCCGCACAAGTGTGGATAAAACCGTCAATAAGACCCTGCGTAAAACGCCAATACCATGTTGCCTCGAAGAGAATACACACGAACTCTTCACACATCATCTTTTACAATTACAGAAATAGAATTGGCTCTAGCACAAAGTAAACTTAAGAAAGTTGCAGGTATTGATGAAATATATTCGGAATTCATTGTCAACTTGGGAGATAAAGCAAAGAAAACGTTTCTGGCCTTGGTGAATCTGATCTGGAAACATTAAGTACCTCAGCAATGGAGAAAAGCCTAAATATTTCCTGTTCTGAAAAAGGATCAACCCGAAAGTTACAGGCATATATCCCTAACCAGAGCCAGCTGTAAAGTGGCAGAAAAGATGGTGGTCCACCGACTTAATCAGTACATCGAACAAAAAAGTGCTAGACGATTCTCAAGCCGGGTTTTGAAGATACCTATTTCTATGGATCATGTAATGAGTTTTACACAACACGTCAAAGATGGATACCACATAAGGATGTCTACTCTGGTGGTTCTAGGGGATTTCGTGGCCGCCTACGATACTGTTTGGAGACCAATGATTTTACACAAATTGGCAAGAAATGGCATATCCGGAAACCTTTTTAGGTGGATCAAATCGTCGCTGTCACAAAGACTATTTCGAGAGAAATACAGCAACCGAAAGTCCAGATTTCGTATTCAAAAACACGTCCTCGCTCAAGGAGCTGTGCTTAGCTGCACGCTGTTTAACATCATGATTGATGACGTTCTTGACGCCGTTAACCCTTCGGTTGGGTTGGGTAGGGCATATCTCCACATTAGTTGTAGGACTTCAAGGTTGATCTATCCCTCGCTCTACCGTACCTGTAGCAGCGTCCGACCTTGTTGTCTATAGGTTGATGTTCAGGACGGGGTTCATCGATTCCAAGAGTATTTATTGCTCGCCACTTTAGTCCTGCAGGTACCATAGTATAATTAAACCTTTCTCTTACTTTAGAAACATTTAGATCCCAAGCAATCTTTGTAATAATGTCGCTTCTTGACAATGGTGACCCTCCAGGGTTAGCAATGTAAATTCTGGACGCATTAATGGGTGCTATATTTAGAAAATTTAAAAATAGAGCCATAGCCCATCGTTTCGTAGCTCTTGCCACATCGTATTTGCCACACATTTGGTCAAATACGTCAACTCCAATTTTTGTCTTGTTATAATAGATAATTATATCAGGTTTCTGTTAATCCCCTTATTCTTCGTCAATCTGGCGATCTTCTTGTATCGTGTACATGAGTAATACTGACTTCTTAGATTTAGTGCAGTAAGATACGAGGATTATCTCTGTATCTGACAAGCAATCATGCAAAATACCTGCACATGATAACCGGGCACCTTTTGATTTACACATAACATAAAAGATCGCATGGGTTACAAGCGTAGCCCAAACAACTTTAGCCGTAAACAATTACAAAGCGAACATACTTTGAGTAAAAATTACCGACTCAGTGAGTAGGGTAGATGACAAACATCAGGTTATAATTTAGGCTTTTCTCCACTAGTTTTAAGAGATGCGTTACAGCTTAAACAAAAACTCTGTGCTACCCGTGGGTTAAGGAAGTGCCAGCAATCCATAGTCCTTGACTATGGAAATGAAGTGACCATCACAAGCAACCGTAACACCCTCAGTAAATTGGACATCGTGCAGAACAAAGCGTAAGAATCAAATTCCACACCCATTGCAGCAATGGAGGTACAAACAATGGAAAGCCATAGAGAGAAAATAGCTCTCTGATTCTGGTAGAGACAAAGAGGAGGACACACTCATTGGACAAAATACAGACAAGCGCCGGCCCGACTGAAGACTCAAATAACCCCAATGACGTCCTATGAGAGGGTTGCCTTTAAGTATGAAATAGCCTTAGAGAAGCCAGAACTGCTTATAGAATGCCGCGAGTTTTATAACAATTTACCAAAGGTTTATTGCAGATTGAAGAATAAAAGTCAACCGAAATCAACATCCCTGGACATAGAATTGAGGCAAGCAATAAATAGTTCCCTCAACCAGAATGGTTAAATATATACACACGGATGGGACATCAATACCGGGAACAGATACAAACGGAGTTGCCTACTATAATCGCAGTTTTGAAGGATACCTAGCAGTGGGAACTCCCCAGACCAACTACGATGGAGAAATAGCAGCAGTACAAGCAGCAGCACCTGAACTAAACAAAATAGCACCTACACAGGCAGTTTTCTTCGTCGATTCACAAGCAGCTATCCGAAACCTATCGCGCAATACAGATACAGGCTGCAAAAGAACAATGGAGACAAGAAAAGCCCTAGAAAACCTGGCAAATAAAGGTTGGCATATAACTTTACAATGAATTCCGAGACATGTTAGCATCTATGGAAAGGAGAGGGCAAACGTTCTGGCCAAAAAAGGCACATCCATGGCGCAACCCATTTGTATGCTCTCGTTCCAAAGCATGAAAGCCCTCACCAATTCAACTATTGACCATGCCAGCAAACAGCATTTAACACAGCAATCAGCAGGAAGAAAATGGGAAAACCTTGTCGCCACAGCACCCATTGACCACAGACTTTCCCTAGCTGTAGGCGTTGCCAAGTCCAGAATGCAAACGACTACCTAATCGCCGTCTACATCACATCGATGTGCTCCCAATACCGGAATGCCCTCTCTGTGAACACGTTACGATGGATGCGGATCAGCTGATGAAATGCAATGCACTCGACCATTCCGGAGATGATGATAACCCACTTGTTCGTTTATACTGGTCAGTGCGTCACCAAATGGCTCAACAGCCAAAGGTGGGCGTTGGCTAGTAATTAGTATGTAAATTTTCCAGGTTTTTCTTGTGTATCTATCCGTAACCGACAATTATTTTAGATTGTGATGTTTTAATTTTATTAGTTTTAGCTTTTGAAGATCACAGTGAATTTTAAAATTTGAGTATTGGTCAAATCTGTATTGCTATTGGCAATTAATGGAGTATTCCCACAACTCTAACAAATATTGGCGTTTACTGTGCATGCCAGAATCTGCAATATCTGACAGTTCAGACAACTGGAAAATGTAAATAAACCTACTACAATATCTACACATTGTAAAATGTATTTTAAAAACTATTTGTAAATAAAATCTCTACCAACCTTTATACATACAAATGATATGTAGGTTTTTGTACGACTAAAAAGTCAAAAACGTCATCAACCGTGTAGGTAATTTTTTTTAACATTGAAGAAAACTTTTGACACATTTCAAAGTAATTGATGCAGGTTAGAACTACGGTCTAATCATGGTTATAAATCTACTTTCATTGGTTTTACTAGTTCGTTCTGCGTTCCATTAAGTATACTAGCCTATAATTGACTAACCCAGACATTCTACAATACACACACACACACACACACACACACACGCACAAACACATTCAAACAAACACACACACACCTAGACACACACTCTCTTGCTAAATCTATATGTTTTAAAATAAATCATCTGGCATTAGAAAAAGACCACTTAGAGTTATTTTATAGTGTTATAATAAGGTTACCGATGCCAAAAACGTTTTAAACGATTACAGAAAATATAAATTAAACAACACTCTTTAGAGTAAGTAAAAGTTGTAAGCTTACTAACGCGACACTTTCCAGTAAATGGTATTTATTTAAATTTCGTGAAACATTGAATTCTCAAGGGTAGCAAGAAACATAGTTGCTTGAGGGAAGCAAAGAAAAGATTTGTTGACTTTAAAATTAAAAAGAATTCCATTCTTGTTTGGTGATAAAATTATTACAGGAGGGAGTGGACCGTAGCTTTTGTTCATCAGCAGTGTAAATATAATTTTTAGGCTTTACTTTGAAAGCATCAGTGTGAAACTTTATTTTTAATGTCTGGATTGGAAACATAATATTCTTATTTCAATTAGAATAATACAATTTTTAATTTTGTTCTTGTTCTTAATGATGTTTTTCTTGAATACGTTAGTTTGTAAATAGATTTTTTGTTTTCTTATTATTTTGTTTCTCAATTAATATTTTTTTTGTTTTCGTTTTGATTTGAACAAATTGCATTGAGTGATTTTTTTAATCACGAGATACGAATGTATCTATGTTACAATATAATCAGTCCATCTTGAATCACCTGTTATGTTCAGTGTGTTGACAGGGGCTTTACCAACTGATATTAAATTTGGAATTTTAAGACACAATTAATTAGAGTGCTCATTAGTAATTTTACTAATGAAAGAGTCTGTTTACTATTTAGAAAATTCCTGAACTTACTATTTAAAATTCCTAAATAATTGACAGTGAATTTTTCTTAGCCTGTTAAAGAAAAGTGGTTTGGCCAGAAGCCATCTTACCTGACAGTTTTAAAATCACAAATATCCTATAGTGAAGTGAGACGTATCATAGTTAATTTATGTGAGAAATTAGCTCAGTATCTTTGGATATTCCTCTTTATTCCTCCATCATAGGCAACTACCATTATCTTTGACCAATGTGGTTAGATGGTTGTAACATACTCGTGAGTCTCTAACGATGACCCTTTTGTATTCACGTTTGACGTTAATACCTAATAATTGTAGTCGTTGGTTAAAAAATTGTAACGTGAACGTGACCTGCTAGTGATCACGCTTTTGTGTTCACGTTTGACGTGTCTGTTAACTGTGGTTGGTGGGAAGAGCGTTGTAACGTGTTTTTGAGCCCCTAATGATGGCGCTATTGTCAGCTATCACCGCGAGTTGGTTGAGGGTTAATCGGAATAATGATTGATGCGACTGTCTTCAATTGCCAGGCTGCCTAAACTGGGGAGGTGCCCTAAGTACTAAAATGGCTTTTGGTCGCCGATATATTCAAGTTCCAAGAGCTGATTGACTTTTCTTCTTGGAAAACACCGTGCCTAATGAGTAGCACGCACTTCAATTTTGTGTACGGCGTGTCCACAAGGTCTATTCTCATAACATTACGGTTTTCACGAGCGCAACGTTCACCCAACAAACCGAGTATGGTACACATTTTTGGATTTCCCGTTTCTACTTTCGCTGTCTCACAAGCCATGTATACTATTCTACTTTATAATTCCTGGTCGCTTTCCATGAACGGTGGTGTGTGTAGCAGAGTTTTACGATCGCCTAGTAACCTTTTATGCACTTTTAATCTTCGGAAATAACTCGCTGTTTCTGTTAGACTCACTAACTGAAAATCATGTCGGACTCACAACTTTGGGGACTAAGGTTAGTTATTTGCCATTATCGTATACACTATTTTTTCAGAGGTAAATAACATTTATTTAGACCCTTCTTATATTACAAACTGGAGGGGTAGGCACTGACACCTCAAACGTTTCACTTTTGTATCGGGTAGAGTTAGCGCCAATCCTTCGAAACCTTATTAATTAAATTTTTGGTAAACCCAACAACATATGTGTTTTATTTCCGTCAGATGCCTAACAGTTTCTTTAACTCATTTGTAAAACTTATCTATTGTTTATATTCATCCTAACTTTTTTAATATTGTCCGGTCACCACAGTACTAACACTTTATACCACCTTCTTTTTTCTAGCCCAAACCCTCTCTCAATTTCCATTCCATCACAAAACACTTCTTCAAGTATAACCAATATAAATCTCAACTAAAACATGTAGTTTAAAAATAAGTACCGTTACATGAAGGTCAACTTTTCTTGCTAATTAAATAAGTCGTACACTTGTTCTGAAAACCTCAAGATGTACAACACTAAAACTGCAAATTCTATACCGGTATTTTATCGACTCTCTAAAGCCTTGTTTCTCTTAAGAACACGCAAGAAAAAATATTAACCAATTCTTTAGCCTGAAAAGTCAATGTAGATTTATTATTTTAAGTTTACAACTACCAATGGACTGTGCCGCCTTTTGTTGGCATTTTAAGACTTGAATCCCATATTCTGTAACTAAGAAATAATTTCGTTACATATTGTTCGAAACAAATGTTTGGTTATTATTTGAATTTAATCGTAAATTATTTAAATGATTATTGATAATTCGGTTTGAAGTAATTTTTATTCTAAACACTACTAAAATCTAATGTCAATATAAATAAATAAAATTCAACATATAATAATAAAAATAAATATTGACTAAACAGCATTATTTGTACCAAACTAGTCCTTGAGTTCAAAGGTCCATGTAAATATTATATAAGTATATTATCGACCAACGTATATAAAAGTGGTGAACGTGAGAACTCTAAATATATTAGAGTAATTTCTCCACCTGCAAGTTGAGCTTCTTTATTTACTATCTCAATGTCGTTTCTTACTAAAATTCTCACTAAACATTTCATATGTATGTTATTCAGAGAATGAGAACGGAGACAATAAAGTCCAGCTTATATCGTTTAAATTTAATTTTATGAAGTAAAACAGATTGAAAATTGTTTTATGACGTCATGAAGAAGAATATATATTATAAGAAATAACTCATGACTAGTATCTTTCAAAAATACCGCTACATTAAATTTTGATATTTTTTAATATGACTCATATTAAAGCTGTGGAAAGGAGTTGAACTTTTATTTAAAAGATTTTATCATATATTTAAATTTGTTCTAGCCAAGCTATTGACCTACGCAATCCAACTTGGAAATAGAATAAGGATTATTTGCTTACAGAATAACGGGTCTGCTTATATTATTTAACGGGTCTGTTCGCAGTATGGTTGTATGTACGCTCGTATGAAAATAGTAATGCGGAACATAAATTTGAGTTTGCATATTGCTTTAATTAGCGTATTCGTATGCAAAATTTAATAATATGATACCAATATATACGTAACTCGAGTATTATTTTGATCGGCGCAATGTTATTGCAGTTGTGTATTTAAGTAAATGTAATAAAGTATGAAGGAAAATGATCTATCTTGCTTATTCTTTTACTCAGTGTGCTTGTAATTAAGCGTAGAAGAAGCTACAATGTGGTGCTTATTATAAAAGGTGCAAAATAAAGTAGGAGAACTAAAAAAAAACACACTTTAATAATAAGTTTTCATCAAGGTGTTAACATTAAAATGTTGATACAAATGTCTATTAGCTAGCAAGAAATTTCCTTATGTTTGAAATTTCTGTAGTCATACTGATCACGATGACTTTGTCAGTAGAGTTTTTTTTACAAATTTATTCATTTTGAGACGTTGATCGATAATTACTTAAGACTGAAACTACAAATTAAGTTTGATGTATGCATTCAGGTGTTCATTATATTTGTCTTTTAATTCCTGTTTTTTTGCACGATGTATAATTTGTTAATAACTATACATGTATAATGACATATTTTACATACATGTATACAACTTAAAATTTTAATTTATTGTTTGTCTTCCTTTGCGATTTTATTTATGTATGTGTGTGTGTGTACCATGTTTGAAAAATGAGAAGAATAAAATTAAAATTTGTTATTATTAGGTCCTAAAATGATCAATAAGCTTTGTTAAGTTCTGCAACCTAATTGTGTATTTCTGGCATTTCATTAGGAAATTTATAGAAATTTATAGGAAACATTATAGAAATAATAATCTGAACATAACAAATTGAATTAAAAAAAAAACATTTAGAAATTGAAGATATTGCACATTGAATCGATTATTTTTTTTCTAATTATAAATTTTTCATTTATATTGAATAAACGAATTATTATAGAATCTATTTATAAGACAATTTTGACTTTTTCAGAGATAAAAGACTTCCTAGAAATTCCTAGTTGCTATGTAGGCCTACTACTGACTGTTGTCCCGCCGGAAGTTTGGAAATTCATTCCTTGGGAGTATTCCTACTGGATAGGTGACGTTTCCTGTAGTAACCTGCTCCATTTTGGTAGCCGCGAGTCTTTTTTAATAATTTTTTAATGTAAAAATAATATAAAACCAGGATGTAGTTATTAACTTTATTCTATAAAAAACATATTTACAAATAATTACTAGCGACATCTCTTAAGGAGAGATGAAATTTTACTAGGAGGCTTTTAGTCCATGTGTTCCCAAATAGGGGAAGGAAAATCAGGGGGTGGCAGACGCCGTGGAAAATAGATAAATTAGATACTTAATACTTTAGAAACAAAATATATGCTGCTAATAACTTGGGTTGTGCCCTTACTAAAATACAACTCCTTACTTAAATTGGCATGCTATTGTAAAAAATGTAAGCTCAAGCATCTCATTAACAGATTTTTCTCATATCAGTTAAAATTTACCTTGCAAATTTAACTTTAAAAGTTATATCATGTTCTTGTAAAAGTATGTATACATACATTGTTTTCAATATATAATATTTGATTCTTTTTCATATTACTATGCATTTATTTATTGTGTAAATTGGAGGGGGTGTGGGAGGATTTCGTTTCAAGAGGAAGTGGGGTGTGAACCGTAATGGTTTACGAACCAATGTTGTAGTCGGTCGTGAAATCGGCCCTTACGTTCGAAAACCTCTAGGTTTACTCCAAGTTCGGGAAGCGATATCTTCCCTTTTAACTCTAAAATGTTAGTTCTCGAATGAATATTTTTTCTCGAAATTACCCCCTCTTTTTTTAGGGAAGCGTTGCCCTAACTTGATTCCTATTTGTTTGATAAACCACTGAACTGTTTATTCGAAAACTGTAAACTGTTTGATACTCTATGCAGTTGTTTGAGTTCCGTTAATTTAGATCATTTTCTCGTACGGTTAGGGCAGGACCCTGATCGTCGATAATTTTAATGAAAAATCATGCCCTCTAGACATTTAACGTCGACCAACGTTATTACAAACTGGAATGAGAATTTTACCAGTTTATCTACACTCCACCGCTTTCTAATTTTACAGGACTACTCGAAAGTTAGTTCTTTGGAAAGGGTATACGTAGATTTAAATTTATTATTATATTTACCAGTCACTAAATCTTCACTTTCAAAAATAAAACAATCAATAAGATAAAATTTTCTATAAAAAAAAAAAATTATTTTGGTTTAGATCTTTTTATTCGATGATTATCATTCATCTGTTTACATTGAAAAGTTATTATACCGTACTTGGGACATTTATGAAGATTCAAATGTAACTTTGAGTTTGGACTTTTGTTGTAGATAGCCTACCTTTGGCCACCCTAAATTAGCATATCAATAACCTTTATTTACTGGTCGGATCAGCTGTTTTACATATCAGAAAATTATATAGCCCTAATCTATTGAATAGTGTATACAATTTTTAATATATTCTTACTCTTTTTCACGACTGCTAGGAATATTTGTATACACTTGAGAGAATTTTTCTACATTTAATGTTTGCTTACTGTATTTCTTTAAAAACTTTGGTTGAATTTTTCAAGGTATTTTGTTGTTTCAGAATATTTATTCCTTTTAAACGTTTTTCTAAATAGATCGGTAAATTATTTACCGGTGCCATTCTATAATTAATTATTGACCTAATAAATATTTTTTTAAATTAATTTCCCCTTAGGATGTCATTTTTTAATGTCATTTGGATTCATCTTTATATAATAATCTTTTTTAATAATTTATTGGGAGACTAACAATTTCCTTAACTTCATTTTCATCCTTTGCTTAAACCCCTTTTTACATATCTATAAATGAGTCTTTTTTAGTAGAGTAATATTAATAATTTAAGGTTGGCTTTCTTTCTTCGCATGTTTTTCGTGTAGTGTGTGTTTGTAAAGATAAGACGCGTTCGTGTGGGTTTGTAAGTGCGTTATAAGGACATGACAAAACGACAGACCTGTGAGTCGCTTTCTGATTTGGAAAACAAGTGAACGTTAAGTTCTGCGTTATTGGAGTTCTGCACTTTCTTTAATTACAACTATTTACTCTTACGGATGGAGTTTTAACATAGATTTTATTTCTAAACCCAACTATAGCTTAGAGTATAACCTTTGATTATATTTTAATGTACGAGATCCAATTATTGTTTTATATGACCCCGAAATATTATTTTATGTAACAGCGACCGAAACGAGTAACATTTTTACATTAAAATGATTAGGCATTAAAACTTGAATAATAATAATGTTGTTAGTTGATAATTTAAGTAAATTAATTATGGATAGATATTAAAGAAATGTATAGTAGCAAGCAGCCGGTTAGTATATATATATATATATATATATATATATATATATATATATAAGTTATATGAACATTTTATGTGAACATTTCATAAGTAAATGCGTGCTAGGAAAATTCCTGCTTACGCAGCTTTTGTATTATATAGGTGGTGAGAACAGAGCCCCGGCAGTGTGCAAGTCGCCTCTGTATCATACAGACGTTCTCACTCCGATTGAATGTACACCAATTGTATTTGTTTTTATTAAGCTAAATTATTGTAACCATTTCAAAATTAAATGTTTCTTAATTAACAAAGGTTTGTAAAAATAAAATCATTTTTAAAAACCTTTCAAGCTTAATATAACACGTAACTTATATATATATATATATATATATATATATATATATATATATATATATATACTAACCGGCTGCTTGCTATATCTTTATTAATAAATCGGTCGATTAGTATTGGAAGACTGAAACAATAATTTCTCTTAAAACCTCAACAAAATATATTCGTGCTAGTCATTTTTTTTTCGATTCGATCTAACCTGGAAATCATGTTTTGTTTTACTTTTGTTTGCTTCTTACGTAAGGTGCTCTCAAACGGCAAATAAAATAAGGTAGCATATCATCTTGAAAGGATATGAAACGTGAAATACAACCTAAGTTCACCCTATACTAAAAGGCAAACAAATTGAACGTAAAAAGTTATTTTATTGTAACAATTTATACAAATATTTGTATTGTAAGGGTAGGCATGTATAAGTCACGGGAAGTTTTGCCCCGTTAAGGTGGTTGACTTGAGTGCTGGTAATGTTATGAGTATAAATTGGGAGTTTGTTGCGATTAGTAAATCAATTTATTGTCTCTCCCTCTGATAGCAATGACTTAAACGTCATCGGGAAGGAGTGCAATGAAAAAAGCCTAAATATTTTGAGTTCAGAGTTCGTCCAAATGCTTAAATTGTAACATTATTTAATAACTAACCTAAATCCTTATCTAGTTGTGTTTTTGTAAAGTATTATTATTATTATTATTTAAAAGTAATATATTATTTTAAAAAAAGACCTTTGACTTCAAGGTTAATTGGGTAATTATTTTGAAAACTATAGCTCCATATACCGTAGCATATAATGGAATCTTCAAACTAAAATTAATCGATACAATGCCCCTTTACCCCTTTTAAATTAAACAAGGAATGCGTATACACAATATCAAGAGCACAGTGGTACAATATATTACAATAAAAATATTGAAAAGAACCCCAATACTACAAAAATAATCAAAAATAACAAATAAGACAAGTTACTTAAGATTAAACCCTTATGTACATTTCGATGACCATGTCATCATCATCAGAGGGTCTAGTTACAAAACACAATCTAACACACAAGAAGTTACAAACTAGAATTCTAGTTTGTAACTTCTTGTGTGTTAGATTGTGTTTTGTAACTAGACCCTCTGATGATGATGACATGGTCATCGAAATGTACATAAGGGTTTAATCTTAAGTAACTTGTCTTATTTGTTATTTTTGATTATTTTTGTGGTATTGGGGTTCTTTTCAATATTTTTATTGTAAAGGAATGCGTATATCTTATGATTAACGAATTGTGTCCACAAGGCATTCAAATTAAAAACATTGAGTTTTAAAAACCTTTTCATTCTCGCTTTTAATTTATTTAAAGGTGTTATTTAATACTTTTTCAATTACAAAAACCTATACTATCAATATAAAAAAATATGGTTTTTTTGTCTGAATTTTGTAAGAACATATGATTTCTTACAACTGCTTTTCATTTAACCGCATTGTACTGTATATTACTGCTTCTACTGGATTTACTGAAAAATAAATACGTATCTGAAAAATACTATATTTTTTATTAATGCACAAAAATGTATTTTAATGTAGGCCTACTCATTATTAGAATATGTAATAATGTATGTTAAATGTTGTCCTTGGTAAAGGAAGACTAGACTTTTGTACGATATTTTCTCTAACCTATATTTATATATTTGTCCTTGTCATTCCGATTTCTACATGGGCAGAAGCGATTAAGAAATAAATCGCTATCATCCCGATAAGAAATAAGTCCACATAGGAATTACAAAATACCTAGTGATTTATATCCTTTCAAAAGACAAAAAAACGTTTTATATGTGTAAAACGATAAGATATGAGCTTATCTTATAGCTCACTATCGTGCTACTACACATAGGCTATACGACAGGCATGCATGGGGCTTAAATATTCTACGTAATGTTCCAATCTGTGAAATATAACGTATAATGCAGTATCATTGCATAAACAGTCTGAAATAAACAGTCAAGCAATTGCAGTACAACATTGCGACGTAGAAAATATCTAAATACACCAGAGTAAATAAAACATTTCAATTACGCAATGATTTCTGTGCCGCCTTGTATTTTCCAATCTGTGCTCTAACTTTGGATCTGTGCAGTGTCTAACAATAAAAGTAAATTCTATTAATGTGTCTGATTATCGTTTAAATTTACTTTGCAGATAATATTACAAGAAAAACCACTGACGATGACGTAAAAATTGTGTACTTCTTTCTAACATTATGAAATGAATTAAGGGACCATATTAAATTATTAAATTGTTATTAAATAAATTATCGTCAATAGTTTTGGGGTTTCTTGGCATACAACTTTTTTTAACAAATTACGGCCCGTCAACAGAAAACCGCTAACAGATGTTTATCTCCATGTTGGTTATGTTGACAAGTTTCTGACGTGTGTGTAATTGCTATTGTTATGGCGTGTAGCCATTAACTAACACCTGTTTCCATTGTTGGTTTCTGGTCATCCAGGTTATGTACAAACAAAATTATGTTTCATAGGAAATATTAAAATTAATCAGACTCCAAATCGATTAGTTCCATGTAAACGTAGAACAAGAAAATAAATTATATTATAATGAGGAGAAACATTTACTTCTTCCGAGAATACCGAAGATTATTAATGTAATAGTAATTAGATATTTTTTGAAATAATAACTATAGAGTTTGAAAGCTGATTAAGAAGACGGGATAGGTTTTATTTATGGATACAACCCTGTTAATTTTTCAGAAGTACAATTCACCATCTACACTTATGTCAGAAAAGGTAAATGGTTGCCTATGTAATCTTTAAATACAACCCGTGCACACCATTCAAGCATTTGTCCTACTCTCCACATTATATAAACTGATTCTGACGTTTTTGGACATTATTAGACAATAAAGAACTAATTCTTACATTGTTCCCTTTTGTAGTGGTGTCCTCCCCCTTCTAGGTTTAACACTTTAAGATATGTTACTGCTTTGCAACCAACTAATTTTTAAATATATCGATTCAACATTTATCGATCCAAATATAGCTGTTTTAGAGTTTGAAATTCCTATTTATTATTCTTACACCCTCCCGACAAACTTACTATATTATTTCCTAATCCTTCAATGATCATCACCCTTCATATGCAATTATAACCTTAATTTCGAATCTGTAGACAGAAATTTGTTTACTTTACGTAAAACTATATTGCAAGAATTATCTGCTTATTTGAGTTTTAGGTCGATTTTTCTTTATATATTACGGAATACTAACCAGTATAATTATTATTGTTTTCTAGGATAAATCGATTATATAGTAAAGTTAACGTTGCTACATAAGACCCCGAATGGAAAATATCGTAGGATCATATGTACATGGACTTAGCTGAAGGTCACTTGATCTCAAAAGGGGTGAAAATAATGGCTGCAACATCTTTTTACTTAAATTACCTCTATTAGCTCATACTCTCCTAATTTATATCTTGTAAAAATTTTCAACAGGTATTAGAATACGTTTCATTCAGTAAACTAAGTTCAAATACACTGGTTTGAACTTAAAACGGATGACAATTGATGTGAATTTATTTTTTTTAAATATGTATTCAATAATTAAAATCCAAACGTTTGGGTGGGTCTAGGCGAACTGACTATCATCACGTTTAAAGTATAGCGCTTTGGCACACAGCCAACTTTACCATACTTAGAAATTTACTTCTCAAAGATGTATATGAATTTTTCACTCACCCTATCTGGTTATCATCGAAACCTTTTTTGCACAAATTTAAATTTTTGCCATGCTTACCATACAATATCAAGAATAATGCTCCATGATTATTAATTCATGAAAAGAATAAAATAAACATACAAATTGGATTAACGGTAAAATAGGAAAGATATGGCTTGGCGAGGATCGTAGCCTTTAGATGGACAAATGGCGTGTGTCGACTTGAAATGGCGAGTGTCAAATGGCCTGGTTTTGAC
>JBAIZL010000005.1:255883322-255895822 GCA_036971475.1 Prosapia bicincta
TTTCATACAAGTTAAGATACAAGTTTTGTTTTTACTTTTGTTAAAACTCTATAGGTTATGTTTAATATATATATATATATTTTTTAGTTAATTTCATTTGTGTATCTTCACTGAGGATGACGACAAATTAGTCGTTGAAAAGCGTATGAAATAAAAAATTGTATATTTGTGAGTTGTACCATATTTTTATTCTTTAATTATTACTAGTATACGTTGCTTACAAGTTTTACCTTTCCAAAGTATTTTTAGAATGATGACGTTTAGAAAATTAAATTTGTACTATAATGATGTCTAAAATTGTTTACAATGCATTTATATAGTATTGAGTTGTGAAATCGCCTAAATATAAAGCCGTAAACCGTCTAAATTTTAAAGGGTAATTGTGCAGAATAATCCTCCGCAAGAGCCCTCTCCCGTTTTAAACACTATGCGTCCTCTTGATGATTAATATAATAGTATATACCTGTTTAAACTTTATTTTATAAATATATGTGTGTGTTGCCGCGTCCAAACCTTGCACCATTCTCCGGGAGAATGTCCCCGATTTTCGAGTTTCACACTCTACCAAAAACGTAACCACATTTACCCTGTTTTTCGCGTAAGCTGTACCAGGTGATGATGGATATTGCAGTGCCGACACGCGCCAGTTCAACCGCGGTCATAATATGATCCCACCCGACGTACCATATCATGGTACCTGTGATGTGTCGATGCGTGATCTGCCAGTGGATAAATCCCTGACTGGAATTTGTTTAAAATACCAACCAAAATGTTCAACCTAATGTATGTGTTAACATGTAGCTTATAAATTTGTGTTACTTTCTATTACTTTTCTAATGCCAGAGAATTTCTTACAGAATCTTCTTGCTATATTAATTGAAGTGTTTTATTTTACTCTTCTTTCTGGTTGGAATAAATTCAGAAATTTAATTTACTTGATTTTGCACAGGATAGTTATAACAATTTTAAACAATTTTCTTTCTAACTTGTTTCATTTAAATGAAAATAAAATATAAAATTACATTTGCTTTTCTTAAAGTAACTGAAAATATGTTACAATTCTTACTTTATTCCATTGGAATTTGGTTATTTATCTTAATATGATCTGAAGCATATCTTTAAACATGTAATACACTTGATTGGATTGAGAAGTTCAGAAAGGTTCATGTAAACCTTTCATAAAGTTCTACAAATCAATTGGATAACACTAGTATTTAAACGTTTCAAACTTTTGTAGTTATTGTGAAAACATTGTGATTTTTAGGAGTTAAAATTACACTCATAAAATTACATCTATACTTAAATACAAAAGAAGAATAATTTATACGTATTTATTTAATTTTATGACCATATAACTATTTGCAAGTAACATGCAAGATTACTTCCTAGTGCCTTTTTGTTTAACTTACATGTGTGCCCACAAACAAAAATCTGTAGTATTACGAAACCAATTTTACCTGATTTACATTTTTACAGCGTTTTGATCCTGGAAGTTTATTATATGATATAGGAACATTAAATAAGTTATACTGTATTAACTTTAGTAGTAAATCATTGATTATTGATTTTCGTTTTGAATTTCTTTAAATAAATTGTCTTACTTTTTATTTTGAATAAATAGTGTTGTGACGTTTTTAAAGGTTAACTTGTTGTAACTTCAATCTTAGGATTTTAGACCTCGCATATTATATTTGAATAAATTTTTATTTCATGATCACCACTGATATTGCTATTTAAAAAAAGAGATTTTCTTATATATTTTTAATCATTAATTTTTATTAAGGGATTATATTTTATTTATATAAATGTAAATCTATGATTTTAAGAAATTTACCTAATTTAAAATGAATAATTTGCTATTAAAATTGAGTCTTGCCACAAAAATCTCACTGCGATCGCTCCTCTTCTCCCTCAGGAATTTCTTGGACTCTGGAAACTCGTAGCAATCGCAACTGATCGGCTTTAGGGCCATTTTTAATACTTTTTATAATTTTGTACATAGTGAAAAGTTAAAATTCGAAATCGCGGGCGCTCGAAAGCCCCAAGTCCCTCTTGAGCATTATTTTCCACTTAGTCCCGGAACAGCACACTGGAGTCTTCTTCTGGATCTCCGGAAAAATTTAGTTCGTCATGAGAGCAGATTTACTTCTCCAACTCATCGGGCAGTCAACATGCCACCCATACGCGGTTTATTGGTTTATCAATACTTTGTCTTCACTTGCAAACAGGATGTCCTATCAGACTTGCTTTCAAAGATTGTGCCCGTTTGTTGGCTGCTGCTTAAAAATGTCACTTTTGGTGTAATATTGTCATATGTCTTAACACTATGGTCTATTTTGTAACTTTTAATTACCAACTTAAATGACAGTTCTTCCCCACTCCGTTCGTATGTTACGCTTTAACGGCACTCGAAACTATTTTCTCCCACACTTGACACTTATATAATTTTTGGAGAATTTGTTAAACCATTTAATTAATACAATGTTTTATTAAATCAATTTTAATTCACAATATTTTGCTTTTATTGGTTTTTTAAAATTTGCTTAAATTTTGGTGGTTCTTCAGTTTTATATTCTAATTTCATTTTTTAATTTGTTTTGTATAAATAACAAAAACTAATTTAGTTTTATTATTGTATGTTAAAAGAAAAAATTATTCTTTCATTCTTGCTCTGTTTCATGAAAAAAATCTACCCTTAACAACGGCTTTGTTTACTCAATCCGTTAGTGAACCTGGCTTGCCCGCTACTGCCTTGGCAGCTGTTTCCGTTTTAAACTCTTAAAATAACATTTTAAAAAGATTTTGTCTAAGTGCAAAATTTTCAACTTTGACACTGTTTTGGTAGTCTCAGTGTGTATGTGTGTGTGTGTGTGTGTGTGTGTGTGTGTGTGTGTGTGTGTGTGTGTGTGTGTGTTATCTACGTAGTTTTTTTTGATATTTATAGAAATGTTAAGGTTACATACAAATATTACAGATTTTCTACAGGTAGGAATATTTTTCTGTAGTGTTGATGGAGGGATAGAATTTTATAAACATGGATTTTAATTTGTAGCTAATTTTTGTATCTCTTTCATCCAATATTTACTATCTACACGTTTAAATAATAATTATCAAATTTTATATATCCTAATGCAGAATCAGCACCAACAATTTTCATCTCAGTCTTTTAGATACAGTTTTTAATCTAGCGTGTATATGGATGAGTAATTTGTATGGAGCTCATTCGTTACGACCTACACCATTTTTACAATTACCTGATAGACAATAAACTATACTTCTATACATTTATTTCTAAAATAAACCTATGCATATGTTAGTACGCAATATTTTTATCTGTATTTCCAACCAACATCAGCAGGAATTAAAATTACAATTTTGATGTTGGTACTGTTTACCAACGAAAAGCTTTGAATATAAATTAATAAATATTCTTGTATTTGAATAACCTATGTTGTTTTAATATATATATATATATATATATATATATATATATATTTCAAAGGAAAATAAAACAGTCAATTTAGCTACATATATATTGAATAACGGTTTTAAAATACTTTCTATTAGCTAACACACTCCTGATATATATATATATATATATATATATATATATATATACATATATATATATATATATATATATATATATTATAATTTTGCAATCTTTAATATAATACGTTTATTCATCCAATCAAGTTCAAACACGTTTTATTAAATCTCTAGTGGATGACAATTGATGTTATTACAGGTGTCTTCAAATATTTTTTCAATAATTAAATTATTAATATTTAATAGTTTAGGTAGGATTCAAATAGAGTACCAGCTTGTTTGAAGCTAAGTGACTTTTGGATTGAGAAAAACTTTTTCATATCAAGAATGTACTTCTCAAAAAAGTATATGAATTTTTTTTGCTCCCATCTGGTAGTCGTCGAAACTGCCATTACACAACATTAAATTGCTTCCATGGTTACCACATAATTACATAAATAATGCTTCAGGAATTAAAATAAATGAAAGAATAAAATAAACAATCGAACTGGATTATTGATGTCGAACTTTTATTATTGGTACTTCACAAACGGAAGCACAAACGGGATGTACATATTAATATGTACTTATTTATATTATGTGTAATGGTAAAATAAAAAGAAACTAAAATAAAAACTGTTTTTTTTTAATTCACTAGTAATGAATATTTTTTTTTATATTACTTATTTTATACGTAAATATGAAAAGCAATTAAGGAAAAATTGCCTAAACAATTATTGTTGTTAATTTACTTTCAAAATAATGTAGTCACATTAAATTGCAACTGGTGACATTATTCATTAGTCGTTCCGTTAAATAAAGAAACAAACGTTTGAGGATTTAAAACACAACATAAATCACTTCATCTTTTAACAAACATAAAAGAATTCTATTTTTCTCCAATTTCATCTGACAAAATAAATCACTTTTCTGATATGTTGTATTATTTATAGAATAGAAAGAGCAATATTTCACCCAGTATCGACTGAGCTGACCGCTTGACAAGGTCTGCCTGGAGGGAGGGGGTTGAAGGACTGATTCAATTTGATCTCAGGGACTGTATTATAGAGGGTGGAAGAAGGTGAGCTTTATTTCGGACCAGTGATTTCACGCGCGCTTTACTTCACTATGTAGTAAGGAAAGGTTTATATGATGAACGAATACTTAAATACGATTACTTTTGACAAAAAGAACAATATAAATAGTATATTTTATGCGAATAATTATCACAGGTTCAGAGACATGGGTGGTCAATAGAAGAAAGTAAAACTAAATACATTTGGTGGGAAAAAATATCACTTGAATGCAAAAGTTAAGAGACAAATTAGAACATAAAAATATTAAAACAAGTTATCGTAAATGTTACTAAAAGAATTATTAGAATATGGAAGGCTGCTTTCTTATTAGCATGTGGGAACTATTTCTGCCACAAAAATTCCAATAAAACCTAGGATGTGGAAAAATTATAGAAGAAGAAAGGAGTGTCTTCTACTTGTAATGGATCTCAATACAAATGTCTATAGAACAAGTAATATGAAAAACACTTTTTTTAAATCAATTCCTACAGTTGTAAGGAAACTTATATTATATTTACCTTTTACTTTATAATTACAATTAATAAAAATATGTATGCACATATGACAGAATTGCAATATTAAGTATGAAAATATAAAGCGAATGTCCTTGCAAGTTTCCATTTTCCTTTATCTAAACGTCAGTGATTAGCTTCTTGTATTTCATTTGCAAACGTCTCTTGGCGTCTTTTGTTTTTTTCTCTAATCGACATGTTTCTACTAATGATGTGCAGAATTATTATATGCTAAATTCTCTGGGGTGTGTTATAAAGTTTTTTGTTTAATAGGGTTTGTTCAAGAGAGTACTACCAGGTGACTAAAAATAAGAGCTTCTGACGGAATGAGGCCCATCCTAATCCTCTGTCTTTGAGTGAGTGAGACTATCTGTTGTTCAGGGGCACTCGCATTTTTCTATGACTATAGTGGTAAAAAGATTTTGAAATATGTTTTTTTTTAATTTTTACAACTGTAAAATGAACAGTTAGTAGCATACGTTTAAGGGATAGCATACAATAAACCACTAAGCAATAAGGGAATAAGTAATTTTTAATTTAGATTAATTAATTTATTTAAAAAAATATTATTATTTTTTTTCTTGCTGCGGATGTCTAGGGTCATGTGGCTCCGATGGCCTGATGTCCATAATAAGTTGCTGCAGCCAAGGTTCAAAAATATTTATCGATCAATATTGTTTTGATGATTCTCTGGCTTCCCAGCGCAGGCAGCAGAGCTGCTTTTGGTGAAATTGGTGAGGGGCATCGAAGAAGGATATGGTCTAGAGTCTGTTCCTCTTTTCTACAGTTAGGGCAGAGTGGAGATTCACTCAGACTAAATCTGAAGATATAGGTCTAAGTCCACAATGTGTCCGATTATTGCTCGTGCTGCAAAGACGGCTGTAAATTTGGGAACCCCTGGATACATCTCCAAATCATTTCGTTCTTTTTGAATGTCATAGAGGTTTCTACCTTTGGTTTCTTCTCTCAAACGGGGGATCCATTTTCTTCTAACTGATGTTTTTACAGCACTCAGGCATTTATGTAGAGAGTACTGTGGTAAAAAGACTGGGCCCATTTCCGCTGCTTGTTTGGTGATTGTATCTGATTTTTCATTGCCGTCGATGCCGCAGTGTGAGGGGATCCACTGGAGCTGTATTTGTTTCTCATCTTTGCTGAGAGTGTTGAGTAAATTTGTTATTTCTTCTAGTCTGAATGAGTAGCTTCCTGATTTCCGGTTCTCTATCATGTGCAAGGCGCTCTTGGACTCAGTGAATATACAGAACTTCTCTGCTCGTAGTTGAAGGCAGTTTACCTAGGCTGCATTTATTGCCAGCAACCCTGCATCGACAGTGGAGGCTGCATTTGCTGGTATGTAATATTTTTCTTTGGTGAAGTGGTTATAGTAGCCTGCTCTAACTTATCTTGGACTAGATCAACTGACCCATCGGTTTAGATTTGAACGGAGCCAGGGTACAGATTCTGAATCATTTCCAGTTACTCTCGCCGAAGTGCCTTCTAGGGGTCTTCTTTAGTTAGGCAAAAAGTTAGGTTTAGAGTTACCATTATTTCATTCTGCTTCCAAGGGGGTTCGTTTTTGCAGACCTGGATTTCCTCTGGAGTCTCTGAAGGCATTACATCAGCGAGCAAATTGATACTGTGAGTGTATGATTGTCGTGTAGTCGTTTCTATTAAAGAGTGCAATGGATGGGTTATGTGAAGTGAGAGGGTTTTTAGATGTTTATTTCATGTTTGTTCTTCTAGCAGTAAATCTATGGGTTCAATTGACAACTCTATTTCAATTGCTGCATTGGGAGTGGTTTTGGGACAGCCTAGGCAAATTCTTAAGGCAGCCGATTGAATCACTTGAAGTTTTTTAATGTGGGTTGCTGCAGCTGCTCCCCAGACCTCGCTGCAATAAGTCAGTCTTGTTCTTACAAAGGATAGGTAAAATGTTCTCAAGAATATGGTGTCAGCGCCCCATCGTCGGCTGGCGATTACTTTGATTGAATTGAGACAAGCGTTTGCTACAAGCTTAAACAGGTTTTTCAATATGATTTTTCCGTCACAGCTTTTTATCAAGCAGTACTCCTAGCAGCTTAGGGCAGTGGTTATATTGAATATTTATGTTATTCAGTTTTAGTTCGGGTTTGTAGTTTCTAGAGTATTCCTTCTTGTAAATATTGCACATTGTGACTTTTCTGTGGAGATTTTCAGTGACCCCTTTTTACACCAGTTCGAGACTAGGTCCAGGGCCATCTGCATTGCCTCGTTAGCTCTGTCCGGATCGCTATGTGAGACGAAAAGCGCTACATCATCAGCATAGGAGACGCACTCGACTCCCGGATGTAGGTTGGATGCAATGCCATGTATTGTAATATTAAACAGTGTGGCACTTGAAACTGCTCCTTGAGGGTTTCCGTTTTCTATCTCAGCACTTGTGGATTCTTGGCCATCGACCGATGTTTTGATTTTTTGTCCGCTCAAGATATTCGTTAGATACTTCAGCATGTTTCTTATTATGCGAAGCTAATGGCAGGATGTTCCCATCATATTCAGGATGTTTCCCATCATTTATTTTAACAGGATAGTGGTGTGGGGTGTCCTGTCAAAAGCAGCTTCAAGTCTAGGAGGACAACTATGGTTAGTTCTTTTTTGTCAAAGCCAGCATAGATGTTGTTTGTTAAGTATATAATGGCAACGTTAGTGCATCTCTGTTTTCTGTAACCATATTGAGATTGGTCTAGTAGGTTGTATTTTTCTAGTCTCCACTTTAGTCGATTGTTCACCATGCGTTCGAGCAAATTGCCAAGACAATATGTAAGAGCAATTGGTCGATATGACTTCATTTGGGACTTTTCTTTAGATGGTTTTAGGATTGGTACAATTAATGCTCTTTCCCATTTTTGTGGGATATTTCCCGTGTGGCAAATTTCATTGAATGCGTTTAGTATATTAGTAAGCATCTATTCTAAGCTATGTTGGAGCATTCTGTTATGGATTCCATCTAGTCCGGGAGTCGAGTCCTTCAATCTGGATACTTCATTTCTCAGTTCCCATATGTTGAAGGGTGCGTTCGCAGGGTCTTCTAGGCGGTAAAGTTCTTCGACTTGAGAAATTATCTGTTTTTCTTTATTAGTGAGCTTTTTGGGCCATGGGATTTTCTTTCCAGCCCTGTTCTTAAAAACACAAGTTACAAGTTTCTGCTATTGTTTTGTCATCCTCTAACCACTCTCCAGCTTCCCTTTGCATTTGGCTCATCTTTTGACCAGTATTACCTTCGATTGAATTACGGTTTTTCCAGACTGTGCTGGATGGAGTGTTTGCATTTATTGAGCCCGCAAATTCTCTCCAAGATTTCCTTTTCCATGAGATTATTGTACGTCTCAGGATGGTGTTGCATCTGTTGTATTCTTGTCTGCACTCTTTGTTTTTCTGCACCTTCTATCTTCTTCTAGCCTTTTGTCAATTTTTTCTAAGTTGGTTGATTTTTTCTGATCACCAGCTTTTTTAAATTTGTGTTCTCTTCTTGGTTTCTTTTTGGGGATGGTATGGTCAGCTGCTTGAAGAAGTATATTTCTAGAAGTTCTGGGTTATATTATATTATCTCGCATGCTCTAGTTTCTTCTGTGAAAGCAATCCAGTCAGCTTTTGAAATATTATATTTATTTCTTATGGCAGATGGGTTCTGAACTAAATTTCTTGAGGTAGAAAGTTCCTAGTATATTGGTAAGTGATAATTTCCTAGATCTTCCCCGACGTACCAATTTCTTACCCTTTTCTCGAATATTGGTGAGGACAGTGTCAAATCTAAGGTGCTTAGAGTTTTTCTTGAGGGTGATAGGTATGTGGGCTCTTTGTTTTGGTTCAGCAGAAGTATGTTTTGGGCTTGCATCCATTTGAACAGTTGAGGGCTGTTTATATTTTGTGGTCCGTTGTTTCAACTCTGGTGTCTGCTGTTCATGTCTCCAAATATGATCAGATTCTTGTTGGAGCTGATTAGTGTGTCCAATTCCTTCTCTTCAATTCCCTGGGATGGTATACAGGGACACTGTATATGTGTTGAATAGAGTAAATTGTAATTCATTGGTAACTCTTATATTCATTTTTATGTACTCTAAATTTTTGGTAATCTTCATATCACAGCCTTCGACATGTAATGACTCATGTACTAGGGTAACTAATCCTCCGCCTCTCGAATTGTCTCTAGATAAATTATGTAGGTTATAATGTTTAAACTTCGCATGAAGGTCTTCGTTTTTTGGTAATGAAGATTCCTGTATACAGTCTACTTTTATATTTTTCTCGTAAATTTCCTTTTCCAGCTCCGGTGCTTTATGTTTTAACGATCTGGCATTCCAGTGCATTTTTAATAGTTTGTCATACTTTTGTTTATATAGTTTGTTGTTTTTCAATATTTAGTTAGTTGTTGTTGAGTTAATTTATTGAACTAAATATTGTTTACCATATAATGCTTAAAACATAAAAAATGAATATTTACATTAATATTTTTATGCATATTAAATTTACTAACATTAATTACAAATAACCAATTAAATTTATCCTTTGTTTCTTGGTAAAATATTAAATTATTAAATAAACCACTATTACCAAACTAATTAAGTAATTATTACTTATTATTAACTTTCTTCACCTATATAATGCTGTTATATATAATAATAGTTATATTTTATTAAATATTATATTCTACAAAATTTGGTTGCTCTGACAGCCGAGTCCGATATTAATTTGTACCCGCTCGCTTGTTAGGAACGAATATCATTTAATCCGCAATAGGCTCATTATATTAAATAAAATTAGGGATAAGCTTTTACTTATATTTGAAAAGTTCATTTTTTCAATATCTCTCTCTCCCCCTTAGTTTCTATCTATTTGTCTGTTACTTCCTTTCTTGACTCAACTTTTCTCTCTTCTCTGACTATCACTCTCTTTATTCCTCTGCCTATCTGTCGGTTTCCTTTCTCCCTGTCTCTCTCTACATTCATTCACAGAAATGTAGATTTGGTCGATTCATTATTTTCATAAAATTACAAAACCTTATTTGTAATTATACATAACTGTACTTCTTATACTCTGAAATATACCAGTTAATTATTACATCTACATTGGTTCAATACTCTCTCTCTTTGTCTAGCCCGTCAGTTTCTTTCTATTTGTCTGTCAGTCCCTTTTTTTGCCTCTATCTTTTATCTCTCTTTTTAGAACTGTCTAGTTCTCTGGCTTTATTTTCGTCTTTTTTTGTCACCCTCTGGATTTTGCTGCCTATCTGTCGACTATCTTTCTTTCTGTCTGCATGTCTCTCTTTCTGTCTGCATGTCTCTCTTTCTCTCTCTGTCTTTGTTTCCACATTTATTCACAGAAAAGTGAATTTTCAGGAAACAAAAAACTCTTTTTATACCCTGAAATACACCCGTTAATTATTACAACTACATTGTTAGTAGTTAATTTTGTTTAGAGATTTCTCTACATTTTTCCAAAAGAAAAATATGTTGTATAAATGTCAAGGGGTAAAAAGGTCCCTTTGTATTCACACAGCGTGACTCTTTTTAACAGCGGAATTAGGATCCAAGTATTATTTACAAGTGAAACGTTTATATCCTTTAGACTGGAGCAGTAATCAAGTCTGTATACCGCAGGGAAAAATATTCTCTCACTTTATCATTATACACGAATTTAAGTCAACACTTTGTAAGTCATGTATTTATAAATATCAATATTTTTACAATTAAATAAACACACACACACGCGCGCGCGCGCACACACACACAAACCCCAACACACACAAACACACACTTACACACACACACTTACACACACACACTCACAAACACACACAAACTTACACACACAAACACACACACACACACACATATTTATATATATGTATGTATGTTTGTGTGTGTATGTGTGTGTGTGTGTGTGTGTGTGTGTGTGTGTGTGTGTGTGTGTGTGTGTGTGTGTGTGTGTGTGCGTGTGTGTTTGTGTGTGTAAGTTTGTGTGTGTTTGTGAGTGTGTGTGTGTAAGTGTGTGTGTGTAAGTGTGTGTTTGTGTGTGTTGGGGTTTGTGTGTGTGTGCGCGCGCGCGCGTGTGTGTGTGTTTATTTAATTGTAAAAATATTTATATTTATAAATACATGACATATAATAATCACGTCATATATATAATCTATATATATATATATATATATATATATATATATATATATATATATATATATATAGATTCATTGGGTTTTTCTGTTGGCATTATTTGTTTACTTATTTTCGAAATTCATTTTTTTTTTTTACCAAATGCAACTCATGGGAAATGTATTTGCTAGGTTCCATAAAATCCATAAAATTATATATATATATATATATATATATATATATATATATATATATATATATATTTAAATCTAAATTATAAAAGGAATAGAGATATTGAAATTTAGATAAGATAGCGTATTACTTAATATATTTTTCGTATGAAAATAGTTATTGTAAGGTATTTTATTCGAAATTGGAGCATGTTAAAATCCAAATGATCGTGTCTTAAATGATTATATTCATTTTATAAACAGAAGTTGAAAAATTACTGATATTTATTTTTTTTTATGGATTCGAATTTCTGATTTTGTAGCTTCTTTGTAGAAGTAATGTAACTACGTTTAATCCTTATTAGAGATCCAGCTCAAATTTCAGAACGTTTGATAAACACTTTGTAAGCTGAGAGTATTTCTTTTGAACAGTATGTAAACTCCTGTTAGTAAATTTGAATCTGTGCCTCCTCCCCAGTTTTAAAAACCTTTTTTGCTAGAAAGTGCTACTACTATACACACGTATAAATGTATGTAAAAGTATTTCACATACGGTTACATTTGGAAATGGTTTTGCGTTCTGCTAGTTCACAGTAAAACCTAATATAAACTCGTAATAGATATTTGATAAACACAAATACATGTAAAACCTCATCATATCGAACAACGACAAACGCACATCAGTTTACGTAAATATTTTCAGTTAGGATTATACACCCATCAACACTGATATACACCGTCTGGTTTGCCATACTTTGACTCTCATCTGTGAAACCGAATGGCAAAATTGCCGAAGACTGGGATCGGCTAAAGTTATTTAGATGTTTTTCTGCAAAGTTTTCCCGGAAGTTTAGCCAATACGATCTTGTCAAAGCCCCAAAAGCAGATGACATAGCTAAAGAAGTTACAACTATGGCATCTTGTAAAATTCCTATGGAATTTGCCTTCGGACCATATTTGTTAGATACAATATTTATTCTACTGTGCACGACCTTCTTCTGCAGATGGGCATAGAAATTGAACGTTTTCCAATCGTTTGAATCGCAGAGAATTCGTGGTAAAGATTCTTTGAATTGACCTTGTATG
>JBAIZL010000005.1:255903322-255950822 GCA_036971475.1 Prosapia bicincta
CAAAAACCTTTTGTCCTGGTAAAAATTTCGATTGGTGTAGTCGCTATTCTTTATCTTCTATATTACATTGACGTTTACAGCGTAGATACACCTAACTATTTTTCTTTCAAACATTTTAATCTGTGGCTTTCTTTAGCAAAGTTGAAATCTTTCTCTTTGCTATAGTTAGGCCTATATACGGGCATAACGAGAGTTTTGTACAAATTTATGCACTTCTGTAGTTGGGTGTGAAATTGCTGTAGTTCACGAAATACGCATGTTCCAATATCAATATATACTTCTTGAATTTGTTTCAGCTTCAATAACCTAAAAAACAGATCGTTTATCAGTTTGGGTTGCTAACTTTTACACCCGCAAACATGATACTTTCTCTTGTCAAAAATTTGTAAAGGGTATTTATTTCCCATGCGCAGACTGCATTCCTACTTAGTCAAAACTACCCTTGACTACATTTACATTTTGCCAAAAATATACTTTTAGCCAATCCCTATGGTTAACTTGGGGCAGGGGTAATCGTAAACCAGTTAAATCTCGAATGAGTTCAGAGTAATCATTGTATAACGTATTTTTTCCAATAGCTGGTATTCTTTCAGCACTACTACTGTTCAGTAATAACTTAAATAAACATCTGGAGTTAATCTTGTTCAAACACAGTTGGTATTACTGATGCTAAAAACAGTCACAAACCTTCAAATTGTGTATGGTTTGTGTACTAATTGTGTATCCTGAAATATATTTGCGAAACTGTCCTCTACATACTGTCTTCTACATACTGTCCTTTACATACTGTCCTCTAAATACTGTCTTCTACATACTGTCCACTATATCTTATAATTAACATTAAACAAGTACTAAAAATAATCCATCACTAAGATTTAAGTGCATTTACAATATTCTTTTTCTCGTCAGAGTTGCTGTTTTGATCATTGTTACATTCATACTTCTTTCTTAACACAAGATTTTGTCATTTTTCAAGTTCAATTATACGCACTTCGATTTTAATATACACATTTATAAACTGGATAAGAAAAAAACCTATTTTTAGTTGAATATATATATATATATATATATATATATATATATATATATATATATATATATATATATATATCAAGGCATAGTGGCCCGGTTGACAGCTCCTGGCGCCATTCGTTCCTATCTACGACTAAGATTCCATTAGAGGTATCATTTCTTTTTGTAAGTCCAACTGAGAGTAGACTGTTAATTCAAAGAAATTCTCAGAATAGGTGTTTTAGAAGTGGAGATCTTGAATAATAATATTGATCACATTTGTAATAGTTTAATTCCTATATTATTAGAAGTTTGAGAGAAGAGTGTGACACAGGTAGGCCTTAGAGGCCTGTATATTAAGTATCTGGTCAGATACAGGAAGTCCTCAAAGACGTGGTACATATTAGAAAAAAAATTACTTACCTCACTGAAATAAGATGAGATATTGAGCACTATCACATTTGTTGCCAGTAAACTGCTTGAAGAATGCATAGGTCTTTCCCTGTCACCAACCCTGCAGGGGTACCAACACGTCAAAACAAAAGCTACCTATAGTCCTCTCAGACCTACCTGTGATGATGCGGGTTAAAATATCACCCTCATTCATCCCTAACTTCAAGGATCGGTGAATGGTGTATCTGTTTGTTAGTTTAGTGATTCTAAAAAGTTTATAAGACCGCAAATATATACTGGTGTCTCTTCATGTATATTTAGAAAATTTAAACTTCAATCAAGTTTGTCTAAACTCAGTTAAAGAACTTTAGCAAATTCCTAACACAATTCTCCAATTGCTGCCACGACGTTACAAAGTGCCATCCCTCTCTAACTAATTATAATTCACGACGACATCTTGGAAAGTAAAGTGAACTTAGACGTATTTTGTAATCTCTGTCGTTCCTTTCAAGGCTAAATGTCAACACTGAGTTGTTTAGTTGACGTAAGATTGAGTTAAAGCTCCCAGGCGATTTTCGGGGATCCCGTAATTAACCGTTTCTTTTAAAGTTTACAAAATTTATAACTCACATAACAACGCTTTCTTATTATTGAAAACAAAAATAACTATATATAAAAGTGATATTATATTCATTCTTATTAGAACGTTGGTTATAATTCATGGAAATACTTAGTTTTTTAAAATCACTAATTATTTTCTTCAATTTTATAGATTTTTTTTACAATGCACTTTTCGATATGTTACGTTTCAAAATCGTTTATACTTTCGAATAAACTGCAGTACCACGGACTGGCCTCATAATTGGCTACTTTTATTATATCTCCTCACGTAGAAAATTTGATAAATTGTTATAAACAAGGTGTTATTTGGTCAATAACAAAAGCGAAAAACATACCAGTAATTTATAAAAATAAACGGAATTGTTATATGGTATTTAAATTTTCTCAATGACTATTTTTTCAACATAAAAAAATGTTTTTGGGCAGATAAAAAATAAGACGTTTGTCTATAAAGATGAGCTAGACGCATTTTAAAATAAATTTGGGAAACCATTTAGAAAATGGATAATCACAAACTATATTAACTATGGATTTATTAACTATATTACAAGAAAACATATCAACATATTTAATATATATATATATATATATATATATATATATATATATATATATATATATACACGAGTATATGCATACATACATATACACATAAGCAGAATCGTGGTCAACAAGTACCTCTTCTTCACCTTCTACATCTAGGTTGTTGGCAGTAGAGCATAAATATACATATACTTCACCATATATGTAAATAGTAAACAGGTGTGTGCTACACATTGTTTAACACTGTCTCTTACAGCTATTGTTTGAAACTTTTCAATTTTATGATGCAAAAGCAAAGAGAGCTTTCTAATGTTGCAAAGTAAAAAAATTGCATGTCGTCAGGTTTTTTTTGACTAGTAAATACACAAAAGCGGAAGGGAAATAAAAGGAGTTGGAGGTGTTTTTTGTTTAGTGAGGAAGAGGAATCGTCGCAGCTTGTTATAGCAGTAGTGGATAGTAACCATGTACATTGTTTACAAACGATTACAATAGAGTGTGTTTTTAGCCGGTACTCCTCCCCTCCACATACATCTTCTCAAGTGCACATCATTTCACTGGTCAGGCTAAACATGACGACTTGAACATAAGATTGAGTTCGTAAAACGTGGTCCTATTAAGTCTCACGACAACGCTGTAAAAGTAGGGAGATACACGAATTATTTCGATATTTCTGAAAAAAATAGCGCATGTTAATGCTGGTATAGTTTTTATTTAAGTGTTGGATTTAAGTTATGATTTGAATCGATAACATTTTCATTAAGAATACCGAATATTTGATTAGAATATTAAATAATTAATGAGACCTTACAGCAACTGTTTATATAACTCATAGGTTTTCCTGCTTTCTTTGTATTGTGCATCAACGTAAGTATAAATGTAAAATTGAGGAGACATTCGGTACCTAAATATATTTTTGGTTAATATAGAGCCTACAAAATACAATTCTAAAGCAACCATTATAAATATTTTCGGTTGTAAAATTTAATGGTAAAATCTTAGGCTATATTGATAAATAAAATTTTTCTATGAATTTATATATGAATGTATTTTATGAATTTATAGGTTTCCTTCGAATTAGCTCATTCAATATAAAAATAATTTATTAATACATGGAGACAAGTCAATTTTCTTCAGTAATATTGGTTTCTGTGGAAATATCTACTTCTAATACATGCTGAAAGACGAGTTAGCAAAACTATAGATCAAAGAAGGTTCTTGATAAGGTGTAGGAGTTTAGATGTTTTGCCTCATCACATTACTCACCTAAACCTCAATTATAACGGCTATTTTTATTGCAATACAAGCTTGATAAGGCAACAAGTTAGTTGACTCATTTTATACAGAAAAAACCCTCTAGTCTGGTCTATACTTCCAATATCTCGTTTTGTTTGTGAAGGGGCCCCTTCTAGTGATATGACCCATTTCTACACTAACTATAGATTAGCAAGGCCTAGTGTAAATAAGACCGATCGAATATAAAAGAGCTAACCCAGCTATAAACACTGAAGGCAAAAGCTAGGAAACAAAATTTCTTTCATTTTTCAAAGGGAAAAACATTCATGCATGTTAAAAAGACCATACTATCATTGCACTCTATTATCAGGGTTTACAAGTTTATACTAATTTCTGGTCTGTAGGCAGTGGGGAAATCACCCAAATATAATCAGGAAAAAACTCACAAAATGCATACTAACCCAGGGGAGACATGAAAAGAAATAAAAGATCACATAGAGGGCCCTCCCAAAATATCGTATTACAATGGAATATAGGATTTTTTTTTACTTACAAACATCAATATTACAACGAAGTTAAGAAAAACACGTACATCCAAAGGTAAGTCGTGGCTTTTATTACACATTATATAAAGATAATATTAACAACAGTTTAGAAATGTGCAATAAAAATGTTTGTGTAATATGTAAGTCGCTTATTAGTAAAATAAAAAGGAGCGCAATAAATGAAAATGCTAAACGTGCCGCATTTGTAAAGAAAACATTTAAAATTTGTATTTTAGCACGAGCTAAATCGTTCCCCATAGTTCATTTAAACCAAGCTAAAATGGTTCATTTTGGTTAGACGGAAATTACAAAAAGTATGTAGACGATCCTGATGCCTATGGCGTTGGAGTAGAATATATGCCAAAGCTGCGATTACCCCAAACCGCCGTACATAAATTATTTTTTCATAACAATAAGTAAACTGATTTAGTATGTACGATTTAAAAAAAATCAGTAAACTATACTTTTACGACAAAGGTAATAAAGTATTGCTAAAATGGGGAGTATTGCTTTACTGCTATATCTAAAAAAATATCCCCATGGGTGCTAATAAGATCCATTTGTTTTCGGATGGGTATACGGGACAAAGCGAACCATACAGTGGTCGGAGCACTACTGAAGCATTTTGGGGTTCGAAAAACTTAGATAAAGCAATACTTTCGGGCCACGGACACAGTTTTTGGTGAAGTAGAAAGAGCAATATAAAACGATAAAAGTCTACACAACTTTTGAATATAAGAGGCCATTGATCAAAGTACTCTCAACATTGAAACTGAATCACTAGAAAATAGTTACATCATATTAAACTTTGAGTGAAGATGCCCCGATTATTTTTTAAAAAAATTATATTTATCCTAATCCTAAAAAAATAAAAAATTAAATGACTAAAGGCAATAACAACAAATGATCGGTGACACCGGGGCACGTACAGGGCCATAGTAAATTCAAAATTGCGGAGATTTACTTCTTGTAAACAGAAAATAGCCTATGTGTTATAAAATGGCTTGATTAAAACATACGTTAGGCTAAAATTAGCATGAAATCGAAAACATCTAAAACTGTGGTTCCCAACCGGTCTTTCGACTTGATCCTAAGAAAAAAGAAACAAAAATAAACCATCAAAAAAAAAATTATAGGAAATCAAAGAAAATCGAAGTTTATTTTAATTGTGTATCGAAGACATGGTTCCATAAAGGAATACTTAATATTTACAAAGATTAAAATCAACTCATGGAATCTATAGAAATACCCCGAGGCACTGGGTTGTCTGAAGGAAGAGAAATGCGAGCGAACGCATGAAGGATGATTAGTTCCTTATTTGTCATAGTTATTGCCACGTATAGTAGGTCTCCCGCACTCTGATCTCCGCGAACAACCCAGCTTCTTCCACGGATTTGCCTCTCCGTCTCACTAACGCCCTTCCGAAGTCTCTGAGCGGTTTTTGTCGTTTAGCATGGGGGTTGTGGTTGATTTATGTGGTGTCCGTATACTTCGAAGTTTTCAGTTGTTTGTTCAATTGTTTTTTTTTTGAAGAAATTAGGAACTTTTACGTTTGTGTTAATGTTCTATGTATGCAGAGAGTTTTTATATAAATAGAGAATTTTTTTTAGGTTGTGTTATTTATGTGTTTTTATATGTTTATTGTATTGTCTGCCGAAAAATATCAGTATGTAGTTTTTTACCAAGTATAACCAATAACAACATATATGTATATATATATATATATATATATATATATATATATATATATATATATTATTCCTAAAATACATTTTAATAATGTTTTATTTACAAAATTTGAAAGTTTGGTACTATTATTTCAATCTGCATAGACTAGTTATAAGGTTTCCTTCTGTTAATAAGTAATACAATTTTCAAGATTGACATGCAAATATATCTTTTAAATTATTAAATGGTTTTAGAAATCGGTCCGGTGTATGAGGGACTAATAAGGGACTAATACTCCAGAAGACACCGAGGAAAATAAGATAATAATTATTCATTTTTGTGTGTGACATACAGGTGTATTGACAAGGACGATCTTTCATTAGACTATTCATATCTATATCGAAATATATATATGTATGTATATATATATATATATATATATATATATATATATATATATATATATATACACGAAATATTGAGCTATTAGTTAGAGACATAGGTTTCTTAAAAATCCAAGAAAGAGATCCATTGCCAGATTCTGCTTAGCTATAACATGGGAGTCTGTTAAATGCATGTTAAATAGGATCGGATTTAGCTCGACCCAACTGCAGGGTTTTCGTAGTGCACAGTTCATCCTTATTACTATGGAAAATAAGATGATACTTCAGTGATAGTCTAGCGATTTCTGCAGAGACTTTAACGCTAGACGCTGGTATTTTACTGATCATCATAATGTAATGTGTCTGTGATTTGGATCGTTGAAGATATGGTGAGTTTTTGTGATCTATAACGATATATCTTTTATTTGGAACACCAGAAATATATATTAGTTTGTTTCAACTTTATTAATCTTAAATATAATAGTTAGTTTTCCATAATTCAGTAATGTTGGCAAAAATTTAGTTGTAAAGAAAAAAAGATTTCTTTAAATAAATAAAATTAACTTTTTTCCAATTACTTGTTGTTCTTTATTCATTGAAACAAAACATTGGCAGGACTTTTATAGATGGACCGTTAAATTATTGTCTCTTCGAAATAACTTTGAGATATAGTTACTTACAAGTTATAATCGCCACTAAATGCGTTTATAATAATAAATCCAGGGGATAATTCCACTCATTTTCTGCCAACGGAAAATAGATTTCAAAAGAGCTTGAATTTATTGGTTAAATAATTTTGCTCAACAGGTAAACCTAAGACAATTGATGTTCAATAAAATCAGGTAAGTTAGGGAATTAGAATACAAGAAAATTAGGAATCATGATGAGGGACATTGGCGATCGACCTAGATTTTAAACGGATCTAAGTTAGATCACACAAGCTTATTCTGGCACTTGGTTACTAACTCTCTTTGGAGAAATTTGTTTCAGGAGAAATATGTTGGGCATAAATTGTAGTAGAGAAAGAGCAACCAAGCAGCAGGAAACATAGATATGCAAATAAATAAATTTGCAAAAATATTTTAGGAGACGTTTAATTTAGGTCCAATACATGCGTGATGTCTGTAAAGCAAGCCTAAGAATACGTCTGTTACTCTTTAAAAATTGTTTTGACGGATAATTTGCGAATAGTTTACAACATGTTAAAAGTTTTGGCTTAATAATTAAATCCTTTACGAAAGAACAAACATTTCTGTTTCCCCTGCCGAAATCAAATCAACAATCCCCTAATGACCGAGCAAACAAAAAGTGACTTCTGATAATACAGAAACATTTAAATTAATCAAAAACAAACAACGAAAATCTATCTGAAATTAATCAAACATGCAAACAGTATACGGGCGTTTTATATCTATAGTGTGAATTGTTTTTATAAAATGAAATCAATATATTCAGTAATATAAATATTATAAATAGATAGGCCTATACTTGACTAATTTTTTAGACAAATGTAGGCTGCGATATATAATGACCTAGTATCGTTATTTATATAGGCTGTAGAGCTTTTTATTTAATGAATTATACCTGTATGCTATAAAGGGTTACGAATTGACTCCTCTGTAGCTGAACTATTTCAGTTAACAGTATTTGTTCGTGCAGAGCATAAATATATATATTTTTTTTTAAGGAAGAGATAGATTTCGTTGTATGTAAGAGGTAGACTACGCGCAATGCACTGAAAAGCGAATAGAGTTTCAGAGACGGCCTATAGCTTATGACGGTTCTCGACCGGCTTTCCACTACTAAATAAACTGTAGAGACTACCTATGTCGAACGAACTCAATGCCCCAACGAATATAATCTCAAATTTTCGGCTACTCAAATCACCTGAAACGAGAGGAAAGTTTCCGTGACCAGTAGTATCAGTATGGAAAAGCTCATGGAGCTTATTGTTAGACTTGTATTTGACGCTGGCCCGCCCCTACGTCTCCAAATGGTCTCTACTAGTTGACCAGGCGAGTCTCCAACTAGTTCATTACGGTTCCGCTCGCTCTTTGAGAAAAACCGACGTAGAAACTGGTTCTCTGCACGATCAGAATAACTCTCAGATTGCTTTCGTTGCGATCATATCTTTATCGACCTTAGGGTGGTCTTACCTGAAGGCCTAGCTCTCAGAACACAGATTTGGTCGAAGGCAGACAATAGCATAAGTGGTAAACACGTGCTTCCGTCGCGTGATGGCTATACAATACGCGAGGTGGGGCGTGATGACTATACCATACGCGAGGCGGCGCATAATGGCTATACAATACGCGAGGTGGTGCGTGATGGCTATACCATACGCTAGGTGGCGCGTGATGACTACACCATACGCGAGGTGGCGCGTGATGGCTATAGCATACACGGGGTGGCTAGTGACGGCTATAATATATGCGAGGTGGCACGTGATGGCTATACCATACGCGATATCGCATGTGATGGCTATACCATACACGAGGTGGCGCGTGATAGCTATACCATAAGCGATGTCGCACGCGATGACTATACTATACGCGAGGTGGCGAGTGATGGTTTAACCATACACGAGGTGGCGCGTGAGGGCTATACTATACGCGAAGTCGCACGCGATGGCTATACTATACGCGAGGTGGCTTGTGATGGCTATACTATACGCGAGGTGGCTCGTGATGGCTATACGCGAGGTGGCTCGTGATGGCTATACTATACGCGAGGTGGCTCGTGATGGCTATACTATACGCGAGGTGGCGCGTGCTGGAAGGTTATCGCTTTCTTACGATAATATTCGTTAATAAGAAAATGTACCTGACGAGTGGGCATATATGAGGAACGTTTTGAGTCGATATGTATCAATTACATTTTTATGTACGTAAAGAAGAATATTATATTTTTTAAATAAACACTTGATATACATACAAGTCGACTTTAGAGAACTATTAATTACGTAATAACATGTTCAAGGTTATTCCTATGCCAGCGGCTTGTTGTAGTTGCCAGGTGTGTGGGAATTCCATTGTCACGTGGTATACCGATATTGTTCTATTTTCGGTTTTACTACACTGTGTCATGGTTTTAGGTTTGTCTTAATTTGTCTATTAAGTTAAAATATTTTTCTATGTTCTCGTTTCATTTGTATTTGTTTGTGTATTATATTATATTGTTGTGTTTATAAATTTGTAATTGTTTCTAGAATGTCATGTATAAGGCTATTGAACTTATTTTATTATGTGTATGCTTTCTAATCTACGAATGTATGTTGATTTTTGCTGGCGTGTGTACCTTTAGTTTGAATTATAAGTGTTTGATTTGATCTATTTTTTAAGGTGAGATACCAAGTAAGATTCTTGTTAGCTAGGAATACATTAAAGTGTAAGTGATAAGTGAATACAAGAAAACAGTGCCGCATAGTTATATATATATATATATATATATATATATATATATGTATATATATATATATATATATATATTTATTTATATATATATATATATATATATATATATATATATATATTCGATATCTACAGTAATGTCCGTCCTTTCCCGAAGCGGACTCATTGTGAAACGTGGCTGACACAGTCTCAAACCTCAAACCGGGTTAGGTGTTGCTAGCTAGCTTGAAATAAATAGGTTCCTAAAGAGTACAAGTCATTTTAGTATTAAAATCTCCGAAATAACTTCAAGTTTTTTGAATGAACTGGAAATGGTTTATGAAACCTCAGGAAATCCGTTATCAGGAAAAGTTTAAAATCTATGAAAGTAACTCATTGTAAAGAAATTTATGTATTTACCTACTTGTAATAATATATAGCACTGTAAAATGTGATGCCGGTGTCATCTTCATTATATTCGGTCTTCAGTTTCTTTTTAGGAAGTGATCGCCTTTGTCGAATCTTCTTCTCAAATTATTCCAGGCCATTCTTATCTTTGCAGAGACATTTGAAATCCGGGCGCTTCATAGAACTTATCATGTTGACCCCAGCAACAATCCTTAACTAGTCCTTCACCTTTAGATACCCGTCATTATACGAAACACAAATAGCCTAAACCTTAAGGTATCATGGGAAACGCTCTTTTTGGAACCAGCGACCAAACGGCAATATTCAATTCTTCATTCGAATTAGAGGGGTACTAGTTTATCTGTTTAGAAAAATAACATTTTTAGACTTTTAGTGCCTTATTAAACACGTATTGAAGTATATATAAATTTTAATTCAGAAATTGTGACAAGAAGTACGGATATTTAATGAAATATTTACTTAGCGAGACACTTTGAAAATCATTTTGTGGGTAACAATTTATTACAATCTGATAAGAATTAGTTCAAATTATGAATAATAGAAGGTGTTTAATGACCATGACTTCGAGTTTTAAAAGAGGTATAAACCGTCAGAAGTTGGCGTATATATATATATATATATGCACGTTTATTGCATATTACATGTAACTATAATTACATAATTAAAAAAATAAATAAAATTATGACGAACGAAATTGTTGTTTGCGAGTGAAACTGAACAGAATCGTCACTTTATGTATAGCAAAGCCGGTTATAATTGTGTTGGTTTTGAGAAAGTTCAGAAAAGTTTTTCTCATGACAACAGCTAATATGTCCTTTACTATACTGTTTATGCTGTATATTACAAGGTAAATTAAAGTAATAAAAAATCTGTTTACGATTGAAACGTTTTTAAAAACATCAACCCCAAATTTTAAAAATATTGTTATGATAGCTAGTTTATTTGAAAATCGTTGAATAAGCAATGATGAGTATTAATTTATTCTCACAGAAACCATTGTTTTAGTCATTCTCTGTGTTGCAGATAGTAACATTCACTAATTAGCTTCCGCTATAAAGTAAATCCATCGTGAGCATAAGCCCTGAATGATAATTAAATTCTATTTTAAACGATGTCGACTTAGTGTTCATGGCAGAGCCCCTTTCACGTAATTTAAACCACAATAGTGTTTCCGATCCTACATGAAACCTAAACGATTAAGTAGCTTCTCAAATCCCGACAAACACTCCCAACTTGCTACCCTAGCCGGCGATGACTCACCTACAGGCACAGCCCCAAGTCACATATGTTTCTATAAAAGGCCAAATACATGAGTGAATACACCATTACTAAATTGAAGAATATAAAATTTTAAAACTATAATTATATAATAACTTATGATGCATTTTGTTAAGCTTTAGACTAATATAATAATTTGAAAAAAGAAATACTTTCAACAGTTAGGTAAATACGTATGATGTGCCTATTAGGTGAGACAGTGACCGGCATGGGGCGGAGGGGAGTCCAGTTCCGATAAGCTTCTGTAATCGCTAAACCCGTGTAGGAGCAGAAACACCGGAGTGGAAATAAAATATGAGTAGTGACGTCATACGAAAACGTATATAGATATGGAGATAACGTTGTTATTATAAAATTAACTACTTTCTACAGTTAAATATTCAGGACATTGGCATTTTAAAGGCTTACCATTTCGTTTTAATTGAGTTTCAGATAAAATCAAACCGAAAACTCATCAATCAGAAGTAAATGCTCCTTATTTTAGGCCATAAATTGACGATATGATTGATCGTATCAAAAAAACGGTAAGTAAAATAAACACATTTTAAAAAGCTCTAGACAAAGAATATATCTGTTAGCACAAAACTTCCGCAAATGTATATAGATTAATTATGTAACGAAAAAGAAACAATTATAGGAAAAAAAACAAAATGAATTATTATAAAATAAGTGAAACAATGCTAATCAATAAATTTCTGTATAGCTAGGCATATCTTTATTTTAGAACCGGTGTGGATCCGGAAACATTTTTTCCCCTCAGGATTTTTTATCTTTTTAATAATATGGTGCTTTTTGGTCACGAGGAATCAATTGTAATCGATCTCAACCTTTGGGAAAATCTGGAATTCCAACCCAGTGACTCCTAGAGTTCCATGGTATCCTTATGAAACCAATCATGGGCCTGGACAGACTATTTTCCCGCACAAGGATTCTTATTTTTAAATTTTTTTCGGTTTTCGGCCACGAAGAATTGTTGGCCACCGGTCTCAACATTGGGGAAATCCGGGAATTTACCCCAGTAGCTCTTAGAGTTCCCATCTCGTACAGACGTTTTTTTCTTCTTGGATTTTTGATTTTTTAATTTTTTTGTTATATTTTAGGTCACAAGAAATCGATTGCAGTCTCAACTTGGGAAAATCTGGGATCCATCCCTGTGGCTCTTAGAGTTCTATGTTATCCTTATGGAACTCTATATTTACCCCCATCTAAACCCACACACACCCGCAACGAAGTATGGAAAGACGTTCTGAACAATCATTCTAGTTCTCCTCCAATGCCAAAAGACAACCCAAACGATATATAGGTTGATATGTTTAACATGATAGAGATTAAAATGTGTGTACATTGTGTATTAAAATGTGTTTATTTTGTGTATATATATACATGGTTTTAATGCTCCTCCAATGCCAACATACAGCCCGAACCATATAGAAGTCGATATGTACGATATGATTTAATTTATTTTGTATTAAAATGTGTTTACATTGTATAAATAATACATTTATTTTTGTAAATGACTTATATAATACAATAAATGTCCTGTCTTATCCAAGCATAACTCGATCTCCCAGTACTAATATTTAATATTTAAACTAATGTACACATATTACTAAAATAATATTTATATCTAACGTATAAAGGTTAAGTAAACAGTTTATAAACATGTTTAAAAACAGGTAAATTGATTTTAAAACAATAAATAGGAAAACCCCTAATTAAATTTTAATCCGTCACACTAATTAAAGTAAAATTTCAATATAATGGGAGAATAGAAACAGCGACGCGATTTATAAATAAGAGCTTATTAACTGACTAAAACTGAGGGGTTGTTTATAAGGGTTTTATGGAAGAAATCGATAATTGCTACAAAGGATTGCTAGAGATAAGCTTCGACGTGCAGTACCTTTGATACAGCTCGCTGAACCGGACACACTTTAAGCGCGTTTGTTGTTTCCCCAGTGCTTGTATAACACCACATCCGACTAAGAATCAATAAATGTTTGTATTTAATCTTACACTCTGTTCAGAAAAGACAATGTACAATTCGGTTTAGTGGATGAAAAAACTAAAATATGAAGTTAAATCAAATAATAAGAAAGAAAAATATGTTTGTTTTATGTATTCAAATAATAAATAAAATAACGTACAAAGAAAAGAAGTAAAAATATTTAAATTGACATTTCAAATCAATTAGGCTACTATTTAACTACTCAAAATAATTCGGTTATTTGTCGATATAAACGTAGACATTGCTTTAATTAATAATTTGTAAGAAATGAAAATACAAACAAAAATAAAGAAACAAACAAAACTGTATTACCTTCACATTAAAACACAAATAGTTACTTAACTCTATATGATGTCTGATAATTACTATACAATGTCGTTTAGCTTAATGACAGATCACATACCAATTTTACTTTTAAAACATATTTTAAATTTGAATTTCCTACCCAAAACTCTTTTTGAAGAGCTTAGCATTTGTTAATCTAGTATTAAACCATAGCTTACTGTTTATAAAATTCAAACCAATAATTTGAACATAATGATATTCAAACATTTCACTACTCCTAATAAATATTCATATTTACAAATTAAATTGCTATCAAAAAATTCCTTAACTGTAAACCTTAACTGTCACCCTAACTGAAAACCTGAGCAGTAACTCTTGACTGTAAACCTTAGCTGCAAACCTTAATTATATATTTTAGCTCCAACCCTTAACTGTAAATTTTAGCTGTAACTCTTAACTGCAAACCTTAGCTATAACCCTTAACAGTAAACCCTAGCTGTAACCCTTGGCTGTAAACCTGGCCTGTAACCCTTAATTGTAAACCTTAACTGTAACTGTTATTTCTAAACCTTATCTCCGACCCTTCATTTCCATTCTTAGCTGTATCCATTAACTGTAATCCTTAGCTGCAAACCCTACCTGTAATCTTTAGCTGTAAACTTTAATTGTAAACCTTAGCTGTAAAACTGAAATGAAAACATTAGCTGTAACCCTTAACTATATTCTTTAGCTGTAACTCTTAACTGTAAACCTTTTTGGGGGCAATTAGACTTCTCAATGTGAATATTTATAAGAGTGTGAAATGTTTGCTTTTAATTATGGTAAAAGTATTGTTATGAATGATATAAACTATAAGTTATGGTTTCATATTGGATTAATAAATGTTTCACTTGAAAAGGTTTGTTGGAAAGAAACTCGAAACTTAGAATATTTGTAAAAACATAAACTCATCAGTGATCTGTCATTAAAAAAAAAAAAAAAAAAAAAAAAAAAAAAATGGTTTTAAAAACAAATTGCCATTTACTTTATGAAAAAGAAATTGAAAAGATTTCTTTATTTTTCAAGTAAGACATGTGTTTGCTTATTTTTGCTTTGCACCACGTGCGCGACTTTAAAAAAAAGTCTGGGGTTCACAGGCGTTGCCCTTACTTAGAAGTTATTGTACAATTTAAAACTTGTTCATCAAGCCTAACGCTTTTCTAAAAATGTAGGAAAATTTCTTAATGAACGTGGCAAACCTAACCGTAAAACTTTTTCTCTATTTTCGGTTGCCATAATAGGACTGGTGGGATTTGCTGCACATGATATTAGCTTATTATTAGCCAGATATTATTATAAATGGAATATCCTCAGCTAACTCACATAATTTGATTCCTATATTTTCTATTTTCTGCTAGAATTACTTACCTATATTTACTCTAAGAAAGTGCTAAAATTTCATCTGCTTCAGAACTTGCTGCATATGAATACTCATCAAACGAAGAGTTTGGTTGCTAGTAAATATCAACAGCTAGTCTCACTTTTTAGTTTTCTTTACCCCCAAGTCCAATTTGTAAGTATAAAGAGTATGCTATTTTATTTATAATAAACGTTTTATTTCCTTCTAACTGATCTAGTCCTTTTGTAAATCTGACTGGCCTTGACATCGGCAAACATTTCCTATCATACTATGCGTCATGTGCAGTTCCTTTCATGGGTGATACTATAGGAGGATACTTCAGGTAGATTTAAGAAAAGTTTGTTAACGTTGTATTACCATTTAACCGCGCTTAGTGAATGTTCAACTGACGGCTGGATAAATTAAAGGTAAACTGTGGGACTGATTTATTTTTCCTTGGAGGTCTATCCCCCATAATCCACTTATATCTCATGGTGGCGAGCCTTACTGCCTTCGTTACTTGGGCGTGACTGAAAATACGAATCAGATTGTTGGAGAATCCATCTCGATACACCAATCAGATTTAGTAAGCCCGTGTCAATGAATTTTTATTTATTATAATGGAAAAAAAGTTCTCTGCTTCTGAACAGTGAAATATTTAGAGGTTGTAAAGTAACGTCAAAGTAAAGAAAATGAATCAAATATAAATTAAACCAATATTTTCTACCAAATGATACTTCTGTAAGAAAATATTTGTGTCTTAATACAACGTTTTCATGAATTGTAACGTTAGTTTAACAAGCATTGCCGGTCAATTATCGAATTTTTATTAGACCTTTTTCAGTTATATAAGTCACAACATATTAAATTTTAATGTCAGGTCCATTTTAATTAGTTTATTTCGATACTACATAGTTTTATTATAGTAACGAACGAAAGCCACCATAGAAATCGTGGGTAGTTGTAAAATAATACATACCTTATTGCGTGTTCTCTACCTATATCGCGCATTAAACAAGTTCCAAGACGGGTCGTAGAGCTTTCCCAAAAGATAAGGTGTTTGATGCTTGGTTGTAACTGCTTGTATAAGGTAGAGGAAATCGCCCAAGGGGGTAGAGAAAGCAAGGAAAGGAACCGTTGGAAACCACAATAAGCCAGTACGCTGCCAATGTTCAAGCAATACTAAGATTGTTTACTGGTCTTAAAATCTATGTTTTCATTGGAAAAGCGCAACGCTTCTATTAGGCTTGATTAGGAAAGCCGTGTCGTATACACTTCCAAACATCTGGAGACTGACATTTCCAACACTTGTCGCAAAAACGTCTACTTTATCGGTTCCCCGCTAATTGCGGATGATCCCAATTTACCCATTGAGGTTTCCTTGATTGTCTGACGGTATATAAAATATTCGCAATATAAGTAACGAAATACCTGTCGACCCTTACTCATTGGAACGTGGGATCTACAGACGAGATTTAATGTTAGCATCACGCTTCGTGATCACATATAAAGAATTCATGAAGCAGGAATGACTATGATTCCGGGCTCACAGTGGATATCTGCTCAGACAGATATATGCTCCTTCTACAAGAAAGGTCGATAAGCCGGAGATAAAGATTACGAAAATATATCCGTGTGATGATAATTTTTTCAAATATAGTAAATTGTTTGTTCTATTTCGGATCAGGTGTAAAAGATTACAACTAAAAACCATTGTACACGGACTAATATAAGACAATAACAGAAACAAGCCATGCGAATCAATAAGAAATGTAAATATAAACATTAGCTTAAAGGAAAACGATAATTAAGGAAGACTAATATAAGACCATAACAGAAACAAGTCATGCGAATCAATAAGAAATGTAAATATAAACAGTATCTTAAAAGAAAACGATACTTAAGAAAATTACCGAATGGAAAATGTAAATTGGAGGTACTTTATAAGAGCCCTAACTAAACTTGTTAAGACAATAATAATTAAATAAAAACAATTGAATTTTTAATCCGTTTTTACCAATATTTATTTCTATATATGTTATGGCTAAACTAAACATATTAGGTGGATAAATAATATTAGAACATTGATTGTTATCTTTTACTATCTGCCAAACATATTTCAAAATTAATTGTGTGTTCCTTGTTGTGCAAGTGTGTTGATAACAACAAGAAATCAAAACACAGATTAAACGGTCCGAGATCTGCATTATCATCTTCAGAATTTATATCTGGTTATTGTGTCAAATGAACGAGAAAATTCTGGCCTAATCACCCGATTGAAACGAACGCGCTTTACAAACCATCGCCAAGTGAGTTATTACACACCTGGAAATTAAAATTCAAAATGATTAATGAAAGCGATATGACTAAGAACTCGGACCGTTTAATCCGTGAAGATATCTTAATATTTTCAACAGACACTCGCCCAACAAATTAGTTTTAATAATAATAAATGGTTACATATTAATATGATTCTAGTATTTGTTCATTAATAATAGCCCAGTTGTTTATTATTATTATTATTAATAAATTCTTTCCATTATTTGTTGATATTTACTAACGTGATATTTAGCAAATAAAAACGGTTTATAAATGGGTTTGTTTAACGAAACAGAAAATAAAAAAATGTTTCATCTTCCTATATTGATCATTTGCTTCAATAGTTTCACATAATTTAAACGAATAGAACATCTTCCTCACTAGACAAAGTTTTTATATAAATCCTAATGTATAATTTAATTCCAAAGCAATTATATTCGAAAGAAATTATTGCATACAAAAAGTTTAATTAGTTACTTATTGTAAATAATTTATTCCTAATTTGATTGCTTTCAATGGAACCGTACAGAAGGTTATATTGTAAATAGATTTAATTTTAATTGAGGCGAAAACATTTCATTCATTTAAGCAAAAAGGTGGTTAGTTTCACAAACAACTATTTATGAAATTTCGTACCTATTATACCTATTATAGTATAACTGTCCTCAAAGAACAATAACATCATTATGAACATAAATTAAAAAAAAATAATAATTATAATCATAATATCTGAATAGCGTGTAGACCTAAGTCTATGATTACAAAAGTGGGCTATAAGAAAACGATGCTTATTAAAGTTTTTTCTAAAATGTGTACACTATAAGTTATAATTTCAAAATATATTTTTTCACACAATTTCACACGAATACTTTCAGATAATTTCTAATAACTAGCAAGTGGTTCAACCATATCTCGTACAATATTATCAGGGACATCCTGGAGATTATTGCTATTCTAGCTTGATTTACCAAATGAAATTCTGTACGTTGACAATGTAATTGAATTTGCGGGTTAAAAACGTTTATTTAATTTATTTATTGATTGTTTAATATTGACAGCTAGTACTGGCAATTTTGTAGACGTTTTTATCATTACCAATGATTATTTGTTTCTCGAATACAAGTTACCCTAATTTCACCATTGGTAAATCCCAAGATTCGCGTTTTAATGATTTATAAATCATACGTATGTAGGTCATAAGTAGATTTTGAATTTTAATTTCGTATTTGATTTCACTAATAATTAAGATTCACCTTATAATGACAAACGTTACCAACACTGTGCTGGCAAAAAGCGGTTGACGCCTATTATTTGAGAAGTATTAAAAACTAAAAGTAACTTCCATTACCTGATTCCGCCTTGATGAATTTCAGGTTTTAAATTCCGTTTTTATAATAAATACATAAATTGTAATTTTCTGTATTGGAATAAGGGATTATTAAATTTATTTACAATCACACATTTTATTTAAAAAAAAAAACTATTTGAAGTGTTATGACTAATCACATGTTTTATCTAAAGTGGTGCCATGCAGTTTCGACTGGTTAGGTGTTTAAACAATATTCCTTCTAAAACTTTTTAAAAACCACATTTAATATAAAGGAATTAAACATACAACCAAGTGTATTGATATGTTAATAACCCAAAGCTTAAGTGTTTGCTAAGGTATGTTTAAAAATATGTTTTTCAAATAATTTGATAAAACCAGTAATTATACAATCAGGTACCCTTACGTGTCCAACTAAACGTTTTCAAGTGAAATAATTTGAAGAAATTGTGAACCTTTTTTATGAATCAATATAATTATCATACAAACTTTTTATAGTGTAATAATATTAATTTTGATTTGAATGAAATCTCTTTTTTGAAAATACAAACGAAAACTTTAATGCAACCTATATTTCTTCAAAAGGATTTGGATACAGAGCAATGCTTCATAAATAAAATTGTTAGATGTAATTGCGAACATAAACAATTGACCTGTTGAGTGTTTTTAAAGTGCAAATAATAAATTGTATAAGAAAAAAGAGGTTTGAATTAACAAAACAAATTACGAAAACCGAGGGCTTACAATTGTTGCTAATAAAATTTTTGTAATCCTACACATGTTTTAAAGTACTGACAATTATTCTATTCATCAATTGAAATATTTTAAAAATTAATATTTTTATTGAAAATAGTATTAATTTTTTTAGTGATAAGAGTAATCAATCTAATAAACTCTCACTATTCTCTTCTTATATACCTGCAAACTTTATTATTTTATTGAAGCTATTTTTTTACTGTACTATACATACCAAAATAATTTCTTTACGTTAACTGTTGAAAATGAGATCTCTAGTACAAACATATTATACATTCTAGAATTTTGTAGTCCATAACATTCGGTGAAACCAAATTAATATCTTTTACATTAGTTTATGACTATCCGAACTATAAACTATTTTGTAAATTTGTAATTATTTAATAATTATACAAATTGAAAAATGGTAGATATAAATTGAAAAGAATACTCTACGTCTTTTACATAAGATCATGCTGAGAGTTAGACTGTATTTAGATAGGGCTCCTGTTTTTCTACAGTCCTCGGTTAACGTGGAGCTCGGTTGGTCGAGGTTCGGATAATCAAAGCTTTATTATATAGCCGGAGAACCTGATCAACTGGGCAATTACGTGTGATCCAAATAAGGGTGATTGTTCGAAACGTTAGGCTAAAATGTCATTCTAATAATCATAAATATATATTGTTAAATTAGGTTAACATTTTAAATGTTTTTGAAATTGGCTCTGCAGATAATTAAGGATTATTTAATATCATAGAACACCTCCTACAAGTTAAGGACCGAGTAGCTTTCAGTACACCCTCCAGCATCATTTTACGTTTACCACTCTTTAGGCGCTATAGATAAAAATAAAACTCCCAAATCAATAAAAACATCTGGACTTTCTTACTGAATAAAACAACTGTTCCTAAAAATAAGAGATGTCTTAGGTAAGAATTCATTCATTATTCGTTTCGAATCATTATTTTATTAAAATCTAATATCAATTGCAAAAGTAATGAACTGATTGACACCTGAACTAAACCCGTCCCTAAAAAGGACAAGATGCAGAGATCTACATTAAATAAAAAACATTCTTCAATTAAATTTTATTTTAAGAACACCACGAGGGAACTCTATAAGCGGTGGAGAAATTAGGAATTCTACTGAGAATAGGATTAAACGTAAAGTAATTGCCATGAGTCTCCCATCACTTGAATCTTCAAGTTTATAATGGAAATATTCATAAAACTTGAATTTTATTAAAAGAGCTACTCTTACGATAAAATATAAAAGTTTAAAAAGCTAATGATGGCAGTAAAAGCGATAAAGTAAATCCAAGTTGCATGTTGCCAAAACACCATTACCTTACGTCACAGGCTTCTTGCATATTTAATACAGTTTTAGCTCATGGAAGTAACTTTAAGCTTTTAAAAACAAAAACATTAGCATACATTTTTGGCCAAGTGATTATGATTTTAGCTTCGTGTTTGCTAGTGCATAATTGTTATGACGGGTCTATTAGTACAAGGTTGCTAATAGATGTTTACTAGTAAGTGATTGTTAGGACGAGTATGATAGGACACATTTGCTAAAGCATGTTTTCTAGGACATGTTTTCTGGGATATGATTGTTCAAACACGTTTGCTGGGACCGGTTTGGTAATACGTGTTTGCTAGTAAGTGATAGTTAGGACGAGAATGCTAGGACAGGTTTGCTAAAACATGTTTGATAGGACATGTTTTCAAGGATATGTTTGTACAAACACGTTTTTCTGGAGCACGTTTGCTAATGCGTGTTTGCTAATTCGTGATTGCTAGTACGAGTTTTGAAGGTAGTGAGTGTTTGTTCTTGCTCCCAAGGACTAATTTGTGTTTGCTTATACGAGATTGCGAATATGAGTTTGCTAGTATATGATTTTTAATGTGAGTTATCAAGGAGATTTTTGTCAGCACGTGTTTGGTATCACGTGTTTGCTAATGTGTATGCTCGTAAAGGTTTCCAAGAACATGTTTACTAGTACGACTTTGCTAGGAAGCTATTGCTAGTACATGTTTACTAGAAAGTTTTTTCTAGTAAGTGTTTCCTAGGATGTGTTTGCTAGCACATATTAGAAATAGTGTGTTTGATAGTATCAGTTTGTTAGTACGTGGTAACTAGGTTGTGTTTCCTAATACATATTTGATAGTACTTTTTAGCTAGTACTTATTTGCTAGTACATGTTTTTAGAACGTGTGTGCTAGAACTTGTTTACTAGAATCTGTTTCTTTGGACGTGATTCTTAGGATATGTTTCTTGCCACATGTTTCCAATGACGTGTTGACCTAGAACGGGTTTACTAGTACATGTTTCGTAGAATGGGATTTATTAGGAGGTATATGCTAGTACGTGTTACTTAGGTCGTGTTAACTACGATTTGTGATCTCACGTTAGTTCATGTTTGCTAGTTCATGTGTGTTACGGTGAGTTTGTTAGTACGTGTTTCTTAGGATGCCTTGCTAGGACGTGTTTCCTACAATTTTTTTTCTAGTGCTTATTTTATAAAATGAGGTTTTTAAGTCGGAATTTTCTAAAAGGGTCTCCTTGTATAGTATGAATTGAATGAATATTGAATAAATTACTAAACAACAAAAGCATAACCTTTTAACCAAAGTGAATCTTAACAGCAAGTGCGTTAATCCTACTATATAAAATATGTCCTATCAACACAAATTTAAAATAGTTTAAGATATAATATTTTAGTTTTTCACTAATTTTTAATTCAGACACATTTGTTTAAATTATTACAAGTATATGCGATATATTTAATTAAATCTCAAAAACAATCTAAGCAACTAAGTTAATTAACTTACTCTCCATTAAATCCATATTGTTTTCTCGTAAATAATCCATTTTTGTTAAACCATAAACTTTTATATAGCGTGATGACGGTTCCTCTAGAACTCCTTTATATTAAATAGACTTTCAGACCGCAATAGAAAGAAGTATTTTTTTAAATGTCAAATAGCGATGAAAAGTTTGTAAAGAAAATAAAATTCAAAAGCTAATATTTTATTTAAAATAATTATATACGTTTGGATAAATATACATTTATGCTTCGAATAAACTCCATTATAGCGGCAAATGAGTTACATGCTTTTAATAAATTTATTTGGAAAGGCTAAAACTACTTTACAACTGTCCGTAAGGTACTATCTGCTTCAGTTACCTATTCCATTATGTTTATATTTAGTAATTACCCAGCATATACAATATGACTAATAGAACCTCTCAGATTTTATTTCTTTAATATAATTTCATCGTATTGCAACAATGCAATAAACAAGCCAATTACATGACTCTTTCAAACTCTACATGTCTAAGCTAGGACTTCATTTGAGTAGAATGGGATTTGCATTGCTCACCGTATAACTGAGGAGTATATTGTGATTTAACATTCCTTGGCTATTGTGACTTAACATTCCTCCCATGTTCTATGGAGATTTAACATTCCTTCCAGTTTAAGATCACGTTAAGACCGGAACATAGAAAGATAAGATTGAAATAAAGTTCAGTAAAAAAAAATTATTTTAAAATCTCATAAAATTATTGTTTTAGGGTTAAAATAAACTGAAACGAGTTGGCATAATATATGTTGTAATATTAAATAGATTATTTTCATGAACTGCAATTACAGCTCCGTTAAGGGATTTGGGATCCAGTTAATGTTTCTAAGTAATCACCTTACAAAGGTCACCCGTAGTTCTCCTGTCAATTTTAATAATTATTCAATCATTATTCGTTGCTATAATTATTTTGGCCCTAATTATCGTAGCATTAACACTCAGCGATTCTAGCACAGTAATTGAAAATTAAAACAAAGGGAGTTCTATATTTAAAGAAGAATTTCTTGTTGATTTACGGAAATTGTATTCTCAATATATAATAATAGATTTTAAATATCAGAAGCTCACTTAAGTCCATAGGACAACATTCAATGAGATACTCGCCAACGGGAATACTTTCAAGTGATATAACATCCGAACTGTCTATAAGCTGTAATGTTTTATCCTGTGTTTTTAAAGTTATTAGTGATCAGTATGTTTCATGTATTACAACTGAAACAAATAGACTGAGTTTAGCAAAAGAAATAGAAATAAAATTTCATAAATATAAATAGGCCTATACACACACACGCGCGCGCGCGCGCACACACACACCCACCCAAACACACACACATCCACACCCACCCACATTCACACACATACACACATACACACACACAGACACACACACACACACACACACACACACACACACACACACACACACACACACACACACACATCCACACCGACCCTCATACACACACATAAACACTTACACACACACACACACACACACACACACACACACATACATACACAATGTATTGGAGTAAAATGTGTCATTGAAGCGTTAGATTAGAAGGTTTATATTGATATTTTTAATATAATTTAAATTCATAGAGGAGATTTATGAGGCATGGGATTAATGCCTTAAGCATAAGAAAAAATACTTTTAGCTAATAAAAATAATATACAAACCCACGAACAAGAGGTTTTATATATTTGAAAGAGGAAGAAAAAGTCAAAATCAAGATAGAGAGATCATCGACAATCCAGAAGACGCAGTATGAAAAAAGAAGAGAAAATGAAGGTAAAAAGAACATTAATGTGGTCCAAATTAAGGAAAGGCAGATCGAAATTAACGAATTTTATGAAATTTCGACCACAGTATGAATGAAATTTGAAATTTCGACAGGATATGAATAGCATTAGGCATATCATCTAGCAGTTTGGCGATTATCTTATGGTTATCCGAGAGCGGAAGCGTTATTTGTTAGAAGGGCCGAACTATATGTTACCCTGGTTCCAGAGCTGGAGTAGGACAGACATGTAGCACTGCTCAGCTTTGTAAAAGGGTTGTTTTTTTCAGTGTGCATGAACAACAATGGCTATGGGGTTCGAAAGTGTGTCAAAAATGTAGTTAGTTAGATTCAGAATCAAACATAGATTCAGTTAGAAGTGTGGAAATTGAATAGGCCCAGAAGGCACCATGACAACGACGAGTCGTAAGGACGCTGAACTGGACAGGTACAAACAATGACGTGTCGAGAGAGGGAGACGACCTTTCCAGACGACATCTTAAAACCACTAAGGTGCTGGACAAGTTTGAGTGGCAACTCTAAAACGTCAGAACTTAGCTTCTCTCTTTTTTAAATTAAGTAAAGTAATATATATGTTTACAATTCAAATTTGGGGGAATTTTTAAATTTTAAATTTTGATTTTTAGTAAATTTTCAAAAATGTGAAATACCTAACAAAGTGGCTTTTTTAGGAAATAAGATGGTGGTAACGTCATTATGACGTAGTTTTTATAAGACAGATTTTTTCATTAGATAATTGATGTTATAAAATATATTAAGTTTAGACAAAAAGGTCTATGAAATAAAATTAAATTCTTAAAACCAAGTATGTAGGATTTCCGAGTCAATTTAAATTAAAAAAAGAGAAAAAGAAATATCAATGGTTAGTAATAGGTTTATTTTCAGAGCTAATTTCATAATTTGTGTTCGTTCTCATGTTGATTTTATTGTGTTTGCTTAGAATTTTGAGTATTAAATAAATAAATAAATAAATATTTATATAAATATATAAATAAATACACACACACACACACACATATATATATATATATATATATATATATATATATATATATATATATATATATATATATATATTGTAATAATAATAATAATGCTTGGGTTTTAAAGCTTGTGTTTATTTGGTCTCAAATACCAAATCTGAAAATAAGGAAATTCGTTTTAAAATGAAAAGGTTGTTTTTATAAATTGTTTTAAACGAATATATTAAAAACTCTCAAAAACATTGTGGTTTAAAATTAAAGAAGTTTTTGTACGAAAAGAAGAAGTTCCGAAATATAGAAAAATTTAAATGGTAAAGTTTGTGTTTTTTAAAGATAACAAATAAGGGATTAATTTTAAATTAAAATTATATATTACAGGTAAGATAAGGTATTGTAAAGCATTAATTTTGTTACGAAACGCGAAAGAAAATTATTTTGACTAAAGAAAAAAAATCATTAAAGAAATAAAGAAGAGTTTAAATTGTTATAAAACACAAACTGTGCTGCAATGTAAATTTAATATAAAGATAATAAAAAAAACAATGGTTTTACTAACTTGCAACATAAACAGTGATTATATTTATTTAAACAAATTCCTTATAGAATCCTATATCAAATGGTGAATAAGCCGGAGATGCCTTAAAAAGAATTCAGTACTAGAGAATGAATAGCCGAAGGATAAATTTCAGAGTGTTAGGTTTTTATATAAAATTCAGTGGTTAATTCTCTGGCAGACTTTTCACAAGGTTCGGAATCGGGCCGGACCGGCTTGTTTAGAAATGTATACCTGACGGCGGAGCTTGGAGGTTAGGCCGCGAGGGGTGCGCGAGTGCGAACTGCTCTGTCGCCACACACACACACACACACACACACACACACACACACACACACACACACACACACACACACACACACACACACACACACACACACACACACACACGCACGCACACAGACACAGGCACACACACACACACAGACACACATTATATATAAATATATAGAGTCAATAAAACATTTTGAATACCAAACAATGTAAAATAAAGTTTGTAAATATAATATCAAAAGTATGCTAGAAATCTGTAATGATTTTTCTGGTAATACTAGATTAGGGGAAAGGTAAGACAGATAATTAAAATGTAATAATGAGGTACATGATCTGATTGCCGGGTTCCAATATTGGGTGTAAATTAACTCCTGGAATTAATTAACTAGTATCTCGCTACAGATATATAATGACCTTAAACAAGTATTTTACATTTGGGATCAATTTTAAATTAATGACATCTTTTTTTGTTGGTGAGTCAAATACTCAATATTTTTTTATTGTCTTGAGGGAAATGAAGAAGAGCTAAAAACAAAAAGATTTGCCAGATCATACTGATTTTTAGAGGAATATAAATCATATAATCAAATTTTTCATAACTTGCTAGCTGCGGACTGTGAAGGAAATCGGAATAGATGTATTATGTCAGTTTTAAATTAACAAGAAGCTTACATCAATTTATCTATTGATTAATATTGTGTCATATGGATCCTATTTGCTATTATTTTGCTATTACAAAACTACTTATGTTTTTTAACTAATGTCAATGCATTTTAATCAAATTCTAATTATTTTACCCCTTTCAAGAGTAATTAATCAGGTTTGTTTTAGACTCATTTAAATAAAGGTTTCATTATTTTAGATGTTTTGATTTTTGAACTGTTATATTATACTCTTTAGATGTGCAAATACCTGTGTTTTTTTCCTATATTGAAAAGTGGTTACTTTTCCAATATGTCATTTATAACAAGTATATTTTTATTATTTGGTTTTCAACTGTAATATGATTGTACGATTATATCATTTAATATTCTCTTATCTTAGTACTTTAGGCATAATAAAGAGGGCAAGCTAGCTGTCGAAAATCCAGTTCTCTAATGAATGACGGTAGATTAACATTAACGGTTTTTTATTGCATAATAAAGATTAGTCTAGAACCTAGTCTATAAAAGTTATGTACTTCATACATGTACACACACACACACACACACATATATATATATATATTTATATATATATATATATATATATATATATATATATATATATATATATATATACATATATACATATGTTGATGATAATTATGATGTGGAGATGAATAGCATTAGTTCATTTTTTAGGGTATAAAACACAGTTCCGACGTTTAGCAAATTCTCATCTAGCATTGAAGAGTCAACATAACTACAGTTGACTCACACTAAAATTTAAAACTGTAATATCTCTAAAGTTATATCACTAAGTGTAAAAACCAATTAGCTAAGTATTTGCGTCACCTATCATAGTATTGGGTAGCCAAAATTAAAGCTATATGCTCTCTGGAAATAAAATGTAGCATTTTTAAAGCGAAACAGAGGGCGATTTGTAGACCTAAGTGAATAAACATTATGTTTATTAAATTTGCATGCATTCGTACTACACTGTACCATGATGTCGAGACCACGTGAAAGAAGTAACAATTTATATAAGAACTGTTTTAAAAATACGCATAAATAATTATGTTGGGAACCTAACTTAATTTTCAAACATTAGCTTGTACCATAATACCCTCTGCATATCACCGCACTATTTTACACTTAAATTAAATATATGTTTATTTAAAGAAAACTATGAGATATATCTTTAGAATAAATTTCGGAAATCTTTTGAAGGTAAAATGTAGAACTTGAATATTAAAACCAACCTCTTTGCTGAACTCACACTGATTTATATTCCTATCTTACAATGTCACGTATGATGGCAAAAGCGTTCAGTCTTTTATTATCAGAAAGGGTAAATCTTTTTGTGCTTATCCACTCATTTTAGATTTGGATTTCATACTTGATTGAGTTATAATATATTTTCAAAATCCTATCTATTTTAAACAGAATTTTTATAGCCTACATTATTGTACTAATATAAAATAACATTGAATGATTTTATATATGTTGTTGCATTGAGGTGACGTTGAATATTTTTCAATTTTATTTCATTTATGTTTCGTGGCACTTGATATCATTTGTTTTTTTCTTTAAAAAGTATATTTCAGTATATGTCGAAAAAAAATTGGCCACCATCTAGTAAAATTGTAAATATATTCCTTCAACAACATGTCAATATTTCATAGAATAGTTCAAAGTATTAGTTCAAAGTAGAGCTATAATATATTTTGATATATTTAGAATAGCAATCCTATAAATATACAGTAACTAATTTAATTTTTAGATAAGTTATTTAACTGGACAATCAACAGAAACAACCTTTCACAATCATATATTGCATATAATTTAATTTATTTTAAGGATTATTAATCCTTTTTCCATTTTGAGGCAAAACTTTATTCACAAATACAGCCTAAGCAATTAATTAGACATTTATTAAAACAGTAATTGATTCGCATTTTGAAAATAAATACATTGTTTTAATTGGGCAATTAGAGAGAATATAAAAAATCTCCTTGCCTTTTATCCCCTTACAGGCGTTACGGGGAATTTTAAAGCCAAGCTTCTATTCTTCTCCACTCGCCAGTATTGCCTTCCGCTTACTCATTCCATTGGCTTTATTGTTCAAAATCCATCCACAAAGAATCTTACATGTATAGAACTGTTTGAAAGTTTATTTTTTTATAAAAATACCTCGCTTATTTTTCAAATATATGCTTAAAATATTGCGAAGTCAGCTGTCCTGGTCTTTTAAAAATCTTTTAAACGAGTAGTAGGATCCACCACTGTTGGAATATGCTATGTGAAAATAACCCTATTAGGGCGTTTTGTTTGCAATCAAGAGATGTTTTTTGGTATTTTGAAGGCAGATCCTGGTTTGTTTTAGGCCTACTGAAATCAGCTACGAAGGATCGTATCATACCAACATCAAATAGCCATTATTTTTTTTAAGTACAAATTTGTTCTTTTTGGTATATTTAAATCCTTTATAACTTCTTGATTTATTGTATGATCGTTTTTTAAGTAAATAGTATTTAAGAATAATAAGTCTATTTTCTTACTTTGTAACACTAATACATTCATCTATTACTACAAGCATATCATTTCCTTTAGTATCAACATGTTCTTTTGTACTCTTATGCCCCGGTCTTAGTACTAGCATATAATTTTATTAATATTTGAAATGATTTTGTATTTTACTAAATGGTGTATTTTTCTCTTTTACACTAATATGCTTCTCCTTTAGCACTACATTCCATTTTACTGTAAGAAATGCTCTTTTTTTCTAATATGTTGCTTTTTTATACCTAGTATGATTTTTTTTAATACCACTATCTTTTTCACAGGAAATCATCATTTCGTTACTAATATGATGCTGTTTTAGCTCTAATACATTCCTTTTTTTAAAAAAAGCATGTTTTTTTTTGCAAAAATAAGATCATCTTTTTGTACTAACATAGGTATTCTTCTTTCTGTAAGAAATGTTCCTTTTGCTAATATATTCCTCTTTTATTACTAACATGACATTATTTAGTACTAATATGTACCTATAATTTACAAAAAATTATTTTTATCTTTTCCCCATTTTATTCTTGCATAAATCTTCAATATTTTGAAAAAAGATTTTAGATTTTTTAAAGTTTTTACCATACAATAATAAATGTACTAAAATTAAATTAACGCGATTCTTAGTTACATCTTAAAATAGTTTAACTTTAATAATAATAAGCCAAAAGATCTACTAAATTATTCATTTAACAATGTTTTTGATAATCCTGATTGATTTGTATTTTATAAATTTGCCTAACGCCTTGTGTGCGACATGGAAATCTTATGAATGATTTTTAAAATTATTATTTCGCTGTCCCATAAGTTAAGACGCAACTCGAAATACCTTATAACACTCGAAATTCCAAAATTTTATTTTATTGTCCAACAGCCAGTGTAATCAGAATCGCCTAAATCTGATAAAGGCCTACAATATGTTTCAATGTTGTCGTACTGACATACCATTAACTTGTGCAAAAATAAGAGATTATACACACGTTGTGGGATTCGAAGAACACTAAAATTAAAAAGGGAGACTCTATTAATAGACTAAACCAAAATGTATGAATCTCAAGTCCTCGTATGTCCCATAATGCCTGTAGGCTACAATAATCTGAAGTAGGAATTGATTTCTTAGTTGGGAAATGCATTGAATATACCTCTAATTATTTTCGTATGGATTTATTCCAATTATTGCGCTTTAGTTGTTCAGTTACTTAATTCAAATAGTGTGTTTTCTTAGATCCTTACATTTTCCTTTTATTTTATAAATACATATGGTTTTATAAACGACTTAATTAGGTTTTATTGTTATTATTATAATTCCTTTCGTTAACTAGTACTAGAGCATTGTTATAAATCTAAACTTCGTAGGTCGGAAAGGATTTGTAAAGGACAGGATATTTTAGTGAGGTGTGATGGAATTTTAAATATGTATATATAGGTTTATATATATGTGTGTTAGTATGTGAGGGAGCATGCAAGCATGTGCGTGTGTGTTTGTTTGTGACTGTGTGTGTGTATGTGTGTGTGTGTGTGTGTGTGTTGTGACTGTGTTTGTGTGTGTGTGTGTGTTGTGACTGTGTTTGTGTGTGTGTGTGTGTGTGTTTATTTGTGTACATTCATTCCGACACACATTTTGATGCGTATTTAGCGTGGATATAATAATCAAACAATATGTGTTCAATTTTTTTAAAACAAATGGGAGCTTATACAATATACAGTATATAATTCCCTTGTTATTTTTATTTGGAACCTCGTATCCAATTAATGGCGACAAAATAACTTTGTAAAATATACTATACTAGTTAAATCATTTTGGATTCGTGGTATTTTAATGAATTTTGTAATGCTGTTTAGTAAATAACAAAAAAAAAACAGTCTGTAAGCTTTACACAAAAATTTGTGTTTGAGAAAATACAATTAGTTTAAAACGTTTTAGCACATTTGATGATAAATGCTGTGAAATTATGTAATGAAATTTTCAATTATGCAGACATATTAATTAAGTGTAGTTAATATTTTGTTTTATTTCAAAGTGATGGTGAACAATAATTTTAATAAGTAAATTCTCTACACTATAAACAACGTATTTTTATTTATTCACTTATGTACATTTCATTAATTGTAAAGCTTATATCTTTAGAGGTAACTATTTCAGAAATAACCCCTACAGATTTAATACACAAAAATATAACATTTTCGTATGTAAAGATGTTTCATTAGTCAAATTAAAATTAAACTACGCTTTTTATTGACTGTAACTTTTGTGTAAAAAATCATTTATATAACAATGAACACTTTCCAGCATAATTTAACTTTGCTAAATTGTTCTGCTAAATATTGATATTTTAAGGTAAATAATTTATTATTTGAAAAGGTTTAAATAAAACCCCAACATGTTGTTTCCAGTATAAACGAAAAGAGGGTCTTTTGCAGTGAACTTTGCTTTATTAAGTACATAATACCCTAATTGTATCACTTAAAAGAACGTTGAAGCTTTTAGGGGTTCTATTTAGCTCTTCAAGATATTACGTAATTTCCAAGGGATTTCTGCGTTGAGCACCAAATTTAATTTTTTACAATAGGCATTACTTTCTCGAAGCCCTAAGAACGAAAACTATTTTAAAACTAATGTGAGTTTTTATCTATAAACTTTTATTTTTAGTAATATCTGAGAAAGTGTACTTTTTAATGTCTAGAGGTTTTTAAAAAAATTTCAACATTTTGATTAAAGAATCCTAATAAAATTGAATATAATTTTCTGTGTATCTACTGTATCAAAGTTTATTCGAACAGTAGTTTTGAGTTTTATAAATTTAGGAAATGAAGATGTCTGAATACATACAATCATTTTAATAAAGGTTTTTATTTATCAAATACGGTACACCTCCACCCAAAAGAAAGTCAATATCTATAATTATTTTGAGTACAGTGTTTTAAAATACTAATTAGAAGTTTCACTATCTAATTAACTTTTAAAGAAATGCAATTAAATGTTCTACTCTTTCAAAGAAGTTAATTACGTTTTTTTACCATTCTATATTATAATTGGTTGTTTGGTTAAATTGGGTTACTCCAAAGTACAAAAATGTAATAATTGAAATAAACTAAATTCTAATTACAAATGAAACGTTACAGATTTATATATGCTTCGAAATCAATCATGAAAAAATCACACGCACATGCATGCGCGCGGACACACGTGTAATTATAACACGTATATTTTCAACTTAAGAAATGTATTACTGTATTCCGCTTTTGAAACTTAATGAAAATTAAACATAAGTAATTCATCTATTCCTCAACCAGAACTATTACGGAAATTTCATTGATGGATTCGATTACGTATTTTGGTGTACGTTTTTAAAAGCTACATCATTTCTCTACATGTATGCAAAGAAGCTACAATACAAGATACCAGTTCTACTATTAGCTCTTATATCTCCTATCCAAATTATTATATCTAATAATTTTAACCCGGCAGTGGTCGCGTCACGGTCTTTTCCACCATGCCTTCACCATTTTCTTAATATCTCGAACTGCCGATTTTTGTAAGCTTCCACCCCCTCAGTACCTTCAAATTGACTCCTCCAATGGCGAATGCTGTGTTTGTATTTTCACCAACGAGTGTGTTAGTGTAGCAACCTAAAGAAAAGACTGCAGAAACCACCGTGCGCAACCCCTCGCATGTGCTAAAGTGTGACAATTTTCAATTAAACTTTTTTGTTATTGATCGTTTAGTGCGTTATGTGTTATATTTATTGTGTTACTAAGCAATATGAATCGAGCAGAGGAAGAAAGATTTGCTAGAGTATTAGATAGCGTGGAAAGGGAAGAAAGGCTTGAGGAAGAAAGGTTTGAAAATCCTGGTAGTGGTAGAAGACAATTTTTTCGTAAAAAGAAACATTGAAGAGATGCTAGACCTACAGCCGCAGGGGCGAAATATTGGAGAAGATGCACGTGAAGGACGATGTGTTCTATGCAACTGGAGACAAAACAGGAAATAAAAAACTTGGTGCAACAGCTGTCGTAGTTTCATCTGCAGGGAACACACTACCTTCTTGTCAAGACTGCGCCATCCAAGGGCATCAATCGGGTGAGGAACTGTAATGAATTTCATTGCTATAACCCTCAGGTGCTTACACATATTGTATGTCATTTTTTGTTTATAAATCATATATTTTTACGGATTCATTTCATCGCTGTAATTAATTGTAATATTATGACAAATTTACTTATTCATTTAAAACAATTGATTAAAAATTGGTTCTTTCACTTTACAGCTATTGTAAACATCCAGTACATTTTCTTATTTAGAAATTAGTTTCCTTTCAGAATATATCAATAAACATAAGTCTTTGTGGAAGATTCCTTATGTTATGACAACTTCACTGAAGGCTTGTATTTTTTTTTTAATGAATTTGTTAAATCTTAAAATATTATTTAAAATTATTTAATACATTAACGTTACAATTAAAACCTATAGAACTTAAGTAAATACATTATACCCTGCTTAATTACAATGTTTGCTTTTTTATAATAAAATATTGTTCAGTAATTTTGTTTGTATTAATAAAATGACGTGGTCGAATCCATCGTGTGTGACCCCTCACGTTTTATTTTTCACGCGATCTCTACGGGTTTAATCACCTTATGAATTTCTTGGTCATTAGATCTGGTTTCATATTTGCAGTAATAAAATATAATTAATTATTACTTAGTACTTATAACGAGATGTACAACATATTTATGTTCGCACAAGAAATTTTGGTTTAGTAAACGTTCCAGTCTTTTGACAATTCAATAAATGTTATTGAAGTTTTTTGTCAAGAGATTATTTAGATTGTTTTACCTTAAAATTCTTGTACTGTCGTAAATGATTATCCAAAACGTAAACTCTAAGATCGATAAGTAAATAGAAAAGGTGTCAAGATTAACAACACTAATAATTGAGTTGAATAACTCAGAATTTTATGTTATACATTAGAAAAAAATATTCAAAATTATTCGGATCATTTTACCAAATTGTATTTTCTTCAAACCTTTCGTCACCTTTCTAAACAGACAATTTATAAATGTATGAATTCATAAATTTGATGACAACCGTCTTCCACAAACACACAAATATCCTGAAAAAGTTTAATAAAAGCGTTTAGAAGATAGAGCCATATATTTCTAGTAACCATCAAGATTCATTTTAAACTCCTCATTTTTTCTTTCTATAACAATATCCTCATTTACGTTTTCAGCTTCTTAATTTAAAAATGATTCTTACAACAAACCTTCTTCTCTATTTAACTTACCAACAGAATATTGGTTCTGGTGGTACAGTATATATAAAATGGAGTGTATTGAAAATAAAAGTACCCCGAAATGTATCATTAACGTATTTTAAAATGTAGGCCAGTTATAAATAACAATTTTACTATCTAATATTTTTAATTATTGTTAAATTTTATTTAACATTTATTGTCTGATAATAACTATTATTTTTTTTTTATAGGCTATTGGCAAATAACATACAATTTTGTTTTTTTAAATACTCAACGTTTCAAATTTCTTTCCGATATTCCTTTCAAGAACTCAGTTTTAATTAAACAATTATACAACATACCTTACGATTTATAAAATACATAACACTAGAACACTATATAGAGCATAATAAAAATCAACAAATTTCAAAACTCTTAATAAATATCCAATTACAAGTCAAATATATACATATATATATATATATATATATATATATATATATATATATATATATATATAATATAGATGTTTTAAATATGGAAAGTGCTTGGAAAAAAATGTTTTACGGAAATGTTGTATATACAAAACAACTAAGAAATGCATTAAATAAATGACAAAATAAAATTATTAATCATCTGCATATGAATCTTTAGTAATGAAATTATAAGTGAATCCTTTCTTTTTTGTAGGTATTTTGGTTACTAGAGGTAATGTATATTATATTTTAGAATGATTGTGTCAATTTTTAAAATTTTAAATGTTGACTCTGTTATTAATAGTAAATAGTGTTTTAATTTATGTATCTGTGATTTGTCTGTTTTATTGTGATAGGAAAACAAAATTTGACTTGTAAATGGATATTTATTAAGAATTTTGTAATCTGTTGATTTTTATTGTCTTTTATAAAATGTTAAGTATTTTATAAATCCTAAGTGATATTGTATAATTGTTCAATTAAAACTGAGCTCTTAAAAAATAATTTCGGAAAGAAATTCAAAACTTTGAGTGTTTAGAAGGTAAAGTTATCTTTAATCTGTCATTAACCTATACAAAATATTATTATATAATTTATAGATTTCCAACACCTAAACCTCGCTCTACCTTATATACTTACGTAATTTTGTCCAAATTCGTTTCTTTCTTATTTCGCTGCTTTAGCCTCGGTTGAAATTAACATTAAAAAAAAAATCTCATATTTTTTACGACATGAAATTAAATGGTTTTCACACTAAACACTAATAATCAGACCATAACACTTGAAAAATACGAGAGGCGGCCCGGAAAATGTGCAACAGAATTTTGCCCATTTGTCTCTTCAGTAGAAAGATTATATAAACAAATTGCTAAAGTCAACTTTTAACTCGCTCCCTAACTGTAATCCTCACTGTTGTTGCTATCTCGCACACACACTCTTCATGAACACCCTTAAAACTGAATCAATGGAACTGAGTCAAAATTTAATTTTAAAAGTCACAATTTTATCAACTCTTGTAAAGAATTTCATTTCGCTTAAGGGAAGGTCGGATGGTATCGGCCACGAATTTTTCCATATAAAGTTTTATTTATGAACATAGAATAATTGACTTATTTGCCATTCTGACTTTTATACCTTTACCCATGTACCCTTAAATCGTTTTGTTTCAAAAAATAGATGAAATATCTTTTTTTCGCAAATTTGAAAATATTTGCATTTTTATCGGATTATAGAGGATGGTATCGGACACTCATGTTGTGCTGAATATAAAGACTTTTAACTTATTTTAAGTATATATTCATCCATAAAATATTCATAAAAATTATTATTTTTGAAAAATCAATTATAAAACAACATATTTTCCATTTTTTAAGTTTTTGAGAAGCAGAATGTTAACAAATATTTGAGAATAGATTGATCATTAAAAACGCTTGGTCCGTTTTGATTTTATTATTTTTCCGTATAAATATCGTTCTGGTAATAATGACAACTTCCTAAAAGTTGGCACAATTTTTCATGAGCCCAGTCCCTATACATTCAACACGGTATTCAGTCTTCTTCAAACCAATCCTCAAATATGCTGTAGCTTGTGACATTGTTATCCTTGTTTGAGATAAGTTCGTCGTTAATATTTAAACTTTCCTAAACTTTTGAAATATTTCCTCAGTTTGTTTTCCACAACTTTCATTTTCACTGAGTGTTCCACCACTTCCCCTTAGATATAGCTCTCAGTCTTCCCCTATGAGCTTCTTGAAATACTGTATTTTTCACTTGCCTCCCTTTGTCACTTTTAACTTTAAACTTGTTCAATTGATCTCTTGATACACTCTTTCCTCAATTTCTCTTTCCTACCTCTCTTTGGATAAAAACATTTTTTTAGTAGACTTTTAAGTGTAAATATTTTCAGATTTCTTTTTGTCCGATACCATCCGAAGCGGCAATTGACATGGATTCAATTATAGAGAAGTTATTAGTTTGTGTAGGAATTCATTTAACCTATAAGGTATACTGGAACATAGAACGTATGTGATGGTAAACAAAATACATATAATTACTCACATTTACTGAAGCTATAATCTCCCAAACACTTATACAGATATTTTTCAGCAAGCTCGTTTCGAACTAGGTCATTATTCAATGCTGTGAGTCACGGAAAATGCTTGAATGAAGTCCCCTTTTACACTATTAGCGTTTTTTTCTCATTAGCGCCATATTCCCCCATCTGGCAATTTCCAACCAACCACAAAACAATTTTCCAAGTACAACCAACACCATCTCCCCTAAAACCTCCACTATACATATGTGTATCGTTAATTCACGGTTAACTTTTTTTTATTTTATTAGGTCATGCTTTAAACATCTATAACGATATTTTAACGACGCTTTAGAGCCTGGTTTATTTTATCAACACAAAATATTATAATAATATCTGGTAATTCTATAGAATTAAAACCCTTAGATTAATAATATTTTGTTTACAGCTACCTTTGTACTCTGCCACTGTTGAGTTCCATTCTACCTGAGTTCCATTTTCTCTAACTAAGAAATAATTTTATGTTAGAACATATATTTCAAACTCATATATATATATATATATATATATATATATATATATATATATATATATATAGAGAGAGAGAGAGAGAGAGAGAGAGAGAGACTCAGAAGATGAGGATACGTAATTAGAGTTTTCGAAAATCGACTTCAAATATAGCAAGTACGATTTTTGTCTAAGTACATTTAGAGTAAAATATATAAATATAGGGTTATCGTGATAAATATTCATCAAACGTTGAAGCATTGCTACTATAACTAAGCACACTCTAACAGTATAGCGGAATTTACTCAGTGCAGTGGAATTAAGCAGTATAGTGGAGTTAAAAAGTGTTCCGGAGTTACACAGTGTAGCGGAATTAAATGGTATAGTGGAGTGAAACACAGTGTTCCGGAGTTACACACTGTATCGATAAACAGTGCAGTGGATTTTCACAGTGTAGAGGAGTTACGCAGTGTAGCGGAGTTAAAGAGTGTAGCGGAAATAAACAGTGTAGTGGAAATAAACAGTGTAGTTGAGTTAAACAGTGTTCCAGAGTTACAAAGTGTAGAGTAGTGTAGCGGAGTTACACATTTTAGCGGAGTTGCACATGTAGCGGAGTTACACAGTGTACCGGAAATAAACAGTGTAACTTAGTTACTCAGTGTAGCGGAGTTACACAGTGTAGCGTAGTTACACAGTGTAGCGAAGATAAACAGTGCAGTGGAGTTTCACAGTGTAGAGGAGTTACGCAGTGTAGTGGAGTTAAACAGTGTATGCGGAGTTACAGAGTGTAGCGGAAATAAACAGTATAGTGGAAATAAACAGTGTAGCGGAGTAAAACTTTGTAGGGAGTGTATCGAAATAATTTGTTTCTTTACTAAATAATCGTCTAGAGAAACTTTCAAACATTGTATATTTCTTCTATGGATATCTCATATGAAGCTTTATAATTTAAGAGAAACATATAACAAGCTTAAAGACAATCAAGAGCATATAATAGAAACGTCTTTTTACCTTGATCCTGACAAACAAAGTGAAGCCATTTAAACAACACAAGCCAATAATGATTTGCTTTAGAGAAGGAAAATAACCTTTAATAAACCGTTTCCAGTGAAATAGTCCTGGTTCGTCAGCAGAAGTGGTGATAAACCATCCATTCTTGCTTACCAAAATTGACTTACCTAAACCTAATGGATGTTACAATTAATTTACTCCGTTTTTTTCGTAAAAGCTTACTTAGCAACTAGAAAAAAATCCTCTCTCAGTTCAGCAATACTCACATCATTCCCGTATAAGAAAACTGTAGTGTTATTTGGTAGACCTTAGTGGACAAATTTCAAAAAAAGTTTCTACAAGGAATATCTACAATAAACATGATTTTCAGTTTTTTCCTAAACATAGTAGTCCTGTTCGCCTTACGTTTTTTTTATGAATTCTATCTAACTGATTATGGCAACTTACTCACTAGATGTTCCATATCTTGGTTTTTTTTGGGTGTTCATTTTATTTTAGGAAATTTATCAAAAGCCAAATTTGAACTACAGCATAGAACTTTGATTCCGAAAATATAGTTTGATGATTTAGTTAAATTTATATAAAGTCATGCACGTATCTCAGAAATGTTACAAAATAACGACCTACTATTGCTTGAGCAAATTATGAGAACTCTGCTCTGAAAAGGGTTACATTTTCAAAGTAAGCATCTGTTGCTAAGAATCATACGCCCTTTTCAAATCGGATCTTTGTTCCTCACTTTATCTATGACCGCTTAAGCTTTGCAGTTTTGGTACAGAAAAAAAGAAATCAATTCTCGTTTTTAAAAGTTATAAAGATTTTAATTTTAAATAATTTAAAAAAAAAATTCGAAACGTTTTCTCTCATCTTAAAACTTAAAAGTAAAATAATTTTGAAAGAAACGCGATGTAGTTTTTACGCCGAATTGTCAAACGACAATTTCAAGTAGAAACACCTTGGGCGTTTCATTGCGATCAGTGGAAGAGATCTAAGAGAATTTAAATATATGAAAAAAGTTAAATCGTAAGAAATCAAAGTAACAGGAATTAAAGTGAAAACAGAAAATTTCTTCATAAAGAAGAAGGTAGAGGAACATGGAAAGTCTCTAAAAGGAGTTTTAGGAGTTTACCCCCTAAAACTAAACATTTAACATTTATGTTGAATATGATTTCTGTTTTAAAAAATTAAAAAAATACGCGTCACGCATTGTTATATGAAAAATAATTATAATAATAAGTTTAAACGCAAAATGAACTATAAGTAATCAGGCGTTAAGTGGTTTTATAACGCAGAAATAAATATCAAGAATAGTTAAACCAAGATTAAAACTTTTTAAAATTTTAGAAAAGTAAACTTTATAAACTTATTAAGGAAAACTTAAACGTGAATAACGAAATTTAAACAACAGACGTTTTCAAATTTATATAAAATACGATCTAGTTAAACATAAATATCAAGACAAACATCACGTACGGCGAAACCAAAAAGAACCTATGAGGAGCGAGAGCGAGGAGCCGAGGAGGAGAGAGAGCAAGAGGGAGATTCTACCCTGGATCAAGGACAGACCAGATCTAGTACCAAAACACCGGACCGAGAGCTGATTCAAGAAAAGGATTTTGTTAACGTTGAAAGTAAATATAAATTATATAAGAAGTATGCTAAAACGACTCTAGAAAATTTTAATTGGTCTTAAAACTTTTTTTCTACAAGGCGAAATTTGCAAAGTAAACATAAATTTCCAAGATGTCTTTAACTGAAATTGAAAGTTGAAGTTTATAACAATACGAAAGTGGTTCACATACATGAACATGTTCAGATTTATTAGTCTGTTAGTTTTTAAAATGTTACTATTTCATGTTTGTATACAATTTATGGTTTTTTTAATAAATAATTGTCGTTTATGAGTGATGTTTTAAAAAGAAAATATACTTAATAGCAATTAATTCAGTAAATTAAATTTGAAAGTGAATAGATTTATAAAAAAGAAATCGGGTAGAAAAATTATATAAATTTATTTTGATAGAAATAATTAAATTCAAAGGTGATAAAACCTGTTTAAATTATGGCTGATAGTAACACAAGAAACAGTAATTTGGGAATGTTTGAATATGTTTCAATTGAATGTAAATGATTAAAATCTAAATTAGAGATATATATTTTTTGTAATAATTTTAAATTAAATTATATGAAAGTAAATGGGAAATTTGATTATAAATTTGAAATAAAATATATAAATAGTCATTGAAAATAAAAAAAATATGAAGTGGTTCAGAGGGAAAAAAAACACCACGTAAGTAAACCGGAGGATATAAAAAGAAGGTTTTGATCAATCTTGAATAATTTTATAGGTTATTATATATTTTGTTTATGATAAATCGTTACAGGATCTAATATTTAGTCCATAAATGTATTTCAGGTTAGAAAAGTTAAATTATTATCACATATTTTCAATAGTATGAGAATTTAAAACAAAATTCTTAATTTTAAGTTATTTTTTTAAAAATATATAGCTAAATATGAAGTAAAACTACTGCACTAGTTATTATTTTAAATAAATAAGAATCGATGGCTTTTAGTAACTTACTACTACGAGTTAAACTTATTTTTCACAAAACAAGTTTCTTAAATAATCCAATAATCTTGTCATCAAGCTGTGCGATTCCTTTAAATAAAATATCACCCAAGATATAGTGACTCAAAGGGTTAAATATCATTAAGGTAGGATTTTAAAATCAAAGTCCAGTGACTGGTTCTCTAGTAGAATTTGGCAAGCAGCGGTACAGGTTGTGGCTCGTGTCATATCTGGTTGTTTCAAATTTTATCAGCATCGGCAGTCTACAAGTAAGAGTGGATCAAGAGGAAAACATGGTTAAAACGGAGGAGTCTGCAAGCGCTGGCTAGGTAGAGCGTGGCAGTGTGTGTTAGTGTGTGTGTGTGTGTGTGTGTGTGTGTGTGTGTGTGTGTGTGTGTGTGTGTGTGTGTGTGTGTGTGTGTGTGTGTGGTGTGTGTGTGTGTGTGTATGGATGTATGTTTGCGTGTGTGTGTGTGTGTGTGTGTTTGCGTGATGGTGTGTGTGTGTGTGTGTTTGTGTGTGTGTGTGAGAGAGAGAGAGTGTTTGTATGTGTATGTGTGTTTATAATTCCACTATTGTTGAGAGCGCCCTCAAATTTAAAATTCGCAACTAACAAAACCCTAATCGATTAAGAACTCAAAATTAATACTTGTATAACAATAACTATGTACAAATAGAGTAATGAAAAACTTGGATAATTTTACTATTTTCATATCTTTAAAAAGGGAAATCCAATTTGTAAATAATAAGCTATACATTATCTGCATTATGAAAAATATAAGTAAAATACGAAAGTAAATGAAGAACAAAATGTTTGAAATTAATTAAAGCTCTGAGCACCCTTAAATTTAGCCAAACTCATTGAATTTAATGAAAAACGTCTTAACGTCGAATAATACAGGCTGGGAATAATACAGGCTCTTTGTTTTCACTTCCGCTTTAAACAGTCTCGTTTTTAATATACGCTAGTCAGTCTCGTCGACAAGAGAGTTCCAAGAAGACAAATGGAATTCCGGTAATTTGGGTCTTACGATAGATGCTTTATTGCCTTCCTCCTTAGAACAACAATATTTCCTTATTTACTCTATTTATAACCAATATATTTAACGACAGTGTTGTTTTGTCTTGAAGAGGTAGGAGGGCATGTTTTACAGTCACTTAGATTTTTTACTCCAGACATTTCTACGTTATAGTATTATACAACATTTTACTAGTCAAAGTTTTTACCGTAGGAAAAGATTTAATTTGACAGCTAAAATGTGCGAATTAGCTTTAAAATAATCTTCGATTGGTGGTGAACGTTACTTAGAAAAGCTGATGGTGAGGGATTAGAGATTTCATTGAAAAATTAAGATTAGGTGTGCCGTTATAGTTGATAGAAACCAGAATTTGTAAGTAGGTCTGTGAATGGGAAAATGTAAACAAAACCGCTGAATAGATTATTACTACTCCACCATAAAAACAGTAAATAATACGTAATTACTTTTAAATCAGTGTAAGTTCAAATAACACTAAAAACAATAGGGAAAAATTATGAAAATTGGATTCAACGAAATAATTTTTATTTAATGTTATGAGAAAACTGATTACAGAAAAGTGAACTATTTTCACACACACTCGTATGAACAATTAGTTATTCACTGTTATATTGAGCGCTCAAACATATATTTAATTATAATATAGGCTTCGAAATAACTAAGGGAAATAAAATACTCCTTGTCATGGGAGCCTAATAAATATCGTATTCGTGGAGAGTTCCAATATCCTTTTCAATATATTAGTACTAAATTAAGTACTATGTTCCATGACCTGCAGAAATAGGTAAGTACTTTAATATTGTTTTGCGAGTTATTGCGAAACTGTATTCTGAAAGATTTTTAATTCATAATTAGAATAAAACTCCCCAACACTAAATATTTAAATGAATTGTTTACAGGTAACGTGTAATAAAGTAGATGTACTGTAATGTCTATCGGGATCATAGGTCAGCCCTCATCCGAATAATCATCCATTGTATCCCGATATATTGTCTTTGTATCCGAATATAACAATATATCGAAAGTTTATATCAAATAGAAACACTAGTCATCCCCTTTTCTCAGATTTTTTGTAACCTTCTGATCTAGTAACTAAGTTCAAACATACACGAAATGTTATAACCGTTTAAAATTTTATTTATAGTTAAAGCTTCCTTTATTTTAAATTATGAATTTCAAACATGAAACTTCAATACTACTCACTAAAAATCTATTCTCGCGTAGATAGAATCGATTATGGGAAGTTATATTGGGTCATTAGGATGTAACACGAATATTACCGGGTTTTAATAATGCAACTGGAGTAGGACGCGTTCAGAGAAAATAAACAGGATTTCCCTTTATAATTACCAGAATTACTCTTGGGTTAGAGTTATGTAACTAGTCTACGACTATGTTACTGTGCTAATGATCGGATCATGAAGAAATTAACAAAGCTATTTCTTGGATACAGATGTCTACCAAGAATATGACCATATCATGAAGGTGTACCATGATCAGGTCCAATCACTAGCAATATGCCCTGGTCATAGAGCGGGGACCGGACGATGTCTGAGCCAGAGAGTTGTATCATAACTAAAACCTGATGTGAGAGAACAGATCTACTAATTGTAGTTGATACATTGTTAAAAAATAAATAAATATAATCTGTATTTAATTATCCGGTAATCAAGATAAAATATTTAGGAATAGTCGGGCAGATCAGATCAGAAACCTAAGGCTGTTTTTAGCCATCTTTTTCTTGTAACCAAGATTGGAATATCCAGTGCCTATGAAGTAGGTATATATTGTATCCAGTGCTTATTGTATATATATATATATATATATATATATATATATATATATATATCCCAGTAGTTACATTCATCTATAAGCGACATGATTAACAAAAAATCAGGTAAAGCCGTTTATAATATTAAATTGAAGGATTTGTAGAAATATTCGCCTTCAGAGGCCTGATTATACTACGTTGTTTAGAAAATACGCGAACTGTTTGAATTTCGCGGCTCAAGTTAGTTTCAGAAGAATTCGCTTGGTGTCTCCTTCAAAGTACTCTCCTCCCCAACGCACACACTTATCCCAACGGTGTTTCCACTTGTTAAAACAGTCCTGGTACGCTTCTTTTGTGATGGCTTTCAGCTTCTTCGTCGCATTGTACATCTTCGATACTGAACAGTTTTAAAGAAAGTTAAATTGTTAGCTAACTGATAACGAACTCTTGTAATTAAATATATATTTTTAATTTGTATCTAACAGTAAATCTGGTGCCCAAGATACGGATCGAGATAGGGACAGTAAAATACGAGAACTGGAGCAAAATTAGTAATTAGAAAATAGTAAACGATAAGTTACACTCTACTTGTTCCATCGCCCTATAATATTTATTATGTAAGTATATTTATATGTAATATACAGTAACCGTACTGGGCTTTTACTAAGAGTTCATTCCAATATTTGCTTTCGCCAGTCGGATTTGATCCAAGCATCCTGGGTAGAAAAAAACCGATAAAACATCCACTGTCGAGAAGAGAAATTTAATATATTCAACTAAAGAACTATTTGAAATTTCAAGTATAATTGGAAACTAATTTTAAAACTTATATCTATTGCATTGTAACACATCTTCAGTCTCAAATCAAAGAGACATTGTAGACTAGTGAATAAAATGTAATGAACTTGTATCGTTAACCTGGGAAAATATTTAATTCCTAATATTTTTGCTGAAGCTTATGTAAAGGTGGTTTTACCTGTGATCCCGTAATATCCTCCGTAGGTTTGCCTCCGAAGAACGAAGCAGGATATTGATGGTAATTTGTTACTGTTACAATTGTAATTTTAATACAATTACTTTCTATAAAATTGTTCACCGACCACGGCCGTTGGAGGGATATAGAACGGACGGGACACTCAGTAAGGGCTGATTAATGTGCATTTCACAAAACAGATAAAGTATCACTTGAAAAAAAAATCAAATAGATCTTCAACTTTAAATATCACGCAAGAAGTATTGTTTAAACGATATTCTTGTTTGTTATTTTCAAAATATTGAAGAAAAGGTAGTTGCAGCCCTTTATATTATTCATGTATCATTGTAACATGTTAAATAATTTTTTGTAACAATCAGCATGAGGCATAAATATTTGTTATTTACTTAATGTAGAATCGTACCTTGTTTAAAAAAAATTTTGTTTATGAAGATGTTTAATGACAACGCTGGTCAAAAGACGCAATTTTAAAAAGTAGTACCCAAAGAAAAGCCTTTTCTGAATATAAAAGGGTTGGGAGATTCAGAACCATGTACTAGGTTACTGTGAGGAAAAGCGTTTCATCTATCTTCCACTAGCTAGGCTGTACGGAGGACCAACATGGGCTTGCAATCGTTAGGATTTGTGTTAAGCTTTTATTAACCTAATTTTAAAATTTATTAACAACGAGGAAATGTTTTATAAGTGGCTGTATCACGTTTAATTTTATATTTTCAAATTTTAAATATTTTATAAAAGTGAACTCCTGTAAATTATTATGTTATCAAACAAAGCCACGTAAGTTTAAATAATTGCTAAGGTATGTTCTTAAATTAAAATTTTTTATATTTTTCAATATATAGAAAATATTAAATCTACAATACTAGGGTGCATTAATCTAGATTCGTCATCAACATTTGTAAAGGGCGTGAACTTTATAAATTTGTTAATTTATAATGTTAAACAAGTAAAATCAAAATTTTTCAAAAAGTAATATTTTAATTGTTTCAAAATTAAATCTGTTTTACATATACAGACGAGAATTTTAATGAAACTTGTGTTATTTAGTTAGATTTGGATAGACTGATAAATCTGCTTAAGCCTTATTGTAAGGTAGAGTAGTTAATGAAAACAATTAACTCTGTGTGTCTTATAAGGGTATAAAGAATAAAGGAAGTTACTTAAGGTAATTAAAGTTTTTTAAAATAAATTAAGGCACACACACCAATTATAAATTACGTGGGTGAGGGGGTAACATCATATATAGGCATAATGGGAAAAATTATATGGGAATAAAAAAGGTTAGCTAGGAATGTATTACATTTTCCAGTAATATAGGTTCTGAATAAACTAATTAATTGTAACTATTGTTTTTGATAGCAGCTACTTTTAGTATTAACATCTAGTAGTCTATTTATTTGAAAACGTTTATAGGAAGGGTAACAAGTTTATTTATAAATACGGAAGAGCCGTACTATAAACATTTAGTCACAACATTAAAATTACCCCTGTTCTGAGTTTCGAATATAAAACCTTTTTGGTGGTTTATTACTGGTACCATCTTTTATAGTAAAGTGCCAAGATTATTTTACATGTTTATTCCTTTTTTTGTAATTTTTTTGCACATAAAAAGACGAAGCGACCTTTATTCTTTTAAGCGTTACAATGCAACTTGCACTATTCTTGTATAACGTAACTATCAGTTCAAAAATATTTATTTAGTACTTTGAAATTAAATCTTTTGTTGGTAGATAAAAAAATATACAAAATAACTTTTATGTTTTTGATGAAATAACATAGATAAAATAACGCAGACAATAACTAAATGTTTTCGTTCGAACTGAAATAACTTTAATTTTAAGATAAATAATACGATTTAAAATGCTAATATATATATTTTTCTGGTAGATCAAACAATCAATTTTACAATCTATTTACACAATCATCGGAAATCTGATATATGTGGATGTTTATTATTAAATATTAAAATTAGATATGCCAATGGCGTAACAACTCTCTATATCTGACTTACAGGGCCTAATAAGTCATTGCACCTGGTTACATAGCAACGTTAACTGCAGATCATCAGCAGTACTAGTATATTAAGTTGGCGTCGTTCACCGGAACAAGCCTACACTTTTCAACCGCCTTCAGAAAGCAAGCTGCTAGATATGACCCGTCGTATTTGCTGCAAAAAACATTTTAAAATTAAAAAAAAATAAAATAAACACAAACTATTTACAAATAACAAACAACCAAATTATTACTACAAATCCCCAAAGAAAAATTAAATAAAAACTGTAAGACACGATTTCAGCAGCGGGAGGTATATTGAACAACCTCCAGAGAGATAACATTCGGGGTAGTGTGTTCTGTGACCCTATTGACAAAGAACAGGAATTGCTGATCGGGCGAATCCACTTGTTTGGGTTTACTATTCTAGAAATACGGTTTGCAAAAATCTTTTCTTAACAACTGTTATAATAAAACCTTACATGCTACTTCTATTTAATATCATCTTTTTGGAAGCTAGGATAGAATAATATTTTTCGCTGCAGGTTTCCGGGCATAATATTGTTTGGAGGGGATTCTCGCCAATAAAGTGGATATAGTTAAGGAGGGACTATTTCTTGTTAAATAAATGCGGTTGACTTGAA
>JBAIZL010000005.1:255958322-256033322 GCA_036971475.1 Prosapia bicincta
ACTCTCAATTTAACATTCTTAAAAATTCCCTCCAGCCCTTTGGTTAAAACTTTGTCAAAAGGAAACTAATAAAACGGCTTTCTTCCTTAGTTTCCGAAGGTAATGTTGTTAATTTCTTCCGAATAATCCTAATATTTTGCTTCCTAAGGATATTTTCAATAATTTTACGTTCTTAACCACTTTCACACGATGCGCGTGGCTACGCTTTGTTTAACGGGTGGGGCCGCGACGGTCGGAGTGGAAGTGACTAGTTCTGTAGATTATAAATAAGGTATTTTTCTACCGTTAATCAGTCTTTGTATGTTATCCCTCTGAGGATGGTTACTTTGTAACTGAAATGTACATTAAGGTAAATTAAAGAAAGTTTGTGGTTAAGAGGTTTTTGTGTAATTATTATTAAATTCAACCACAGTATATTCCTAATAAATAGTATCCTTATACTACTAACACTAACCTGGTCGGTAGCACAGGTTTTCTTACCTCAAACAAATCTAGCTTTAATTTTGCTATTATTTAGGAAACTGGTGTCTTTTGTTTCATAGTTGTATAGTAACAATAGAAAAATACAAAAACACATCCATGTTTCTGTACAAATAACAAGTTTCTTTCTTATTCTTGGAACAACGCTCTACAATTTTTCACTAACGTACTGCTCCTGTCACACAACGGGAACCGAACATGTGTTCTTTTCTTTTCGCTTTAGGATAAATCTTTGCGTCTATCTCTCATTGTTTTTTTGTTCCATCAACTCTTTGTTGTTGAATTTTACGATAGAGAGTTGCATCTCGTTTTAAAAGTGGTTTTAATGGCGATATTGTAAAAAAATATTTAAATATTTTTAAAGTGAGCTCATTCAAAATTTGTAATAAACACTAATGGCGGCTTGTGCCATTAGTAAAACAATGAACAGGTTTAACAGCATATGTTTGTAAAATATCCCGGAGGATCCATTTACACTACTTTCGAAGAAGCAAAACAATACTTTCAACACATCTATTGCTGTTTAGCTTTCATTATCAAGATACAGTATGAAAAATGTAGAACTTTCATTCCTCTGTCCGTACGCTTTCCTCCTTATTTTACAATTCTAAAACAAGCATTTTCTTTTCCTCCATCCCATTATTTTCTTCTTTTTCGTTTAATAGTTTTTATTTTTCTTCTCCTCCCGTTAATTATTCTTCTCTAAAGCGTACTTTAATTTTTGAACTTACTATTCTTCACTTTCTATATAGAGAACACTTCATCAATCCCTACCAAAACATAGTTCATTTTATTCAATCCCGAATAGAGAAAAAATTGACAAGGATATGAAAAGAAGGAGTATGGGATGTGGTAGGGATATCTCTAATAATGTATATGATGAACATCTTCTTTGGCAACCTGAGGTGGTTGGATTCCCTAAGGTAGACTAATAAATGTATTCAAAATACTACGAGGAATAAACGACCTTTGACATAAGTAATACATTGGTTCCCACCTATCAGATGTTTACGTGACTCATTCCTATTTTAGTATTTTTTTTTAATGCTTCAAGACGATATGCTTTTTTTTAACTAACTTGCAGAATATTTAACCAAAATAACAGTTTTAATTACTTGATTGAGACTATAGTTGTACATCAGGAGGTAGGGCTAAAGTTCAGATTGCCAAGACTTTTATAGGACATATTTGTGCCTAACCGAACAGACCTGCTATCATTAAAGGTTGACACTATATATACATTCTATGGAGTGCATTGTACTCACCTATGAATGATTCGTCTTGAGTTATGCGGGCACCTCACAAAGACTACATTAACATTAAAACTATTCTTTGCGAATATTATTGATATCACCTGGATTCATTAAAAGTCTTCTACACTTCAAAATACTTGTCCCAAGACCATGCCCACGACACTGAATATTCTGATTCAAGCATCAAGCCCACGTGCCATTTCAACTCTCATCTCTCTCCTTAATAGATAAAAAAAATTTCTTTCGGGAATTACATCCTATCGTAATATAAATACACGTTGTCTCAAGTGTAGAGTACTTGTTTATAACTGTGAGTCTCAGGGCTGCCCATTAGCAGCCGAACATTGTGGCTACCCCTTTGAATATTATATTCCGGGAGGAGAAGACTAAATCCTAGCTTTCTTACAATAGATTTTTTATTAAGGTTTTTGTTGGTGGCTACCCCTTTGAATATTATATTCCTGGATGAAATGACTAAATCCTAGCTTTCTTACAATAGATTTTTTATTAAGGTTTTTGTTGTTGGCTACCCCTTTGAATATTATATTCCTGGATGAAATGACTAAATCTTAGCTTTCTTACAATAGATTTTTTATTAAGGTTTTTGTTGGTGGCTACCCCTTTGAATATTATATTCCTGGATGAAATGACTAAATCCTAGCTTTCTTACAATAGATTTTTTATTAAGGTTTTTGTTGGTGGCTACCCCTTTGAATATTATATTCCTGGATGAAATGACTAAATCCTAGCTTTCTTACAATAGATTTTTTATTAAGGTTTTTGTTGGTGGCTACCCCTTTGAATATTTAATTCCTGGATGAAATGACTAAATCCTAGCTTTCTTACAATAGATTTTTTATTAAGGTTTTTTTGGTGGCTACCCCTTTGAATATTATATTCCTGGATGAAATGACTAAATCCTAGCTTTCTTACAATAGATTTTTTATTAAGGTTTTTGTTGGTGGCTACCCCTTTGAATATTATATTCCTGGATGAAATGACTAAATCCTAGCTTTCTTACAATAGATTTTTTATTAAGGTTTTTGTTGGTGGCTACCCCTTTGAATATTATATTCCTGGATGAAATGACTAAATCTTAGCTTTCTTACAATAGATTTTTTATTAAGGTTTTTGTTGGTGGCTACCCCTTTGAATATTATATTCCTGGATGAAATGACTAAATCCTAGCTTTCTTACAATAGATTTTTTATTAAGGTTTTTGTTGGTGGCTACCCCTTTGAATATTATATTCCTGGATGAAATGACTAAATCTTAGCTTTCTTACAATAGATTTTTTATTAAGGTTTTTGTTGGTGGCTACCCCTTTGAATATTATATTCCTGGATGAAATGACTAAATCCTAGCTTTCTTACAATAGATTTTTTATTAAGGTTTTTGTTGGTGGCTACCCCTTTGAATATTATATTCCTGGATGAAATGACTAAATCTTAGCTTTCTTACAATAGATTTTTTATTAAGGTTTTTGTTGGTGGCTACCCCTTTGAATATTATATTCCTGGATGAAATGACTAAATCCTAGCTTTCTTACAATAGATTTTTTATTAAGGTTTTTTTGGTGGCTACCCCTTTGAATATTATATTCCTGGATGAAATGACTAAATCCTAGCTTTCTTACAATAGATTTTTTATTAAGGTTTTTGTTGGTGGCTACCCCTTTGAATATTATATTCCTGGATGAAATGACTAAATCCTAGCTTTCTTACAATAGATTTTTTATTAAGGTTTTTGTTGGTGGCTACCCCTTTGAATATTATATTCCTGGATGAAATGACTAAATCCTAGCTTTCTCACAATAGATTTTTATTAAGGTTTTTGAAATGAAATACGCAATAATACTGCACAAAATATTAGTAATGTATCCACAAAATATTCGTAATTTTTCAACTTAAAATAGTTAATTTACAAATAATTTTAAATCATATAATATAGTTTACACAACAAGTAGTAAAAATCAAAACATGAGTCTTTAATTTTTGAAGTGATAAATTCTTTACGTGCTGTGAACAAAACATGCAATTGAATTGGTTCCGCGTCACGCTATTTTTGAAACGCTTACCGTTTAGCATATATAATATACAGTACAAAAATTGTTATTTAATAAGGGCAACCTAATATTTGTCAGTTATTTTTTTACAGCGGGTATTTATTGTTAATAACTGATTTGTCTAAAAGAGTACTTGCGTTTGACAATGTTTATTGATTGTAACGTTAGTATTGCTACATATGGAACGACAATAGTTACAACTTTCACAAAATAGTAGAATGAATTCCTACAACAAATTATTTTTCTTACTTCTAATGCCATAAACTTTTTGTATCATTTTTAGAATATAACAATAATATAATGGGAATAATTTGTAAAGAAATATTAAGAAAATATTTATCAAAATTTTAATAATAATTGTTGTGCATATAAAATAAGTTTGAAACATTATATGAACGATTAAAATATTCAAAAACCTTATCAATTTATTTATTTTCTTAAATTCTTTGAATTATTTTTTGAGATTAGGTATTAGATTAATATAATACAAGTTTATTAAAAATTTTGTACTTCATAAAGTTATAAATTTAAACATATTTCGCTTTACTTACTGAATTTTTTTTTTCAAAATACGTAAAAAAGTTATCACTTCTGCCGGCAGTATCATAGGTGTTTTTTAAATTTTTTTATAAATTTAAAGCTTACTGGTTAGATGAAGATTAATTTAATTGTTTATGTATATAATATTTTATGAACGTATATAAATATCATAAGAGAACTATAACTGAAATTAAACGAGCTCCTACATATCCTTGTTCCCTTTAGATAATATAATAGAAATAAATAATAACCATTTCATCACAATTTTTTTTCTTGCCAGCACATTCAGTAACCTTAAAATATATATTCCTATTTATCAGATATTTGAAGTGGTTTTATTGTTCAAACAGAATATTTCCATCGGTTACGGTAATGTACTGTCATAGGAAAATGTAACATGACCAATCTAATTTCCTTCTCTCACTCCATGTATGCACGGTATCAATTTTGGTTGTCAAATCCAAACAAGTTTGTTTGTTCTATTTTACATTGTTTAAGTTAAACACAGACATGTGTTAATGTAATTGTAAACGCTGGGCCCCAATGACAAACAGTTTAGGCTGTTGTAAAGTTCAGGAAAATATACTGTTGTTATTTTTACTAGACAAATAATTATTAAATGATTTTATTTTTATTAGACAGTTTGTTTTTTATTATTCACTTGACTACATTTAATATTCAGAGTACCTAAAAATGTTAAGGGAATAATCGTTCTGTAAATCCTCCTAATATAGTGACTTGTGTGACCGGTTATAAAAACATTCCGTTAGGTAGGTTACTAGGAGAACTACGTACCAAAAAAATTACCATCCGATAGGTAATTTAGACAAGCCGATTAAACAAATTTCAAAATAACTTGAATCTTGTTTAGGTGATAATTGGGAAAGTGATGCGATGGCCTTTGTACCGTGCAGGTCGAGGCATAAATCCTTCTGTTGACAGGTCACACACGATTAATAGATAGTTTCGGAATGCAAAATCACTTTGCGTGTATGGTTATAAATTAGTACAGTCATATGCCGCTATAGAGCGTTGTTTGTCAATGTACTTTGACATTAACGCTTAAATAGACGGGAATATATTCAAGGTATTCGAGGCACTTTACTCTTGATTAGTGATTGGGCAGACCACGTTTCCGATAATGTTGGAAGTATCGATAGATGATAAAACATGAATTAAACCATCCCGACTAATTAACTGGACTAAATTTTAAAATAATATTTACTTTGAATTTAAATAAATTGAAACATTTATTATACTTTGATATTACTTGCGACCACAGGTTTTGTTAACTAAAGGTTGTTAAATTGTTAAATTACACTTGGAGGAAAAGTTTTCGTCTTACGACTTCTTCAGCCTCCAACTTCTTCCGTAGGAATCGTAAGAAGAAAACGTTTCCTCCAAGTGTAAGTAAACACTTTAAAAACCTCTAGTTAACAAAACGTCTGGTTGCAAGTAATATAAAAGTGTTATAAGTAATTAACAACCAGATCGTCATAAACAGCAACAACATTTCGTTATTTAAATTAAAACACTTGTAATTTTATTTTCTTAAGTAGAATCACATATGTTAATAAGAATAAATGAAGGAAACGTATATTTTTACTTTGAACTTACTATTTTTACTTTATATTCTTACTTTGTTTCAATGCAAATGTAACCATCGTCTAGACAAAAGTCTTGCGAGTAATACATGAGATTGGTTTTTACGTACAAATTATCTAAGTGAACTAGGCTTATCTGTACGACTATATATGTTCCTGTTATTAAGTAGCATCCTTACTGGTTGTTAATAACAAGGGTCGTTCTCGTCCAACTCGTTACAATGTTTCACAGTAATATGATTAAATAAAACTGTTGGTAGGCCAGGAGGAGATAGATACATTTATTTTTGTCTATTTTACGTAACATTGTATTAAACATAAATTTTTTTGTATTACTAACAGGTTTTTATTAAATTGGTAAAGTACAAAGAAGAATATAATATATTCTAAATGAAGGCATGATTGAATTATTGGTACAATATTTACTTAACTTGTTACATTAAAATAATGATCCAATTTAAGTTGATACCAAATACTGTATTAGCTAAAATATCCACCATAAACTTTCCCGACTGAGAAAAATATTGAAGTATATTTAGTTTAATGCAAAACTGAGATATAAAAAGCTCAAGAGAACTCGGAGAAATTCATGCAAAGACATTATAATGATCACGCTGATGAGGCAGTAAGTCGAGGGTTATTAAAGCGGTTTGTATTCGTGACTGAAGTAAAGGGAAGCAAATCATTAGCGAAGTGAGTTTGTCACAAGTTGTCAAAATTCTACACAACGTGCAGGAGATTGACTTGCAGAGGTCAATACAAGTTTAAACGGATTTTAAACCGCTGTAGTAGGACAGTTCTTAAAATTAAAGATTTGAACGTTAAAAAAAACAGGAAATGCTAACTTAAAGGGCAGCGTAGATAATCCTACAATTGTGGTTTTGTGTAATTTCATATACATATTAAGAACAGTGAAAATTATTTATATTCTTTCTACTTGTATAGAAAGGTTAAATTGTGTTTAATCATTATTTATTTTTCATTTATTGTTTAACTTTAAAAGAAAATTTAAAAAAACCAATTTGAATGAAAATACACTATACATCTTAAAAATGTATTTACTATTTTCTACAAATTATTAGACTCAACCAAATTCTGTATTTTCTTTTAAAAAAACAAATAACAATTTTTATAAAAAATTAAATTTATTCGTCGAAATAAAAAACTTCTGATTTAAGTGAACCAGGAAATTAGTTAATGGGTAATAGTGCACGAAACTTTAACTTTCAAGCTACAGGTTTGATGGACTGTCCTTGTAAAAATAGGATACAAAAAATATAATTGGTAGTTTTTAGAAATTCAAACGCACATGCCTATGCTTATACCATTCACTTGAGCCTAATATAGAGCCTTGGGGATTGTTTAGCATCCCAGTGTTTGAAAGCATTACTTCATAGTCAGGTGAAAAGCGAGAGAAAAGAAAACAGTTGCTCAGTATTACGATTGAATGCCATGCTATAAGTACTGGAACCATCTGGGGCTTAGTTATACCCTCTATAAAGAAGGTTGTATAGATAGACACTTTCAAATGACGCTAATATAGAAAGGGACCATACAAACGTATTATCTCCTCTACGCAGCATGCAACACGTTATGATACATCCTATCCTTTGTTGAAGCCGTCTGTAGTATCCTAATAGCATAAAATTAATATGGAATGTAATGACGATTCATTTCTTAAATATCTTCTCTTATTATTATTTGATCAATTTTTAGAATCATATTTTATGTGATTAGGAATATAAATTTAGTGTGAAGATATCATTTAATTTTATCATTGCACATAATAAGGATAATTAATTTTGATGATATTGTATAATGAAAAATAATAATATATAGACTTGCACTATTACAGTGAAATAACAATGCTGTTTTAAATGTGAATCTGTAGTATTATTAGTATTATTCTGTTATAAATATACGATAATAAAATATGTAATAATAAGAATTAGATATATAATTTCATATATTCCACTATATTTTAAGAGGTTTGGACTGACGTATTTGACTAACTACTCTATCCATCACTGTAGCTCCCACGTATAACTGAAAATATTCATAAACATGATCATGTACGATTTACAGTGTTGTTAATATGAAATCGTTAGCATATAAAAATATTTAACAAAAAAACCAGCCGTAATCAGGATTTTAGCACGCCCGATCTTCGCTCGCAGAAATGTCGTACGACTAGGACTTCAGTAGGTTTCGCTAACCTCATCCCTTCTACAATCGGCTAAGACTTTACAATTCCTATCAGCGGGACGTTTCTACAGTTGAAAATTAGAGAGGAATTGGTCTGTAATTCTTTACGATTTAAATCCATTACAAATATTAAATACAGACACACTCCTCTCAGTCTTCAAATAAATAGAGAAAAAGAATAAATGTTAACAGACACAAAAAAGTAAAGTTTCTTGATGTTATCATCTTGAATTCACTGATTGAACTATAATTCACATTCAACAACAATACATTCTACAGAACAACAATCATACACAAAAAATAATTTATTACCAATGATATGTAGACAACATTTTAATATTATACAACGGCTACAAACGGCAAATCAAACAACTACACAATTACATTAATACCATAAACCAAATCCTCACATTCACCCTCGAATTAGAAGAAAATAATAAGATAAACGTCCTAGACCTTATCACCACCAAACACAATTTCAAAATTTACGGATAACCAACAACTACTGATAATGTCATACATAATACATATAATCACCTCACACTACACAAACACGCTGTATTTAATTATATGTTAAATAAAATGGTAAATCACCGCCTATTCAATATGCCTATACTACAGAAAGACTATGACAAAGAACTCAATACAATAAAATACATTCTTCAACAAATCGGCTACCATCACAATCATAGACCACATACTCATGAAAATACAATCATTATCAAACGGCCACGCAGACAAACCACACAAAAAACAACAAATACGTATCCCTCGCCTACCACAACGAAAACAAACGCATTTGAAAAACTTCACTACTAAATATCTTACAAAACAACAAACACTTACGACAGAATATATACAACCCTTTTTAAAAAAAAAAAAAAAAAAAAAAAAAAAACAGATGAATACAAACTACCGGGTAATTACAAATTAGTGATTGTATTGATTGTACCAGCTATTATATCGGGCAAACCGGTAGGCCATTTTATACACACTTCGAAAAACACATTACCCAAAGAAACCAAACAAACCCAAAATCCAGCTACGGAATCATCTAAAAAACACGCAACACACACACACACACACGGGTAAACTTACTAATTTAAACATACTCCACACAATAATACAGAGTACAAAACTAACAACTCTAGAAAAATACGAGATATACAAACACTACGCAACTGGTAAAGAAAACATATTAAATGACCACACACATTTTTAGGCCAACACCCTCTTCTATTACATAGCGCACAACCAAAACAACCCCCCCCTTCTCCAGTCAGAAATCCATATCGATAACCTTTATACCTAACGCATATACCGCCATTAGAGCATTTACTTAGAAAATGAAACGAATGTTTCGAAACGCGTAAGCAATTAAGCCCTATGTGTTCACTTATTTATTATTTAATTATAATAAAAAAGTGGTTCAACACTATATAATGTATAGAGGAGGCAAATGTAAAATTTCAAGAGAATTCACTTTCTATTTTGTGATTCTGTCTATCTGTAGGCATATTTATTTTAATTGTAATGAGAAAATAAAATACTGTATAACGAAAATAGTTTGTTTCTCTGTTGACCTTTGTAGGATTTTACTTTATTTTTTTTTCATATTACTTATTAAATATCAGATTGTATGTTGCATGTCAAATGCTATAATATTTAAGGTGTTTGTGTTACAATGTTCTGTATAATTTCGCTTTTATTAGAAAGCTAACTACGGAGACTTGAGTTAAAATTAGTTTCAAATATTTATGAATAATAATTGAAGTTGAAGTAATTGTTTAAATTTTTTGTCTAATGTTTATTTGTTTGTAAATTATCTGTTTGGTGTACAAATCTATTTAAGATGTGTTAAATTTTGTATAGGTATAATCCTTGATGTAAGCAGTTGTTTAGGATAACCACTTCGTCGTTATGTTTTGCTGTATGTGTATTTTAGAATATAGACTCTGATGACTTGAAGCAATATTTTACTTAAGTATTATAACAGGTCAAGTCAAACGAAGTATGTTTTATATTTATTTCACAACCTACATAGACGATCAAGCAATTGTCAAGCTAGCCTTTAGGCATCAACGCTTTGTTAATTTATTGCACGTCCGAAGCTTCATATCGCAATAGAAGTGATTCTAGTTAATTATTGGAATGACGAAGTAAAACTATTTTTCATCTTTACGTCTTCATGCTTTCCTAAAGTTCACTATGAGACTTTTCTTTCTCAAATAAGAAATACAAAAATAACTCGGAAATGAATGAAATTCATTTCATCCATACTTGTTTTCTCATACATCTATACGCAGATGCAGAACTTTACTTGTATATATTACCTTCTCCGGAACCTCTCTCTTACTTATCAACCTGATGCCTTGTTGTCACTTAACAATCACTTTCTAAAACCAATTAGTTATTTGGAATTCTATTTTCCGTACAATGAGATCGTGAAGACGTCCAACTATGTAACGTCTCATGTCACTAAAAATTGATTATACTTGAATATACATTATTTAAATGTAATTCGTTTGAAGGTAATTGCGATAATATGGGTCGAATAAATAAACTTATCACTTCTCTGTTTAAAGATTACCTTCTATTCCATAACAAAGTCTATAGAAAGTTGTTGTATGTTCTAAAAATCGTTTAAAATATTCTGTGTATATGTATATCACTCTAATAAACTGTCACTCTATACATTAAACGAATACTACAATATAGGCTGATCTAGTTTCTCCCTGTGGATGTTCTGGTCGTAGTAATTGTAGAGGGACTGATAAACTGAAAACATACAAGCACTGACTAATGCTAATCAAAATCCCCCCTCTACTACCTCACCTCCATATCCCTTGCTGGGTTTGTTTGGTCAATGGAAGTCACCTGCCACTATACATCCCCCTTTACTTACTAATTCAATAGCAAACTAAAACAAAACTTTGCCAACACTAGAGGTCCATCCATAAGTGTAAGGTGAAATTAGTGTGTTATATTTATTGTGTGAAATTTAAATCATTTGAGATTTTTTCAATAAATATCACTTTACATTTTAAGATAAAATATAACAAAACAAAGAACCTTGTATAGTTTATGGAAGTAAAATGCAATGTCTCTCTTTAAAAATAATATTGCTAAAAATAATGATTGTTTTTCAATTGAGAAAGAAAAACATCTCGAGGAAGTTAATTCGTTTTAATAGGTTGTAACTAATTTATAAAGCAAATCATTTATTTTTTTAGTTTTAAAGACACCTCGTCCTATAAATAGTTGTAGGGAATTTTCAATTAAAACGTCATTTGTCCATGAGTAATCTAATCAATTTTGCAGTAGATATATGTTATGAAGAAGAGTTGAAGAAAAAATTAATGTAAAGAAAATCGCTCGATGGTAATGGAACACAAGTAAAATATATACTAATGGCGTCTAGGTATTAATAGTATTGCTCTAATGAGAGTATAACAGATTATTCCGAAGCCGTCGGTCGGGGGGGGGGGGTGTTACAAGAGGTAAATACATCAAAAGGAAAATATAACAAAAGAAATTCAACTCCTAATTAGTCAGACAATATTTAAAACAAACAATCACTCAATGTATTTACAACCTTCCTGGTTAAATGTCAATGTTAGTTTTGCTTTATTTCAAATTGAATGAAGTATTGACCTTCTGTCCAATAACAGAAGCCGCAAGTCGTGTTAGGAATCAAAGGGCATATTGAATTCAATTCAGACATCTATTGCGTGGAAATAATTTTGTGTTTTCACTGACACAGTGTCGTGTTTTCACTGACACTGAGTTTCAATCTGTATTTTAGAGACGGTCAAATGTTTGATTTTATTATAAAAATAAATGACTTCTCGGATTGCAAGGGAAATTTGATTCATAGCAGCTGCAAATAATAATGAATAACATTAAAACCTTCCCAAGCTCAATTTATTTATAATCACAACCAAGGTTTTACGCAAAAGTGTAGCATTATATATTTAGTAATGAATAGTATTGTTTTAAATTGTGTGTTGTTGTTATTGAGTGACTGTTATATAGTTAATTATTGAAAATAGAAAAATTAAAAAAAAATTAAGACTTATTTACCTTAATAATTATGTAAACTTTATTTATTATATTTTAATCATAATGCTATAACTAATATTCTATTAATTTTATTAACTGACATTACCAAATTGATACACACACACACACAGACACACACATATATATATATATATATATATATATATATATATATATATATATATATTTATATATATATATATATATATATATATATATATATATATATATTTAACAAATTAAAACTATTTCAAAACAAGAATACTTTTAATACATATATTATTCAAAGCTTCTCGCCGATAAAACAGTACCAGCATCTTTAGGAAAATAATTAGTTAACAAAATATCTACAAAAATTAAAACATATGTACTACTAACAACCATATGTTTATAAGTATTGCACTTTATATATTTTTTTCTATAACATCAATGACCTAATAAATAGTTTGGTGCCTAGATCTCACTTGAATTTGATCATCAAATAATCTATCTTTAACTTTGTGTTTATAAATTTCCAATGTTCCAGATATATTCATCTTTAATCCTTTGCTTAATTATTTTAATAATTTCACATTTTTTATTTCAGGAAATAAGTGTCCATTACTAATACAATGCGTAGCTAAATTTGATTTGTATATGTTTGGTATAATATAATCGTTGAAATGTTCTTTGTATCTTTCTTTCAATTGTTTGTACTAAATATAATTTATTACAATCTTGACATTTTATATTATATACACCATTTATTTCGTGCATATTGTTTTGATTATTATTATTGTTTACTTAATTCTTAATTTTATTATCCTTTTTGTAAATAATTAGTAAAATTGTTTTTTTAAATGAACTTGTAACTTTGTTTATTTCGTTACCAGATAATTATATATATATATATATATATATATATATATATATATATATATATATATATATAGTAATTTGAACCTAATGATAAAATAATAATGTAAGACAATTATAATAATAAAGAAAGAAAAAAATTATTATTCCTACATTAGGTTACAAAATAAATTTCTATTATATTTTTTAACAAATATTTTATATTATTATAGTGAATGATAAATTGTTATTATTAACAAAACTGTATTATTATGAATAATTATGCTATGCTTAAAATAATAAAAGAATACTTTTTCACTAACAAAGTTAATTTATAAAAAAATAAATAAATAATTAATGAAACATAATTGTAATACTTTGTTCAATAAAAGATGCATCCAATTACAAATTACACCAAAATATTCTAAAACGAATATAAAAAATAAATGTAAAGCAGGACAAAGAACTAATAAACAGGTTGAAAAAAGAGTCTAGATGTAGTTATAGTACTATAAGGTACTTGAAATTTGATGATTATGATACTGCCAATCAGCGAAAAGCTTCAATATATGAAGAAAAATAAAATAAAAATGAATGTCATTCAAATGTGTACATACAAAACATAAATAGAAATTAATTTTCAAGAATATATATATATATCGTCTTAATATATATATATATAAAGAACTAAGTCAAAATACAAATTCAAGAATTAAAATTGAATTTAAAATTCAATTTGACTTAGTTCTTTATTAATACACACGACTGCATATTGCGATATATATATATATATATATATATATATATATATATATATATATATAATTAATAAATTAAAAATATTTCTAAAACAAGAATACTTTTAATGAATATATTCTTGTTTTTGAAGTATTTTGAATGTATTAACTATATTACAAGAAAACATATCACCACATTTAATATATATATATATATATATATATATATATATATATATATATATATATATATATAGTGTGTGTGTGTTTCGGCAAAATCTTTCAAACTGAAAAAGCTAATTCCTCTGACTAAAATAATGCAAAAAGTTCATATGTACATGGGTCTGGAAATACTTCGTTGCTAGTTTTACAAGGTCAAAAATTTAATCTGGAATTTATCTCCCACTGAAATATTTAAGTCCGTATTTGAGTTTGTTAGTTAGTTGAGTTTTATGTAAAATGAGTTGACAAATCGTATGAAACCTGAGTCAGAACTCTATCAACATTAGGTTAACAGAATATTAAGGTAAAACAAAAAAGGTAAGGGTCAATAACACACTTTTTTGGGTTTGGTACAATTATTGTGTTAAATTGCTTATAAATATTTTAAAAAAATTTATAAAATTTATAGAGAAATTTATTATTATTTTTTTAAAACAAACAAAGTCAATAAAATCGGAATAGTTTTCTTTTAGGAGATCTCCGATTTGAACCCCTTAGATTTCTTTGTACGGGGACACATGAAGTCATTGGTGTTTGCTAAAACTCGGATAGTGAACATGATTTTTTACTCAGAATATAAATTTCTGCCCGAGAAATAGAAAACAGTCCAATAATGTTAGTGAACCCAATGTTATTGAATCACTATATAAGAATAATTATGATGAATAATAAAAGAGTTCATTTATTACTCCTTCAATCGTCGGGATGAAATGTGTAATAATAATGGAGGTAGACATTTTGAGCAGCTCTTGTAATACCGTTAACAATGTAAGTTTATTAACAAATTTTATGAATAATACTATAAATTATTCATTAAAATTTTAAATTTGTAATACAATTTTTTTGAGACACATTGGCATACATTTAATTTTTAGGGTACATCGTTAGCAATGCGTGGTTTTCATAATTTTAGGTTTTGTGTGTTTCTTATTAAATTGAATTTAAAAGAAAACTATTCCGTTTATTGATTTTATTTTTTATGTTTATGAGAATTAAATTTTATACAAATGTTATTGCATAATTGTATTTATATACTCAATTTAGCGTATTTATTGTAGTTCTCGCAACAAAAGTGTGTTTTCGACCCTAAACATTTTAGGTTGTATAAGGTTTGTCAGCTTATTTTATACAAAACTTATTTAATTTACAAACTCAATTAACTCAATAAAAATTCCAGTGTGTGCTATTTCCACTAATGGAATAATTTCAGAATAATTCTTTGACCCTTTATAATACCTATATTACTGCGACAAATTACTACAGAACCTTTGGGAATTATGAGTATATTTACATTTTTTTATAAATCGATATTTTTCACAATACCGTTTATATTCTTACTATCGAATTATAAATATATGTTTTAATATATTATTTTGAACCTTTTGCGTTATTGTTCAAATAAGATTTATAAAGTTAAAATTTTGAAAAGTATTTACGAAATAGTAGTATTTGTTTTTTTACTCGTATATGCCAATTTTAAAACTTGTTACCTAATACAATAAATATTCATACATTGATTTCCCTCTCACCTTCATACTTAACTTCTTAGTAGGCAACCAGATGATCATTACGTACCAAATAAAAAGCTCTCTAGTAAATATTGCACTTAGAAAATACTTTCAAGTATGTCAAATCAACGTGACGGTGAGAGTTTGTTGAGACGTAGTGCGCTGATAGAACAGTTGTTTTTTATGGCTGCTCATTTGAAGAATACTCGGTAAATCTTTAATCCAGATGTTGTATTGTTATAAGTGAATATTATTTGTAAACTTTTGGAGCATTCATTACTGAAAGGCAAATTTGATTCTGTGCTTTTAATACATTAAGAAATTAATAGAAAATAAAGTGAAGTATTTTAAGTTTTTAGAATATCGGTGTTTAGTACGGCCCTCAATTTGGACAGGATGTTTGAAAACTAAAGAAATCGACGTACACCATTCAACAGACAAGGTTAACTGATGTCAAAATTACCGGGTTGGGAAGAAAAATATACATACAAATTTCTGCTATCTGCTTAGATTTATTCATCGACTGCATATATTCTTCATTTAGTGATGACCATTTTGTATTTTAAACCTCTCATTATATCTAGCAGTTGTTTTATTCCTTTCGATATTATAAAGAAGTTGAAATGCGTTTCCTCGTCTTTAAATGAACCAAATATTAATTTGCATTCTCACCCTAAAATAATATCTCAAATATTAAACGCAATAACTTTAAATCTGTCTCTCAGTGATACACCCAACTACCGTATACTTGACGACTGTTTTTTCTTGTACAAATATTATATAATTACCATATACATTGTTCTTCCACTAAAGGAATTCTGTCCTATACGTGAGATCCATTAGACTCTCATGAATTACAGATGAGGATGGTTTTATAATTTTCGTACTTTTTTATGACTTTCAATTCAGATGCAATAATTATAGGGGGGGGGGGATTGTACTGAAAAAGGTAAGATTTAGTCACAAACATAGTCTTCCTCAAGAATTACTTATAAGAAGAAGTGTCAAGGACAGTTAATAAGGTGACACTTTCTCATCATGTAACCTGGTCATAGGAAGGTTACATCAAGTAGCGAATGAAGTAAGCCTGTTCAAATGAGAGTTAATCTTGTGACAACAATGCACTCATTTGACTCTGATTAATTTATTACTCAGTTTCTTTAATGTTCAACATTTGCGTTATCTGTGAACAGTTTCACGCACCACTGAATTGCGAATAAACAACCGAACTGATGTTTTTTAAACTGACATTAATTTAAAAGAATAAAACGTGGAGCTAACTTTACAAATATTATATTTTTAAAAATCTCAGTTTTTAAGGCGCACACATACACACGAAATGACTCTATAATCTCAATGTATTTGAAGGTGAACGTTAACGTATATTTAAGGATGGAAAAAATTATTATTTTTTTCGAGTAGAAAATTTGATTTACAAAAAATAAAATATTTTTGCCTCAATAAATAACAGTAAATTTGTTCATTAATATTCTGACTAATGTTTAGCAAAAAAAGCCAATAGATGAAATGGCAACTCTTGGATGAAATGGCAACTCTTGGATGAAATTGCAACTCTTGGATGAAATGGCAACTCTTGGGGCAAACGGAAATCCAATATGACGCAGTTTCCAATATTGTTACGTAAGACAGAAGAACCATTGTTTTCATAATGTTTCGGCCCTTTAGGCGTAACATAAACAAGCACTGGCGTCCCGTTCTGAGCTAAATTCAATTTTCCTCCAAATTGTGTGACGTAAGATTTTATCCCTTAGTATGGGCAGGGCAGAGAAGAATTTCGATTTGTCCACAAAAAAGTAATAGATATATACTTCATTCTCGAGGCAAATTGAATGAACGATGCACATCTTTACGTAAAATTTGATTGAAAATTTTGACATATTTACTGCCTTGAAAACGAGAATACTAAACTTCAAAAAAATATAAGTATTAAATAGTATTTTTTTGTATTGTTCTCCCACCTTACTGATTTTGATGTAGAAAGTTTTCGGAAAAGTAGAAACAATAATTAAACGTACTACTGACTATTAAGTTGGGAAAAAATTACAAATTTAACCTCACAGCCAATACACGCAAACACACACTTATTAATAAACTCAAGGTTTCTTCATAGAAGGGATGTTCTTATATTTTACTGTATTAAAATACAGCTTCAGTTTCCGGTTAAAACATATGTTTGTGTAGAATAAATTGTGATTTTTGAAGTAGGGCAACGGGATAACAGGTTCTTATATAAAAGGATAATGTTTTGCTTTTACGATCAACTTGTATACTCAGCATACCTAATTTTTTCTAAACAGTTATCGAAAAGGTGTATTTTGAAGTAGTGTATCTCAGTAAACACTGATGAAGATCGTCACATAGCGATCAAAAACGTTCTGTTCCAGTAAGTTTTAACAAATTTACAAAATTTAAAGTTCGGGTAGTAATAAACTATTGTTTAAGTGATAGTATAACAAAGTTCCATGTCCTATTACTTTATTGACTATACACAAATAATCTAGGTTGCGTATAGTTTCTCGTGTTTTATGAAGCTAGAAAATACGACGTTAGAATGTATTATAATTTCTCCAACGTCCCAGACGTTCCACATCTCTAGGATTAACTTTTATGGCAATATTGGTTGCGAAGTTTGTCCATATAGGTACCATATTTGTTACATTAATTGCAAAGAAGGTGTAAAAACATAAAAATTAAAAATAAGACAATAGAAATAACAACAATGATAGTCACAACAATGAAACCCAAAAGTAATTCTAATAACAAATGTAAAGCAAAGAATGGATCCCATAATAGAAATATAGAGTTAACATGAGTTGTGAGATAATAAGCTGCTGTTTTCAGGCCTAGACTTCGTAGCTTTGTGAGAATGTTACTTATTTTGCCACATCCACTGCAGTAAGCTAGAGAATGAACAAAATGTAGATAGCAAATACCTATAACGGACTATGGAAGCTGCTGTCTTATATTTCCGTAGTGTGGAGGACCTTGAAAAAAAATAAAATGAAACCAAATAAATAATAAATAATTTTTCAATTTGATATTAATAACTGTATTTTACTGCAAGGGCTCTTGCTACCTGTACAAAGGACGATTTTACAATGACATGGCATGGTAAACTCAGCCGTTAAGTGAATTTTAATATCAATTCCAAAAAGTGTAAGTTGAATAAATTAAACAAGAACAGTTTATGCAAGTAGAGTTCATTTAATTATGACTAACATATCTAGTAGTTAGTATGTATGGCAATATGTATGGGAGGCTCTAATAATTTATTTAGGCTACGTTTCAAGAATATGATATTTGAATTAAATTTTCAAAAGCTAATAAATTCCTAAAAATACAATTAAATTTAAATCACAGCGTTTTCTATCTACCTTAGCAGATTCACAAAGTAGATTACATTGCGTATACCTGCATAAATTCATGAAACATGATTACCCAATAAAGGTGATAGTGGCTGCATAGCTTCCACTGATTTTCATAAAGGTAAACAAATAGGATATTTGTTTAATTTTTACTGATTACCCTTCAACATATTTTGATCTGCATGATGCAATAACATAAGACATTGAGTGTTACCCCTTTAAAAATATTCAACTAGTGCGAGTCTAAGAATGATATTTATTAATTTAGATCATCAGATCTAGGCAATTGTGATCTTATTTGGCTCGATAATTAGCCTAACTATTTTTTTCAAATTACACAGATTAGGACTTTGTAAGTTTATGTTAACATTTCGGCAAATTCTGGAGGCTGGTAGCTAAATATAAGCTTGGATGTATTTGCTGAGTTCGTTTACCGTTCACGTAAGTGTAGAAATAAATTATTATAGGCTCAGCCACAAAGTTTATTTCCCCACAGAGATGTTAGAATTTGAATTTTTGTAAAACATAGATTTAATTGTAGAAAACTATTATTTCTGACTCTTTGATTCGTTGCTGTGCTAGTATTGTTATACATTTACTTCACTATTTCGCTCCCAACCCCGCGGCCCCAACTTATAATAGCAGGGATAGAGAAGAAACACCTTTATATAAAACCTTGTTTCCACTGGCATGCCTGAAGGTACCTCGTGAGAGCTATGCTTGTACAGAGTTAGGGTAAGGAGCCCCTAACCAACGATGGATAAAGTAATCAAACCTAAGGTGCAAAGTGGTGGACCCCCTATACCAGCGACAAGCAGGCTCCGGGTAATCGTCAGCAAGATTCTGCAAGAATAATAACTCGTGGTTGGAACACTTGGTCCCCTTGGATGAATATGTGACAAGTGGTGAGAGAAAAAACGTACAGAAAAAAACAAGCAAGAAAATGGGCCTTCGAGAGTGGATGCTGTAAGGCCCGAGAGCTTTAAACAATCTGATCACAGGCCATCATAGTAACTACCAATGCCATTTCTTCACATGTCAAGGAAAATGTGTGATTAATGTACAATTAAAAAATGTGTGATTAAAATAAGAACCAGTTATAGGACAACTCTCTCATAATTTTACACCTATCTTAGATTACAACTTATTTATTTACATGGTTTTTAAAATTAAATTTCTTAAATTGTAGACAGTATATAAATTTATACATATTTATTATAATATAAAATGATACTTTATATAAATTGTAAAAGTAGGCCTACATCCAGAACCCTCAAGGTTTGATAGAAATAACCGGGTATCCGTTAGACCTGGGTTAGGCCTAATTCGCTTAAGTGGCAAGGTTAATAGAATGGCATAACATTACCTTTCTTGCAGTACCAGGAAATCATTTCGTCATTTCCTTTTTCCAGCTCGGTTCCAATTACCTTCAAATACCTTTCTCTTTAAACGGAAATATAACGGATAAACAACGTTTTGTGGTCTTGTTGGAGTTTAGTTCTACTTCGGGAGAATAGAACAATACACACGGTACTATAGCTGCTACCTATTTCTAAAAGCAGGCAGAACGTTGCGCATTTTTAGCAATCTAAATTTAGAACCTCCCCCTATATTCGAACGAACATCATGCTACATCCCTCCATGGATAATACAAAAGCCAAAATGTGACTTCTCATTGTCCATGTACTTAAAATACAATACTCCTGACGTTATTTATCGTCATTAGTGTTTGCAGATACAACTAACTCACCAACATACTTTGACTATATTCACAGATGGTTCAAAACTGGACAATGGGATAGGTTGTGCATTTTATATGGAAGGACAAACCTACACTTACGGATTGCCCTCAGCCTGTAGCGTTTTTACTGCAGAACTGTATGCAATTTTCCATGCTTTAAGATCAATTCCGTCTGCAAAATCTAAATATCTTGTGTGTTGGGATTCCAAAAATGCTCTCCAGGCTATTCAGGAAATGTACGCTAGGAACTCTTTTGTTGGAGACATCTTGTGCTCTATACACAGGCTCCAATTACGAGGTGTCGAGTTGTCATTTCTCTGGGTGCTTGGTCACTGTGGAATATTCGGAAACACTAAAGCAGATGAAGGTGCAAAATTAGCTACAGGTATGGTGCCATCGACACAACGTGTGATGGCATCAGGTTTTGTATGCAAAGTTAAAACTACGATATTCTCTGTTTGGAATGAAGAATAGCAAAATGTAAATAGAAACAAGCTGAGGGACATCAAAAATACCGTCCGACCATGAGGACATCTGTTCGTTTGAATCGTAGGGAGTAAGTGGTGGTAACTCGACTTCGCAACGGCCACTCTTTGTTACCGCATGGATGGCTGATGAGACATGACGATCCACCACTTTGTCCGTTTTGAAAAAGTACCATCACAATCAAGCACATTCTGCTTGATTGTGATGAGTTGACCAATTTGTATATTCGTTACAATCTTCGAGGTAGTTTAAAGGTGGTTTTAAGGGACGATGTCACGGCTATCGACCGTGTCCTCGCTTTCTTACGCCACCTTAATCTATTTAATAATATTTAAATTTTGTATAATTTTAGGTTCTATAGTTTTAGATAGTTACAATTAGTTTTAAACATTTATTTTATTTTATTTTGTTTTATTTTGATTAGTTTTATTTATGTACCATTTATTTTAAAATTTAACTTTAGTTAGGCGATAATAACCATAACGGTTTTACGCCTGGAAAAAAAATAGAAGCAGGCATCTGGACACCATTAAGTCATTACATTAATTCCATCTAATTCAATCACATAATTAAAACTTGAAACACAAAATTAACGAATTTTAATAACACATGAATAACAAATTGCACTGAAAGGATTTATTTATATTTTCTACATGATTTCTTAAAATATGTTATTTTGTTTATTCGTTACAGATTCTCGATTTCACAGTAAACCAATGACATTTTATTTTCTAATCAGCTCATAACTGTCTGTGTACTCAGTGTGTAGGCCTATATAATGTCCCTCCATGTTTTCTAGTGTTTGTTGCGTATATACTGGTTTTCTTATAGTTACTTACAGTAACAAGTTATTATTCCAAATAACAACTATAAATATTAAAAATAATATTAATTACTATAATACTATTATTATAAAATTGCTACTAATGAATAATATAACTAGCGCAAATAAATCCTGTACAAATAATATATTGTTGAAAATCGACAATATTTATATGAAAAACATTTAAATCAATTAAGTAATTTTAATAATATTAATATTTATACAAACAATATTAATAATATATTTATTAACATAGGAGTAGCAATAATAGCAACAAAAAACTATAAATATATTGCCAGCAATAACAGCATAAACAATTTCAGTCACTATGAAAGTGACAACAAAGCCAACAATAACCATACATACTACAATATAACAATAATAATAATAATAATAATAATAATAATATTATTAACAATAATGATTACAATGCCTATATCAATAAAATAACATGAAATCAACAAGGAAAGGAACAAAACAATATTAATACGTATTATTACTAATAACGACAGTGAAAACAACAATATAATAAGGAATATTAATTCTAACAATAATTTTATCATCATATAATTATAACAGCACTATTAATATTACCAATAAAAAATATCAAATTTATAATAAATTAATAAATAAAAGTAATAAATAGAAAATGAAAAAAACATTCCAATTATTTAAGGTTTACTGTATTATGGTTTCATCGATAAAATTATTCTGGCATAACATACATTCTGATACATTCATAAAGGTTCAAATGTTTATAACACAATTTGGAATTCATTATTAGAATAATAAATACTGTGTCCATCATTTAGAAGATTTCTCACAGAGTTTTACGTTAACTGAAATCAATGCCATTTTTCCTTTGTGTCTACGAGAGTAATGAAATGCCCCCAGGGCCTCAGCTGACCACGACCAATACCCTCCCGCATTTCCAATGAGGTTTGCCAGCCCCCATGCCCGCAACGAATTCCACATTTTTAACATATATCCACTGTTACATTCACATGGACATCACGTCACAATTTATATATATATATATATATATATATATATATATATATATATATATATATATATTTGTGTGTGTGTGTATGTGTGTGTGTGTGTGTGTGAGTGTGTGTGTTTAAGGAACTAAATCATTATTCGATGAGTTCAATTTGAAACTCATTCCTTTTACTCAAGTTATTCCAGACAGTGACCGCTCTCATAAAGTTGCGGCCGTTGTAAAAAGGATATTTTAAGAGAAAGACTATTTGCAAGTACATCAAAATATATTCTATCGCAATAAGGATTTGGTTAATACTTTCTAGTAAGTAGTTACATCCATAGTATTTGTCAGGAAACAACCGTCATACAATTATCGCCATTCAAGTTCTTAATTGGGATGAATATTCAGTAAATCTGTTACTTCTCAGGAATTTTTGAAGAAGGCAGAGTTTAGAATAGTCAACGAGTACCTTGTAGTTTTCTATTTCTCTTAATTTTAACACAGAGACATTCAATTAAATTTCAATATCTTCATGACACTAGTGATTATTCTGATTCATCAAGAACAAGAATTTCAGTACCGTTTAACGATGTACCTTTTTGTAGTCTTATTTTCCGGCAAAGTATCAAATCAGGAAAATAATGCTCAAGAGATACTACCAAGGAGCTGAAGCAATGAGAAATTTAATTTGGAAGAGAGTTTCATTAACACTGATATTCACTCACCTGAAACACAAAAGTTTCATTCTTTGCTCTGATTTTATTAATGCCTCCCAAGATATTACACTTAGCAGAACAAAAAAGAGTTTGGGGATTTGTTCTTCTAGTAGACGATTCAATGTGGCTTTATGATAAATGCATTATTGATTAGCTTCAGTGTCTATTATGACTGGTCAAGGGAAGTGTTCTATTTCTCTTTTTAGACAATACTTCTCGCAGATAGTCGTAAAGTTTTGTAACACTCATTATTTGTGTGCACCATTTATGCTCTACAATCTTTTAAAAAGAAAAGAAGGAAGCTACAAAAAACATCCACCTGCTGTCCGCGATCCGGTTAAAGCAATTTTTCCTAGCAATCCTATATTATTTCAAAAATATTTTTAAAATTATATGGCTTCGATTTATTTATAATTTCTGATTTGAACATTTGTTTCTTATAAGTTCTAATTTGTAGAAATCTATAATATCTAAAGGCCAATATTCCCCTCATATTGGCAGTTCGGAGGTGGGCTACAGAATAAATTACAAAATGAATGCACTTACACCTTGATATACAGTTAGACGTACCTGTTTTACGTTGAACGCGAAATAGCTATGTTTCATGTGCAAATGTAAAGGCAAGTGTATCAACTTGATGATTAGATCATTCGATTTGCTTTTATATCAGGTTAGGTCTTCCGGTTGTGTCATTGTGTGTGTGTGTGTGTGTGTGCGTGTGTGTGTGTGTGTGATTGTTTGTGTGTTTGTGTGCGTGTGTGTTTGTGTGTGTGTGTGTTTGTGTTTGTGTGTGTATGTGATTATTTGTGTGCGTGTGCGTGTGCTTGTTTTGTGTGTGTGTGTGTGTGTGTGAGAGAGAGAGAGTATTTGTGTGGTTTTGTGAAAATTTGACAAAGGCAAATGATGCTACAACTAGACCTAATAAATCTTTACCTTTTTTTTAAGTGAAAATCTTTTAGAAAGCCTAACAGATATACAATTAACACACTTGATTTAAAGTAATTTATTAAAAAACTAACACGAGTTAAATAAGTCTATCTACGGCTAGTTTAATAATATGTTTGATACCTAGATTTAGTTAAATACATTTCTTCCTATGTAATTGTTCCCATAAATTGATGTTTGTAATATTTGTTTCCTCGAATAAATTATTCCAAGCTGCTTCATTAATTTAAAAAGACATTAAAATCCCTTCATCTTATAAAGCATAATTTATTCAATAATGAACGTACATTTTACTAATAACAGATTCTGAACATTTAAAATTGAATTTCCTTCCTAACTTGTTTTACTTGGCGTAATCGTGACGAAACGTTTATTATATATTTAGTTAATAAACATTATTTTATTCCCTCTCTAATTAATTAGCTCGGTATTAGAGCTCTATAAATCCTAAAATTCAATCACTTTATTATATATTCAGAATCTCTGTAAATTATTCCTATAACTGTTATTATTCATTTTACTCTGTTTTAAAAATTATTTATATTTTAATTCCCAATTTTTAATTGATTTGTCTATAATAAATGGTTTGTACTACATACAATAAAAATTATATAAATACAAATAGCCTTTAATATCAAAATACCCCCTAATTATATAAAATGCGTTTCAAAATATTAGCACGATATATACAAAACATTTAACAATAATATATTATATTTAACGTCAAACTTAACTTTTATGTCTTTTCTACAGACCTAATTATTTCATTTAATTTGTGTGATTAAACTCTGTTTTTGTAAAATTTATTTATTTGTTTCCAGTTTCTTATTATGTGAAACTATTATTTAAATTAGTTCACATTTGAAAATATCTTATAGAAAGTTAATAGAATTTCGCATCCCTTGTTTCGAATATTATTTGATGCAATCAAATAAGTTTTACACAATATGTTGTTATAATATTTCACGTTCCTGCATGAATCTATATAGCCGCATATGCTTTTCCCGTTCCTTTTCAGTTCTTCTTGTTGAAGTTTTCCTGAATATGAAACAGAGAAATATGAACTGGTCTGACTGATAGAGTTTCTTCGACGTACGTAAACAAGTATAAACATTACAATGCTAGGAACGGCAAGTAAGTATAAACATTACAATGCTAGGAATGGCAAGTACGTATAAACATTACAATGTTAGGAACGGCAAGTAAGTATAAACATTACAATGATAGGAACGGCAAGTAAGTATAAACATTACAATGCTAGGAACGGCAAGTAAGTATATACATTACAATGCTAGGAACGGCAAGTAAGTATAAACATTACAATGCTAGGAAGTAAGTATAAAATACATAATGATGTTGTTATTAACATATGTGAAGAATTGAACCAATTATTCAAAATTAATTCAGAATAACAAACTGAATGAATTTGATATATTTTACTAAGATAATATTTTTTTATTAAAATCTTGACAGTTTCATAGAATTCATCCTCTAAATGCGATCCTATAGATGCTGCTGGATTAAACCACTCGTCTGTTGTTCTCAAGTTCAGTCTTCTAAATCTGTAGAGTGCACACTTTTTATAACTGAAAATCTGTAACCTGCATTACTTTGCAGCTGCAAACCTGTAACCTTGACGCCTTTGGAGCTGAAAATATGTATTTTGCACACATTTGTAGCTCAAATCCTTCGCATGCATTACTTTATAGCTGGAAATATGTAACCTGCACGAATTATTTGCTGATTCCAGTCTACACACCTTCGAAGCTGAAAATCTGAAACCTGCATTAGTTTGTAGCTGCAAACTTGTAGCCTAGACAACTTTTTATGTGATAATAAGTATTCTGTACACCTTTGCAGCTTAAACCTAATGCATGCTTTAATTTATAGCTGGAAATATGTAACCTGCAATTATTATTCGCTGATTCCAGTCTACATTAAATTGTAGCTGCAAACCTGTAACCTAGACGACTTTATAGCTGATAATATGTATTATCCACACCTTTGTAGCTCAAACCTAAAGCATGCATTACTCTATAGCTAGAAATATGTAACTTGCAAGAATGTTTTGCTGGTACCAGTCTACACACCTTTGTAGCTGAAAATCTGAATCATACACGACGTTTTAGGAAAAAATCGGTACCCTGGTCTTCATTTTAGCTGATATTATGTAGTCAATACTGCTTTGTAGCTCAAACCTTTAACATGTATTACTTTATAGCTGGAAATATGTAACCTTCGTGATTTTTTTGCTGATTACGGTCTACACACCTTTGTAGCTGAAAATCTTTTCCATGCACGACTTTTTAGGAGTACATCAATAGGATGCACTCCTTTGTAGCTGAGAATATGTAGCTTGCACAACATAGTAGCTGATAACCTTTATCCTACATGGTTTTTAAACTGGCAATATGTAGCCTACACGTCATTGTAGCTGAAAATCTGTAGCCTGCTCAACTTTGTACCTGAGGAAATGTAGCCTGATCGGCTTTGTAGTTCAGCTGCCAATATGTTGCATTTACGCCTTTGTAGTTGATAACCTGTAGCTTGAATGCAAAAATAGTAGCAAATATGTAGCTGGGAATATCTATCCTTTTCGGCCTTGTAGCTGCAAATATGTAGCCCGCACGCCTTTGTTGCTGATAATCTGTAGCCTTCATGACATTGGAGTAGCAAATATGTAGCCTACAATCATTTTCAGCTGTCTTTCTATACCTGGTTTTTGATGATTCAATGTATATTGGTGTTTAGAGGCCACCTTATACGATTTTTGCACAAACTAGTGCAAACTGTAGCTAAAAGTTAATAGTTATTATTATTATTATTTTTTTTTTTGGAAAGACACATCATGAAGAAAGTTCTCAACACGCTGATTCGAGACTATATTCAGTATGTCAGCAGGTCTACGTTAGTTAATCGGTTTACAAGTTTTATTCACTAACAGGTGTACTGAAGTATTATAGTTCCTATGCCCCCCCTAATAATCCCCACGGCCCCCTTTATATACGAAACGAAAAATGCATCTAACGATATGGACATTAGGTGTATACAGTTAAATTTAGCATGTAAAAAATCCTGAATATAATAAAACACATGCATTTATTGGATACTTCAATATTTTCCTTTTTAAACCTCTTTAGAGGACAAATTGAAATGTTATTCTTTCTTTACTATTATAGAACATAAAAGAGGCATTTACCTGTACGTAAAAAATACGTAGAGAAATAGTTTATTACATTCTATGCTATCGGAAGAAATAGTGATATTCTGAAATTTTACATTTGAACTATAGACCCAATTTGTGTGTCTATATTGTGTAAGCTTTTACTTTTATCTCCCAAAAAATCAATTTTATTAAAATTTGTTGGTTTTGTATTCATTAAGGTTAAAGTTTACATAGACAGGGATTACGTTAGAGTCTGAACAAAAATTGGTATTACATAATTTAGTTCAGATTTTTATTAGATATCAAACATTGGTTTCAAAAGCAAAATCATGGCCAAAGTTACCGCAACAAAAAAAAAAGTAACGCTAAGAAACAATGAGTACATTATGTACTCATAATGTCAGGCCGAAAAAAGAACACCATGTGTACAGGTAAATAAAAAAGATAGTTAAATTAAAAGTATCTGAAAGAAATCAACATATTAATAGTAGCTAGCAAAATTCCTGTACAAAGTTACAAAAACATTGTTATGAGTAGCAAAGATAGGATGTACATAGAAACCAGAAATAAAGGGAAAAATCACCAACGGAATAAACGTTTTACCGAAAACGTTTTTTTTTCTTGAGAGTAAATTATATATAAAATTTAAGTAAAATAAGTTATTTATATTACATACTAAGATTCAAAATGTAAGAAGGGCAGATAAGAAACAATTCAAGTCTTATAATTTCAGTTAAAATAATAAATATTGTGCATTGAAATGATAATTAAAAAAAAAATAACCCGTCAGTATGTTTACATATAACTGCCTTATTGATTTAAAAATGAAGTAATATACGATTATAAGAATAATATTATATAAGTAAAATTCTGCATTTACATAAGCCAGAGCTTACAGCTATTTAAAAAATAAAAATCAAATATATCTTTTAGCCTGGAAGAGGTGACTATTCCGAATCTTGAATTATAAATGATTTCTGCTTAGAGGTAGGAGAAAACGCTAGATTTTACAAGAAACGTAGAGGGTGGGGGTAGCAAGGCTTTCAAAAACCTTTCTGAAGCCAATCTTTATATAGATGCTGCACCTGTCAAGAAGTTTTAATGTAATTACCTCGCTCGAAATCTTAGAAATCTTAGTAATAAAGATTAATAGCTACCGTGAAGGAAACAACAGCGAAGGTAACAACGTCTAAGGGTTACATTAAGTCTTATAGTTAGTAAGATAAAATTGCAAAAATATTATGGACAGGTTTGGCTATAAATAAAAGCAGCTGTATATTCGTATAAAGTGCAAAGAGAACGTTTAAGGTAGGTCATAGTGTAAGATAAAATATTAAAATGACAGGTTAATTAATCGATAATTATATATAAACTGGCGCCTAACTATTATAAATAATATAAAGCCCTATTCTTAAAAGTTCTAAAATAACATAGTACCAAGTACTAAGCTGTTTATGTTATAATATACATGCAAAATATTGCCTAAGCTAGGCTTTTTATATATTTAATACATATCTTATTTTCCGAAGAGGGGTATCCAATATTATTTGATATTTCCATAGATTCGCCTAAATGTAAAACCTAAGGTTACAAAGGAGAGGAAAGTCTCAATTAGCTGTATTTAAAAAGCGTTATAAGAAATCAAATTAGAAAAGTGTTTAAAAAATTCATGTAATAATTAACAGAATTATAAAAATAAAACTAAACTCAAAGGATTAAAGACAAATCTAAGAAACCTTTAAAAATAATAAGGAAGTTGGACTAGCAAATGAAGCATTCTGAATTGAGAGTAAACAAAAACACGTAAATAAGTAACAAAAAAACATTAAATACTTTAAGATAATTAAATAGCAGCATAGTAGTAAAAGCTCAACGGAATCTAAATTACTTTTAAACTGATACAACATTTATTTCTAGAGGATCGGTTGACTTATAAATATTAATTTTGAATGCATTTAAAATAAAAAATGACAATATTTTCAGATATAATATTTTATTATGTTCTACAGTTTTAACTAATTAAAAGTTTTACTTCACAGTTGAGAGACAAAACGGAATTAACAAACGGTTACCGAACGATAATGTTTTTCTTCTCATAACTGAAATATTGTTTCTAAATTGGATTCAGAATGACAGAAGGGTGTGTCAACGAATGGTGTCAAAGTTTTGCAGCAACCGCTGGCCCATAAAGTTTGATATATTGGATTGTCCACTAAGTGACTCGGCCTGAGGGAAGCGTATTTTCAAACACTTTACAAAGTCGTAATTTGTTTCTTACCGTGACGCGCACTCAAGTATTAAAACTTTATATCTTCTTGTTTCATGAAAATGAGGTTCGAAAATTTTGAAAGATGTCCCAATAACTTACTGTTTAGGCGTCACCAGGGTTAGGATATTTAGACTATTACTTTAACTTTATGAATCTATATAAAATTGTAAATCTTCTACATTTTCTAATAATTATATTGTGAAAATCCATATGATATAGTGCATTAGTTAACTTTAAAATATAAATTTTTGGGCTTGAAATTGTATTTATGTAAACATTTGTAATGGGTCCATCTCCTTTATAATAAGCCGTACCCATTATAATGTTGGCAATCATCAGCTATTCAAACTTCGTCTACTGCTTTCTAAAAAGTCTCCTTGTGCTTGCTACATACCGTACCTTCTGTATTCAAGATGCCCTTCGGGCGCCCGAACCTCTTGCATCAATTTTAACTTGTATAACAGGCTGAAACTGTTAATATTCTGTGTTACGTAAATATTAACTAACTATTCTAATTTTCGTATTTAGATAGTGTGTATGAATTTTGTTTGTTTTTTTAGATGATTGAGTAGTACTGTGTTTCGGACTTTCTCCATTCACGAATTACGCCGGTAGGTCTACATTTCGAAAGCTCCCAGTCCCTTACACATTGTATCAGAGTGACCATATTTCAGCTCCATACATGAGTATACAGAATATGTAATATCTAAGAGTACGAATCCATAACGGCAGATCGATATCACGGCTGCATAGTTCGACCTTCATTTAAGCCGTCTAGAGCTTGTACACCTCAGAACTTTATTGTAGAAGAATACTTTTAATACACTCAATGCAATTATATTTCAATTATCGGTAATAAAAAATAAAGATAAACAAATCAAACTCTAAAGCGACCATTTTTGTAGATAAACTCAAGAACCTAACCGACCCTTCGTTATTGATTTTATCATTATTATAAATGATAAGAGAAACTTTTATATGATTTTGCAACCAGATTAAACTAGAAATCATTTAAGTCTCATCTTCAAAATACAAAAAAAATGCTAGAATATGCTGTTATATGCTTGTGTGCAACTATAAAACGAAATATAAATTTTGCATTTATATTTATTCAATAATAACTGTTCCAATTGGAAACAACGATAAAACATAACTTATTGTTTCGATTATATGTTACCATCTGCAATGCAATCCACCGTTTGAAGGGCAAAAGGGTCTCTTGTACCACATTCTTAAAATGTTGAAGCTAGGTAGTGTATAATGGAATTGTTATAAAATCAAGAAGGATCATATTCGGATTTTTTTTATATTTATAGAAATGCCTATTTATATACTTGAAATATAAAATTGAAGTACAATGAAAAGCTACCTAAGATGATACATTTGAGGAAAAGCCAATCATCTAATCTTGATTAAAAAAAGGAACCTTGTCACATGAATCCTTACTTGTTGAGTCGCATTTCAGAAAGGATGCCATCTCCAGAGTCGTCATTCATATTAGTGTTTCGAGCCATCTAAAGTATTTGGGATGAAAATTATATTTAAAGACCTTAGAGCTGTTTTTGATAAAATCTTCCACGAAGTAACCTGACTGTAGCTACAATTGAATATGGGTTAGTAAAATTCACGAGACAGATCTCTTAAAGTTAACTAATAGATAACGTAAAGATATAGTGATCTTTAGGATGTTTGTTAGTTGGAATAACTAAAGGCTGAATGAATCCGATTTGTAGTACTTCTTGAGTACGAACTTTTCATTTTCAACATATACTTTATTTGATCTGTTTTATGCTCTGAAAATGCCCGGAAATTCATGAAAACAAGAATTTAGAGCACTTTTATAAGCGATTGTTACAAACCACTGGTTCCCAAATTTCAAACATCTTAGTAACTAATCGGCTCGAACTATCTTATAGACATTCCGTTCTAGTGGACCTTCTTTCTTGGACGACTGATTTGCTCCCTACGTTTCCCTTTGTATCAGTTTTTTTTTGGTTTAGTAAAATATATGGTCGAAATTGATCCCCCTTTAATAGATCCTGTAATAATTACTTAATTCAGAAGCCAAATAATTTCCCTTTCCCTGCCTCCTTCGCATTGTAGTCTTTATCAATACGTTATAAATAACGTTGGAATGTCGAGATAAACAGGTCTATGGTCCTTATATGCCATGTGACACAACCGGCCATCGATATTCTATTTCCTTTTTAAAATATATAACATATATATGGAAATTTTCTATTTTGTTCTGTTATAGTAGGAACTATTTTTGCTAGATTTAAGTACGACTGGCTAATGACATTGGTGGCGCGGAGTGAGCCTCACTATTCATACCGATCCAGTGAAGGTGTAATACCTAGAATGTGTGACTACTTACTTAACTTCATTGATTACATTAGTCGAATTAATTTAATTTTTTTTTCCTTTTGTTATTGTAGGAACTATTTTTGCTAGATTGAAGTACGACTTGCTAATGACATTGGTGGCGCGGAGTGAGTCTACCTATTCATACCGACCCAGTGAAGGTGTAATACCTAGAATGTGTGACTACTTCTTTAACTTCATTGATTATATTTGTTGAATTAATTTAATTTTTTTTCCTTTTGTTTAGTGTCAAAATATAATACTTTGTTACCCATGATAATGACTTTTTCAGACCGGAGAAGACTTTCCTCGATACATTGTAAGCAAAAAGCTTCGTCTGTTCTCCGCGCTAACGCCATAACGTACATAACCTCATTAATGCAAACTATTTTATGGCTGTTTGTTCACTTGAGCCTTCCGCAAAAAATCACTTTTATCTCTACACCGATTTTTTTTTCTTATCGACATTGCGACGGTTAACAAAAATTGAAAAAAACCTAAGGGTAACAGGAATATCTCTACCATTTCATTAAAGGTATTCCGGGAAACTTTAGATAAAATAAAGTTCAATCTAAACGAACTATTGATTAGAAATTCTAAGAGAAAGAATCGTTTGATCTAAACTGTCGTTTGACGGATTAAAGGTATTTATCACAGACTTAAAAATAGTTTAATTGATAGACTCAGTGAAGTTTTCAGTAGAGAAATATTGAAGTAATGCCGTCACAAATAATCACATTGTTTTATGAAATTTATAATTTTGTATTAAGTACATGAGAGAAGATTAAATGTGATCTAGTAAACACGAATTAACAACTACAACACTGTTAGCGAAGACACTAAAGCGAAAATTTGTAATGAAAATTGAAAAGTACACTCTTACGCTGTAACAAATTCAAATAATTATTTTAAAACTTTGAAAATATGCTGTAATTATTTTTGTATTTTCTTCCAACACACATTTTAAAATAAAATTGCATATTTTATCTATATCACTTCAAAGATTATGAAATGTGTTTTTTAAATACGGAAAAGTCATTATTTTTATAAAAAAATGTAAATCGAACGTTACTGCTAATTTCGGCTCTGTCGCATAGTATAATTTGAGCAATCAGTATATGCCTATTTGGGATGGAAAACCATACTTCAACTCATATACAGACCCAAATCAAATTTTTCAAATTTATTTTTACAGTTTAACTTATCGCTAGGTTACAGTTGAGGCACGAGATAGAAAAAAGCGAACATACTAGTGCTAATATCCAGAGTCAGAGTTTTAAATTGTACAATAAAAACTCTTATATTTATGAAAGTTTTTTTTTAAAGTCTTTGTCAAATCATTAGAAGTATATATTGTGTTTCAGAGGCATACGTTTGTGCCTTTTGTATTTTCAGTACTTTTGTGTTTCAGAGGCATACGTTTGTGCCTTTTGTTTTTTCAGTACTTTTGTGTTACAGAGGCATACGTTTGTGCCTTTTGTATATTCAGTACTTTTGTGTTACAGAGACATACGTTTGTGCCTTTTGTATTTTCAGTACTTTTGTGTTTCAGAGGCATACGTTTGTGCCTTTTGTATTTTCAGTACTTTTGTGTTACAGAGGCATACGTTTGTGCCTTTTGTATATCCAGTACTTTTGTGTTACAGAGGCATACGTTTGTGCCTTTTGTATTTTCAGTACTTTTGTGTTTCATAGGCATACGTTTGTGCCTTTTGTATTTTCAGTACTTTTGTGTTACAGAGGCATACATTTGTGCCTTTTGTATATTCAGTACCTTTGTGTTACAGAGGCATACGTTTGTGCCTTTTGTATTTTCAGAACTTTTGTGTTTCAGAGGTATACGTTTGTGCCTTTTGTATTTTCAGTACTATTGTGTTTCCGAGGCATAAGTTTGTGCCTTTTGTATTTTCAGTACTTTTGTGTTTCAGAGGCATACGTTTGTGCCTTTTGCATTTTCAGTACTTTTGTGTTACAGAGGCATACGTTTGTGCCTTTTGTACATTCAGTACTTTTGTGTTACAGAGGCATACGTTTATGCCTTTTGTATTTTCAGTATTTTTGTGTTTCAGAGGCATACGTTTGTGCCTTTTGTATTTTCAGTACTTTTATGTTACAGAGGCATACGTTTGTGCCTTTTGTATATTCAGTACTTTTGTGTTACAGAGGCATACGTTTGGGCCTTTTGTATTTTCAGTACTTTTGTGTTTCAGAACCATACGTTTGTGCCTTTTGTATTTTCAGTACTTTTGTGTTTCAGAGGCATACGTTTGTGCCTTTTGTATTTTCAGTACTATTGTGTTTCAGAGGCATACGTTTGTGCCTTTTGTATTTTCAGTACTGCATTTTCGAAAACATTCGTTATTCTTATTGAGAAATATTAAATGGACGTAGGGTAGTCTCTAATGTTCAGGTTTAAAATTTATTAACACGCTTCTAACTATCTCAACCTCTTTATAGTTTTTTTTAAAATGCTATGTAAATAAGATAAGTTTCAACAATGATTACAAAATGATACGAATAACTTTGAAGTACGCTTCCACGTAGCTCTTCACGAAAATAAATCAAAAAAATTCTTTACCAAGCTAAGTAGGCAATCTTTCTCTGCATGTCTATATATGCCACGTTCAAGTAAACGGTGGAGTATACTTTGTCTTGTAAATTGATACTGTATTTATAACAAAACTGTTTTCCAAACAAATAACAAACTTTTAGAATTTCAACTGCCGCTGTAGATACGTCGCTTGGTCACTTACTTTACACGCCGAGCATTTTTCAAGTGTGTCCAGGGAAAACAATCTGCATAACAGTATGTTTGATGCATGTAAGTGATAAGAATAACGCGACAGTCATCTGAAATGGAAGCTAAATTAGGTAATAGCTAGATGACTTTCTAAATACTATTATTATTAAATCGAAAAAAGTAATTAACAGATAAAATAATTAGAAAAATGTATTTGGTTGTTTATTAAATACTTTTAATTTCTGCACTCATTATAAATAATTTTGAAAGTTATAGCTCTATTAATTTCGGGTTAGGTTATATTTTTTGTTAGATTGGGTTTTTCCATCTGATTATATTTTGATTTAAAGCAGAATAAGATCGGGTCTGTGGTGATTTAGGTATGCGGTGTTGTCAGTTTGAAGCCATCTCGCTACTGCAATAGTATATTACCGTAGAATTGGCAACAAAGCTAACCGACCCAGCTAGATGTGTATTTTTCATTCACCGAGACGCAGGAGCCCCCCCCCCCATCTCCGGTCGATTTCAATTTCTTAGAGTACGTTATTGTTTTAAATCAAACTGTAGTACTGACGTATTTTTAACACTTTGGGAAATAATCAATGTAAGATTAGGCTATTCGTGTAACAAAATAATCTGGTATATTTCGTCAATATGTGGTAAGGTACTACTTTTAGTTTTTTTTTCGAAAATAATATAGTTTGGGAAAAAAATACTTTTGCATTAAAATACTATTGATTTAATTTCTCTATTGGAAAATACACATTGATTGGTTTTTTCGGTATTTTTGTATAATGTACGCGATGGACGCTCAATGCATAATTAGTACCTTTGTAGTAAAAGTCTAGCTAAGAGTAAAAGCTCTGAACTTTGTATTACAAGAGAGTAATTTATTCCGTACATGTCACGGTTGTTGAACAGACTACGAGCGAATTACATGGGTCTAAAAGAGATTAAATTAAACTGGAAGTAAGAACAGGGAATATTACTGTGAGAGTTTACCGTGTTAAATAATTGCGCAAGATGATTTTTTGTTTTTTACCAACCGGTTTTAAATTTAAAGTTCAAATAGCAGAAAATATAACAGTGACTTCGTACAATCTACATCATTTTTTTTTCTTATTTCTACACTTGCAATAATTAGGAACCGATACAACAATAATTCAGATAGTATAACGCCAAAAGGGGTAGAAAAGAGATGGCAAGAACGTTGCATGTCTAGACTGAACCTGAAATGCACTACTAAGGAGAGATCTTTCTTAGAGTGATAGAAAGCAAAAATAAAGGAGATTGCTGGTTTACGGTTAACATATTATTTGTTTTTATTACGGCGATCCAACGTCCCCCCCACGCTTGGTTCTGCGCTATCTCAGTGCATTTTCCTGTATTGGCGGGTTGAACAACGCATTCGAATAAACCAGCAAGCTTCTGTTCTCGATATTTTAAACACTCGAAACTGTATATTTCTTAAGATTCGCCGTATTTAATATTTAAGTTTTTTTAATTCGGTTCTCCTTATCGTTGCTGTTGGATGCTGCCGGTCATTTTGAAATTTCAGTGATGGTTGTAGGTGGCCTAGTTCTCAAATTAGCATTCTTTTGGTGTTTTTCGGTACCTTAGGAATTTTCACTGCACTCACGTTTGTCAAATTTAGTTAGTTAATTATAATTATTTTTTATTTTTTTAACTTATAGTTATACAAAATGTATTTGCTTCTTCACTCTTTACTACGTTTCTTTATTACATAATCTTTGTTACATACGTTTTGAATCAAAATCTAGAAATTGTTAATTTCTTAACTTGGGCGGTCATTTTGACCACTCTGTACACCCCAAGCGCTACCTTGATCAAGATTTGTGTTTTCCCACATGCGAAAAGCAGAAATACTATTTGTTGCAATTAAAACTCGCCAAATCTTACCACGAAACGAGCCAATAATAATAGAGTATGAGAACGCTATGACAGATCGAAAACAATGTCAAGAAATGTTTTGTCTGGAAATAGTATTGCACTTCTAATGACGGTGTTATCCTACAGGAAAGCAACAAATCGATAAAGTATATAAATTCCAGCCTAAATCGAGAAAAGCAAAAATCGACCAGCAATTTTCTTTTTTTTTCTGATAATAGTAACGCCCGTCTAAGAAGGCAGGAGCCAACGAACAACGCTGATGGCTTTATTTAGGTACTCTATCCATCTCATCTCGGTACTGCATTTCTTATTCCTGAAATTAAGTAACTATTGATGTCTATGAGATGTGAAAATAATGTGTTAGAATATGTCACTATCCGTTTTTATCTTGACAGTGATACACTGAAGGGCTTTCACATTGTAATTTTACCATCTTATCCCAATGTCTCTGAACAATCGTATTTTTTACATACACATGGCGTTCGTCAAAAAAACCGTATGTGAAGTTGAATAATTTGAAGGTTTCATTTACATGAGTATTGAAACGTAGGTTTTTAAATGTTAATTAGCCAATAACAAAAAAACATCGGCCAATATTAGTACCAGGAATCATCAGAGCAAAACGTAATGATAAATTAATCATGTGAGATTTGTGTGGTATGTGATTTGCAGCAACATTAAATTATAATTATCTTTGTATTGTAAAGTTATAGATTCTACAAATATTTTGATAATAACAGACTATTAATGACCCGAGACGCCTTCCTTCCTTAACAACTGAAGACAACATTTTGGCTTCAATCCCGAGTACATTTGAGTGGTTTAAGGCTTCATTAGTGGGCGAAGAGAAACTTTAAAACCTTGATACAAGTCTTAGCGATACTGTGCAAAAGGTATTTTTGCGAGGAGGATAAACGTTTAGCTGTGTTTTCACTTTTTCGTTTTTTAAATATTTGTTTAATAAAATGAAATATTCACATTTAAAATAAATCGTTAAGGAATATTGCCTTTAATTTTCGTACAAATTAAATTTGTAGAGTAAAATAAAATAAAACTAAAGTTTTAATGATAGACACCCACTAGACAGCTGATGTAAATTAGACACCAATGGTTATTTGTTATATTATACGTGTGATATACTGCGTAGAATAATATTAGAAACCCACAAGAATTCGCCTGAAGGCTTGCGGGTTTTTTAGATAGATACTGCTTTTGGAACGTAAGATACATCTTCAGAAACTATTGATCACATGAATTTGCAAGAACATAGAATTCAAAAGTAATGTAAATGACAGACACAACAACAAATAAAGTACTCGAGAGAAGCTCTCCTATTGAGTTCCGGTGTACGATTACCCCGTGCTGTTTTTGTGTTTGCTGTTAGTTTGTCGACTAAATGGGAGAAATAAACAGTGGTGAAGATGTGCCATTGAAGGAATTCAGGATTAGAGTATCTTACAAATAGCAGTGGCCCGTGTGGCAACGAATGATGTGTAAATACATCATTATAAGAACAAATAATGTAAACTTTTTCCGGTACTGAGACTTATCCAACTTGTCAGCAAATTTAGTAGTAAGACTATAGTTTGTGAGAAGGAAATTGTTAATAACTATTGTTAACAAATTAATTAAGATATTTTATAGCAAGAAGCTTCTCTTTGAAGAGAACATATGATAGTTGTTAATATTACTTCATTGGTGGTATTATAAAATAGCAACATGAGTATCGATGAAGGTAGTGAACAAGAAGATACGGGAAGAAAACAAGATGACAAAATAGTTTCAAAATTAATCCTCGGAATGGCGCACGGGATTCAGGTGTAGCCCAGTATTTTTGTTTAGACTGCGAAGCATCTCCTAAAACTAGTGGAGCGAAGTCTATGTCTTACCTGTTGTTTGTCATCTACCCTACTCACTGAGTCGGTGATTGTCACTCAAAGTGTGTGCGTTCTGTAATTGTTTGCGACTAAAGTTGTCTGGGCTACGCTTGTAGCCATTGTGACCTTTGTCAGATGAACAGAAAACCCTCGTATCTTACTCCACCAAACTTAAGAAGGCAGTAGCACTTCTGTCCACTATGCATGAATGCATGATGACCACAAGATTGACGAAGATTCGTGGGATTTACAGAAACCCGAAATAATTACTTTTTATAACAAGACAAAATTTGAAGTTGACATATTAAAATAAATGTGTGTCAAATACGATGTAGTATGAACTACGGGACGATGGCCTATGGTCCTATTTTTCAATCTTTTAAATTTAGCAGCCATCGATGTGTCCAGAATTTACATTGCTATTAAAGCTGGAGGGTCACCATTGTCAAGTAGTGGTATTATTACAAACATTACTTGGGATCTAATTGTTCCTAAAGTAGGCGAAAGGATCAATGTTGCTATGCTACCTGTACAATTAAAGTGGAGAGCAAGACACCTTCTTTGAATCGATGAACCCCGGCCTGAAAATCAACCTATTGACAACAAGGTTGAGCGCTGCTACAGGTGCGGTAGAGAGAGGGATGGATCAACCTGAAAGTGCTACAACCAATGTGGAGATATGCCCTGACCACAACCTGCTAATATGTGACAATCCTACGAAAGCTACAACCAATAAAACATTGTAAAGAACAAAATTAATATCTTTGTTTGTCAGGGCATAGTCCTACTAATTTAATCTGAAATGTATTTATTTGGTAAAGAACACTTTTTTACATACAACAATGTATTTTAATGTTTTTTTAAAAACCTGTATACTATTTCTGATAAATTATATTTGAAAATAAATGAGTTTATTTATGAGTGTATTTTTTTTAGTTTCATGCTCCTAAAGTTGAGAGTTTTTTGTGGCGTAAAATTAATATAATCGGAGTACAATGTTTATAGCCTATTTAAAATTAAAATCTTACATTTTTGTGTTTTACAAATCAGTTAAAAAGTATAAAAGGAAACAGTTACGACAATAACACTTTTGAAAAAATATTTTATAATAATAAATTTTAAATAAAAAGAGATTGGGCTACAGTGGTAGCCCATGCGCCTAAATGTGTTACTTATAATGACGCGTTTGCAGAAGGGTTAACACAAGGATCACAGAGATATTTCAAAGAGTATTTTTATTATAATTTGAATTAGAAGAAGTATTTATTAATGAAATATTTCAATCACGATTCCGTGAACTTTTTGGTCAATTGCAGTACCGGCATGTATGAGATCATATCGGAAAGATGTTTACTTATCTTAAGTGAAATATTGCTTTTAAGTTGGAATGTGAGTGACAGAGACGCGCTTCAGCGTTCCAGGTCAACGTTTTCCATAAACCGTTGAACCATAACACTTGATAGATTGTATTGCTATCAAGTGTCTCGCTTGCTGGTGAATGTCTTGTCAAATATTTCCCTGACTTTAGTTCTACTGAGAAATATTCCTTTACATTTCTCACAGGTTGCACGAGAAGTATTATTTTGAAATTCGCATTGATTCACTATTGATTATTCTAACGTTTTTACATTTCCATTCTAAAATCATAAAATGCACAAAACTAATAAGGACATATTCTCAATTGACATAAATTTATAAAGTGATTTTAGTTAATCACACCAAGTGATAGCAAAATCTCACACTTGGGACAATTTTTAAAATTTAAAGTACATGTGATTACGAACGTTTGTCATTGCTCTGATTTCCTACTGTACAAAATAACTTTACAGTTTATTTACAGGAATTTAACGAAATTAATTAAAAAATTATACATTAAATAAATAGGTATCTAAATAAATAATCGCTTGTTGACAACATATTAGAATTCAACAATTATTTTTCCCGGACATCGAGGAAGACGATTGAAAACACTTGCGTAAGAATTAAGTTTTTCAAATATTAAGAGCAGAGGCGTGTAGCTAGACTATCAAAATGCTATTGCGAATGGTCCAAATGAATACCAAAAGTTAAATTTAAGAGGTTTAATCAAATTTAAATAATATTTTTATTAGATTGTGAATGTAAAGTATTACGTATAATCATGCTAACAATTAAAATATGATAATATATAGCCTAGTTACTACCATGCCAAAAAAAAAAGAGAATTGAGGTTTGTGTCATGTACGTAACGACACTTTTGAGTTGGAAACTCCAAACTAAAGTTTATGAATTAATTTTGGGAAATTAAATTGTTTGTCAATTTGCAGAGGTTTTTTCATAAAAGATTTGTATGAGTGAAGGAAATTTCTGTAAATATTTATTAAATTGAACTCATTTCAAGTTAAAACATATGGTGTTTTCTCATTGTATCTCTTTCAAATAGACTGGATTCCAAAATAATAAACTAACATGGCATTAACTATGACTATTATGTCAATACCAATATGTAGGTCTAGTACATGCCCAATATATCTCAATTGTTCTATGAACCAATGTTTGGAAATAGAATATGATTTGTAAAAATGTACAGTAACTAACAGAGTCAGTGATGTAAATAAATTGTTTCAAAACTAAAAAAACTTATTTAAGATCATTATTACCTGAATAAAATTATCTAGAGAAAGAATTTAATAACGTCATATTTAATTTATTTCACATAGGAACTTTATGGAGACTTTGTATTATTTTTTAATGCTTAAAGTCTTAAATTTATATAATTTGTATGAATTTTTCCTATTAAATTTAAATATTTTAACAATTTATTCAATGAAAACCAATTGTATTTACTTGCGATAATTATTTTTGTTCTTGTAGTGATATTTCGTGACAATTAGGAAACTTCTACTGAGTCTTATACCTATATGAATTATGCTTCTTAAAATGCGTGCCTAAAGACCTAAAAGTGTTGACGTTCATTCACTAGGGCAATGAGTTCGTTAGATTTATCAATGAGTTATGTGTTAGTTCTATTAATCTCATGTGTTGATCTACCGACGGATAACGACGCGGAGACGAATTACAGAAGGTTTCATCGTGAAGTGATGACCAGGTCATACTAAAAATTCACGAGACAGATCTCTTAAAGTTAACTAATAGATAACGTAAAGATATAGTGATCTTTAGGATGTTTGTTACATGTAGTAACTAAAGGCTGAATGAATCCGATTTGTAGTACTTCTGAGTCGAACTTTTCTTTTTCAACATATTCTTTATTTGATCTATACTATCCTCTGAAAATGCCCGGAATTCAAGAGAACAAATATTTAGAGCACTTTTATAAGCGATTGTTACAAACCACTGGTTACCAGATTTCAAACATCTTAGTAACTAATCGGCTCGAACGATCTTATAGACATTCCTTTCTAGTAAACTAGATTGATTTCCTCCCGAAGTATCCTTTGGGGTCAGATTTTTTTGGTTTAGTAAAATATTTGGTATAAAAATTGATCCCCCTATAATAGATACTGTAATAGCTACTTATTTCCGTAGCCAAATAATTTCCCTTTCCCTGCCTCCTTCGCATTCTAGTCTGTAACAATACGTTATAGATAACGTTGGAATGTCGAGATAAAGAGGTATATGGTCCTTATATGCCATGTGACACAACCGGCCATAGATATTCTATTTCCTTTTTAAAATAAATAACATATATATGGAAATTTTCTATTTTGTTCTGTTATAGTAGTAACTATTTTTGCTAGATTTAAGTACGACCGGCTAATGACATTGGTGGTGCGGAGTCAGCCTCCCTATTAATACTGACCCAGTGAAGGTGTAATACCTAGAATGTGTGACTACTTCCTTAACTTCATTGATTACATTTGTTGAATTAATTTAATTTTCTTTTCCTTTTGTTATTGTAGGAACTCTTTTTGCTAGATTGAAGTACGACTTGCTAATGACATTGGTGGCGCGGAGTGAGTCTACCTATTCATACCGACCCAGTGAAGGTGTAATACCTAGAATGTGTGACTACTTCCTTATCTTCATTGATTATATTTGTCGAATTAATTTAATTTAATTTTATTTTCCTTTTGTTTAGTGTCGAAATAGAATACTTTCTTACCCATGATAACGACTTTTTCAGACCGGAGAAAACTTTGCTCGATATATTGTAAGCAAAAAGCTTCGTCTGTTCTCCGCGCTAACGCCATAACGTACATAACCTCATTAATGCAAACTATTTTATCGCTGTTTGTTCAATTGAGCCTTCCGCAAAAAATCACTTTTATCTCTACATCGATTTTCTTTTCTTATCGACATCCTGATGGTTAACAAAAATTGAAGAAAAACCGAAGGGGAACAGGAATAGCTCTACCATTTCATTAAAGATGTTCCGGGAAACTTCAGAGAAAATAAAGTTCAATCTAAACGAACTATTGATTAGAAATTCTAAGAGAGAGACGTTCGATCTGAACTGTCACTTGAAAGAATAAAAGTATTTATCACGGACTTCAAAATAGTTTAATTGACAGACTTAGCAAAGTTTTCTGTGTGTGAGTGTGTTTGTGTGTGTGTGTGTGTGTGTATTAATTGAAACATGTTTTTGTTTGTTTTTCTTTTATCTCTTTACCAATGTTAACAAAAAAGTGTTACTAACATTATTTAAATTGTGTTTCAAACTACAATTTGATAAATCTAACGTCAACTTTCTACACATCTTGAATCGACGTAAAACGGCAAGAAAGTATTTGTTTACGTTATATCATGTCGTTATTTATTGGCCCTATTAACTTCCGCAGCTATGATCCATGGCGTGCTTTCAATTTTCTTGCCGCTTCACCATCTTCCCGTCCGCCAGTCTCCGCTTCCATTTATAATAGTTAGATCGTTAATTCTCGTAGCGCTTTTATTCGACACCCATATCGTACTCACCGATATTGTTAAATCGGCGTTGCCCTTCTAATATTTCAGGCGTAAACATCGCTAAAAAATGGTAAAGTATTGATGTTCTTAGTTTTACCAAAACCAGATCCTCCGCCTTAGGACTAAAAACCTAAATATTCCTCCTCAAATAATTCATATTTTTCGAAAACACAATAGAAATTAAAGTTAAAATTACAGATTCTTTACTCCCTATGATTTGGACGTTACTTTTACTTAAAAATTTGTTTTAAAAAATAACTTTTTAGTATTTTGTTTGCAGATGTAATTTATTTAACGAATTTGTAAGTGTTTAAAGTCTAAATACGATTTCTCCCTTACTTGGGAGTCAAATGGGTTGACGTTTGATCTAAATCTAAACCCTAATCTTCGCCTAGAGCAAAACTATATTCCACAAAAAGTTTATTGATACATTTTATTGTATATAAATATTCATTTTTTCATATTGTCTATATTTATATTGTGTATGTGTATGTGTATGTGTATGTGTATGTGTATGTGTATGTGTATGTGTATGTGTATGTGTATGTGTATGTGTATGTGTATGTGTATGTGTATGTGTATGTGTATGTGTATGTGTATGTGTATGTGTATGTGTATGTGTATGTGTATGTGTATGTGTATGTGTATGTGTATGTGTATGTGTATTTGTATTTGTATTTGTATTTGTATATGTATATGTATATGTATATGTATATGTATATGTATATGTATATGTATATGTATATGTATATGTATATGTATATGTATATGTATATGTATATGTATATGTATATGTATATGTATATGTATATGTATATGTATATGTATATGTATATGTATATGTATATGTATATGTATATGTATATGTATATGTATATGTATATGTATATGTATATGTATATGTATATGTATATGTATATGTATATGTATATGTATATGTATATGTATATGTATATGTATATGTATATGTATATGTATATGTATATGTATATGTATATGTATATGTATATGTATATGTATATGTATATGTATATGTATATGTATATGTATATGTATATGTATATGTATATGTATATGTATATGTATATGTATATGTATATGTATATGTATATGTATATGTATATGTATATGTATATGTATATGTATATGTATATGTATATGTATATGTATATGTATATGTATATGTATATGTATATGTATATGTATATGTATATGTATATGTATATGTATATGTATATGTATATGTATATGTATATGTATATGTATATGTATATGTATATGTATATGTATATGTATATGTATATGTATATGTATATGTATATGTATATGTATATGTATATGTATATGTATATGTATATGTATATGTATATGTATATGTATATGTATATGTATATGTATATGTATATGTATATGTATATGTATATGTATATGTATATTTATATGTATATGTATATGTATATGTATATGTATATGTATATGTATATGTATATGTATATGTATATGTATATGTATATGTATATGAATATGTATATGTATATGTATATCTATATGTATATGTATATGTATATGTATATGTATATGTATATGTATATGTATATGTATGTATATATATATATATATATACATATATATATATATATATATATATATATATATATATATATATATATATATATATATATATATATATATATTCTATGATTTTTCGAATAACATTTAATGGCGTTTATTGGCTGTCGATCTATAATTTCGGTCTATCTATTATTAGTAATAGTTTATTTACGAAACAACAAACAGTTGATTCACAAAAAACGAATGTACATTAAAAGTGATTTTAAAAAAGTTTGTTAAAATCGTTTTTGAATATAAATTTTAATTTCTGTAACAATGTATTCTATATATAGGCATGAAGAAATAATAAAAATATTTACATTCTAATATATTTGCATTCTTTATACATTTATAAAATGTATAATTTGCAATATCGTCACAAAACAACAATTTAATTAAGATAGGGAAATTGAAATCTTTAATTCATATAAAAATAATTCAAACTATTTTTAAATTTATCAAAGTCTCAAAGTTGTATACTAAAAGAAACAATGGGTTTATGGTTTTCACAATGCTTTATCATGATTCGAACGGATAAACAGATTTACAGTAAGGGATAGTGGCCTGCAAGAGCCCGGGATATGATTTAGGATATTTTAGCTTTGTATTTGGCTTGATGTATGACGTAAGCAACGCTGAGATCGATGATGGGGTGGCATCAACAGGTGGGCCCTATATTGAATCTCATAGCACCCTATACACGGGATTTCAACTCTTTTACCTGCCCTGTTGCACTACAAACCTTATGTTGCTTACAAAATTGTCGCGTACAACTTTTACTTACGAATTAAATGAAAGCATAAAAGATTAATGTTTATTGAAACTACCATTATAGCCGCAATACAAACTCTACCCTTTATGGTTATATTGCTATGTAAAAACATGTTTTGTAACTAAAAATTGACGTATAAAATTAAAGCATGCACGAAAACATATGCTTTACAATATACAATATCCAACGTAGTATCAACATACCTCCAATTATGTTGAGACGTATTAAGTAAAATGCATGTAAACAAAGAAAATTTACCTATATTATTAACATTTCAAACCAGGTATAAGTTTTATATTGCCTTAAATTACTAAAATTAATGTTTATCCCAAACATAGTACTAATTTATGCTACGGTATACTAAATTAAATACGGGATTACTCTACTGTGCCGGAATAGAATTTTCGCTGAGGCAAGGGTTTTATTAAGAAAACAAAGTCATTTTTCTATGGTGAAGACTTATAATTTAACACAGAGCGAATAAAATAGAGGTACAATTTTCAACCTAAAATTCAATACAGGTTGTATAGGATAAACGGGAAAACAATGACGAATTTTCCGATAAATAAGTGAAAGGTAATTGAATCATTTAGAATTCAGGTTATCTAATTCTGACACCTGACAGAACCTTAGTGAGGTGAGAACTTAGCACACAAAAACACTTTATACGACATCTCTATAAATAAAATAGTTTAGGAATCCGACACTCCATCCACAAGGATTGATGTTTTAGGAATTAACGAAATAATTTTTTTTCTATGGAGCTTCGCTAATTAAAATTAATTTTTTTTTAAAACAACCAAACGTCTTTAAAATTTTGTAACGATTTAGTCAAACAAAACTGAGATTAAATTAATTGTTACGCCTTCTAGGAAGGCAATGACAATCACTGCCTGCGTCGATATTTACAAAAAGGTAAACAACAAGAGTTTAAGAAATCTAGTTTGTCACAATAACTATTTACTACCAGCACTATAATTCCATTCTAAACAGTTCTAAATGACATAGTAAAAGGTCTCTATTTTACATACTCCTATGCTATTATTAGTAAGTGGTTATTTTGTGTATCAAGAAAGGTTGCTATATTTAACACTAAAAAAATATCAAATTTATAAAAAGATTATAATTAAAAACAATAAATAGAAAATCAAAAGCAATTCCAAATAATTAAATCTTACTGTATTATAGTTTCCTCAATAAAATTACTCTATCATTACATAAATACGAGTATATATACATTTATACATTCATAAAGTTTTAAGCTTTTAAAAGTCGATTTGAAATTCATTTTTAGAATAATATACATTGTATCAATATATTAGCAGAATTCTCACGGTGCTTTAGGTTTATTGAAATCATACCAAATTTGATTTTGTGTCGACGAGAGTAATAAAATGCCCCGAAGGTCCCAGCTGACCACGACCAATACCCTACCAAATTTCAAATGAGGTTTGCCAGCACGAAATCCATTTTTTTTACATACTGTAGCACTGTTACATATTGTGTGTGTGTGTGTGTGTGTGTGTGTATGGGTGTGTGTGTGTGTGTGTGTGTGTTTGTGTGTGTGTGTGTGTGTTTGTGTGTGTGTGTTTGTGTGTGTGTGTGTGTGTGTGTGTGTGTGTGTGTGTGTGTGTGTGTGTGTGTGTGTGTGTGTGTGCACTATCATTGTTAATAACTGTAAAATATGCTTACAATTTTCTTTCATTCATGTACATGCATCGGTGGGAGAACAATTAAAAACATACATCTAAAAGAATTGGCTCCTTCAACCCATTTTATGAATTGAGGGAGTCTTTAGAACATATTACATATGCGTCTAGATATGTTGTTCCCAATTTATTGTCGTCGACATCAAAGGGAATAAAATATGATTCTTTCAATAGAAAAGATTGTGCACCACTTCGTATTAGCATATATTCCGAAATTCTATAAATATGTTTACAATTACCGGGAAGTAATTAAAACTATGGCTGGTAGTTGTTAGAATACATCATGCATAATGAACTAACCAGACTAATTCAAGAATTAACCTCTTGTTTAAATGGTGAACGAAGCTTCGTGAACAATTCAGACGATAATGGTTGGTATATGTAATGCATTCATTTGTACAGCTAATTTAACGCATAAAAGTAGTAACTAACCAAAGCAAATATGTACCAATTTAATATATAAACAAATATTTTATTATTTCATTATCTCTTCTCACACTTAACTATTCAAACTTCACCCTAAAATCTTTTTGGAAACACATTTTCGATTTTTAATTACGTACTTTCTTTCACACTTATTTATTATATATATAAAGTATATGACAGAAAACATACTGTTAGATGTTCCTTAGCCACGAAACGTTTTACATATATAAACAATGTTTATACGTCTGATGCTTTAACCAACAAGTTAAACGCTATATGCCAGAACAATGCCGCGCATATAAAGGAAAATATATGTTAGTATCATAACTCCAGAGGAGTTAATTTCTACATCTAACCTTACATAAATGTAAAAACAATACACATTGCTTTAAAATAAAAGTCAAATGAAAAATTCATGTTTATAAGTAAACTGGGATAAATCTGAATGTGTTCCAAATAGCAAAAAATGTCTAAAAAAAAAAAATAGTACCTAATTTTTGTGAGGGGGTAATTGCATCTACAGCACTTCACTGGAGACGCCCTTGATATAAAATAATGTAATAATATAAATAGCTTTATCTGAAGGTCCTACTTTAGAACAGTTGCAATAAGAAGATTTATATATATATTTTCAGATCTATTGTAAGCAATGGACTTACGAATCATACTAGAAGTATAGTAATACATGTAACCCATGCACGAGCTCATAAATAACAGAACTGACAAATCTATATATTAATTTCGTCGTAGAGCAATTGATAAAGTGCGGTTTGCTAGTTGCTGTGCTCTTACGTCGGTATCGGAACTAGATTTGTATTATTGTGAAATTAATAGCTTTATTTTTCATTATTTTTGTTTTTACAAAAAGGTGTAACAGTGCTATGAGTAAAACTATTCATATCATTATAAAAAATACATCGTTAAAATGAAAAACAATTGTAAGTAATAATATTCAATTCCCGTAACTCAGATTCTTCTCATAAAATAGGCTTTTGTTTCCTATTATCAGCTTTATTTTAATGTTTATATTCCGGATTTTTTTTCACAAAAATACAGTTTTCATAAATCGTTTCCAAATAGTATAACCAAGTTAGGATTACCTCAGTTCACAAGTACTACAAGTTTACATATTATCATGAACTTAAAAAAAAGTCCAGCAAACGTTATTGGCATTTTCAAAGATCTTTAGAAATCTCAATGTCGCTACAATGATGCATTTTTTGTCGATTGAGAACTTTTGCGACAACAATACCAAAAAGGATTAAATGAGGGGAACCAGGTTGAAGTAGACTCTCCTGGCCCAAATTATTATTTTAGAAACGCTTTTATATGAATAAAAGCATAACGTAAGTTACTACAGTAGAAACGAATTCTACTTATTTAAGACGCCATAAATGAAAAATTAAAAACTATGTATTTAAATAACATTTAATACATTTAATTTAAAAAGTAAATGATGTGTTTCACATGAAAATATATTTGAAACTTATATTTTCAATCTACACTAAGCCGCTGCATATATTTTAATTTCATTTTACGCAAAACAAAATTAGGTAGATATAGAGTGAGTAAAATTCACACATACGGTTTATTGATTGTTTAAACATTAGCGCGCACGCCCTGTTACTTTTGCAAGTGAACCAGTGAGGCTCAAGTGAGCCCACAGAGGGAGGGAGCAACACCAAAGACAAACACAGTTTCCAAAGTGAAGATCAAAGCAAAATTTCATAATTACGTCACAATTAGTAAGTTCTAATTATAGTGTAAAGAAACCTGGCTTCGTACAACCTGAATAGGCAGCAATTATACAAGAAATATAAGGATTTGAGAAACAAATATCATTTCACGGTTGACCTTGACCTATCGATTATGAGCTCTTATGACAATTGTTTTCTACTTTTTGACTATCAGAATACTATTTAATGGGAACGATCATAGGTTCTTGTTGACTTCCAGAAAACCTTTAGAACATAAATAAGGTTTCTTCTGGAGTGCCAGAATACTTTAAATACAAAATCAATCACTGTTTTTGACTACTAAAATACTTGAAGAAATTGACATGTGTTTCAGAAAACTTTTTGACTTCCAGAAAACTTCTAGAAAATTAATAAAGGTTCTTCATGACTTCAGGAATATTTAAAGAGAAAGATGAAAGGTTCATGTTGATTACCGGATTACTCTAAGAAATCTATAAAGGGTTCTTGTTGACTTCCAGAACACTTCTAGGAAACCATCTAGGGTTCTTGTAAACTACCAGAATATTTAAAGGAGACGATCAAAAGGTTCTTGTTTACTTCCGGAATACTCTAAGGAATGATAAGGACGTCTTGTTGACTATCAGATCATTTCTACGAAACCGTCAAGCGTTCTTGTAAACTACCAGAATACCTAAAGGGAACGATCTAGGGCTTTTGTTGACTACCAGAGTACTTAAGAGAAACGATCAAGGGTTCAGCAAAATGGTTTTGTAATATTGGCACAGTTAGGAAACGTAATAAAGTTTATCTTGAATACACCTCAGAAGCTATGAAGTAAGTTTCGTATCTAGTCACACTTCCAATGGCCTTATTTGTGCTAGGAACTCTTTGTATTAGACATAGCATGACTGCCGCTGAAAGCAACAGCTGCTCATTATAACGACCTAAGAGCAGCACTTCACAACCAATCGGGATTCGGTAGGGTGGAATATAGTGAAAACAGTCGCAACAAAGAGTACAGAATGAAAACCAAAATCAAAGAGGAATCGAATTCTTTCAGGAAAACTCTCCTACCGGGCTGCACTGACGTGATTACTTTACAACTTACAGTACTACACATGTAAAACTTTGGAATATTTCCAAGTTACAAGATAAAATACTTCCAAGCTAGCAAGTTGTTAGAGTTCCCAATGCTAAAAGTTTGCAATCCATCCACGTTAATAACTTTGCAATATACTCACGTTTATATTTTTTGGAATAACTCGACGTAAAAAATGTCCTCGTTTACATCTTTGGAATATTCCTGCATTTCCAACATCACAACAGACCCACCTTTTCATTTTTGCAATATTTCAAACTTTACAACTTTCTAATGCCTCCGCGTTTACATCTTTTCGAATACTTTTACAATCACAATTTTCCAGTATTTGTAGGATTACAAATTTGTAACAAGTCCATGTTTCCATTGTTTTAATATATGTGCAATATTTTCCCAATATCTCAAAATTTACAAGCTATACCAAAGCCTATGTGACCCTAAGTGGCGGCGTTTAGTCCTTTCAATAAACTTTAACTCTTCCTTCGATTATTCTTAAATTTTTTAAGTTACCATTATATAATTGAAAGTCACTTTTCTAGGACATGATTGCAAAACAATGTATATTCTTCATTTTTATTTGAAGGTATTACTTGAGCACGTTTGTAGTATCCGACGTATTTCTAGTATGGACACGTTAATTAAAAATAGATTCTAGACAACCAACAAATATTTTTACATGTAGTTAACATAGCTAGTGGTAAGAACGTAGAATTACTATCGTTGTACAGACAATACCTTGCTTTAGTCACTTTAAACTCATATCCTAGTGTATTGAGTTATTCCCTAAACATTATTTAACAATGCTATACCGCATTGCTAGAAAACCATATTTATGTAGTCTTTACATTTAAAAAATGTATGTTGGTTTGTGTACGCTTCAAGAACACAAAACGTTCTGCAGCGAATAAGCTCTAATTTTGACAAGACATACAAACCTCTTCAAACAGCTATAGTGATGGTTTTTATCTATTTGTCGTGTCAATAAAATAACCGCCAATGTATGAAATAGTCACCAATATGAAAAGGTGGAGTTATAATAAAATGAAGAGAGTTATTCTTTTAATATAATTTTCCATGCATTGTGCTTTGTCACGGTGAATATGTTTTTAATAGTTAACTATAACAGTAAAAACAGTAAAAAGGGTCGAGTTTTATGAAATATTTTATGAAATTTACCATAACTTGAAATTTTATTGAATTATTGTAAAATGATAATACAATAATGTATTAAGTATACGGCGTCTCGGGTTAAGTTGAGGAATGGCCTGGGCCTTTGAATAGGCTAAGACAGCCTGGCGAGAACATTCATTAGTGACGCATCTTAGATTACGCCACTTAAAAACGTTAGTGTAATAAATACTCATTATATTGATAAAACGTTGATACTGGTTATAAATTATTTTCAAACAAAAAACTTCGTGTTTGTTTCATGTTAATCGCCCGAATTTAAGTTTGATTTTCTGTGGCAAGGGAAAGTATACGAAGCGTAGCCGGTAGCCGCATTAAAACTTGGCCGATTAAAATGAGACAAACACGCAGTTATTTCTATAATAATAATTAAGAAAACCGTATCAACGTTTTTACCATACAATGCGTATTTATTAGATTGAGGTCTTTAAGAGGAATATTCTCGCTGGGCTGTCCCAGCCAATTCATTGGCCCAAACAGGACCTAATTCCCCAGCTACCTGGTTTGCTTTCACCAAATCTGAGACGAGTAGTGTAAAACCTAACCTAAGTAGTGTAAAATTAGTTTAACCAGAGACGTCGTATAATTTCGTATGTTTGTAAATTTGTGGTTATATTTAGTTATTTTTAAACAATTTTAATGGCTCACAAATTTTGAATAAATTAGTTTGGAATGTATTTTTATCAGCTTGTATAAATCGATAATTCCAAAGGCGGTGCATTCTGTATAGAGTAGTGAAATTGTAAGCAGTTCGTTTCTCTGAGAACTTACAATTTCATTGTTTACGTAAACAGATATTCCTGTCAGTCATCGCAATTGATTGGTGGATTTCAGTGCTTTCAGGACCATTTACAAATATTAGTGAAAATATTTTAAAAACGTTATTCCTAAAAGCAAACGATAAATGGCATACGTTACATTAGATCTCTTTAAATAAAGCATAAAAAACGTTACGATTCCAGGAAAGTTGTTTATTTATGACAACTTTATTACATTTTCTTAATGAAATTTGACAGCCGCATTATTCTTCATATTGGGTATTGTATTCATCGTTTTGTTTACGTTATGTTATGAGTAAAATATGGATGATATGTTCTCCATGTTTCCCTTTTATAAAAACTGCATTAGACATTTATAGAAACTGAAAAAAGCTAATACGTATTCATTCATTCAAAAAAAAATTATAAACAACAAGATGGTCTTACTATAGGCTTGCATTATCAAATATACTATCTGAAATATTTTTACAACAATTAGATAATAAAATTAATGGAATTATAAATTTAGAATATAAAAATGGTAATTGGTTTAGATATGTACTCGTAGATGACGGAATGTATATATCGAACAATTATAATATAAATTGAACAAATATTTTGGATATAAATAATTAAAATCAATAATAAAATTGAATTTACTTATGAAATTAAAACAAATAATTAATTTTTTTTTTAATTAACAATAATAAGAGAAAGTGAAAATTTTGAATATATGATATACCGTAAGCCACATCTAACAAACCAAAGTATACCAACTAATTCTAATCATCCATATAACCACACAATGGCTGTTTTATATAACTCATTATATAAAATGCATAAAATCCCCATGAATGAAGAAAATAAAATAGTTGCATAATTTATCTAATTGCAATAGAAAACAGTTATAAAAAGATAAGTGTTGACAAACGTAATTATAATATTTTTAATAAACAATTTAATAATTGAATTTACGAAAATAATAATAATACAATATGGACTTCATTTTTATTATTAGGTAATGAAATAAAAAATAACACCAAATTATTTAAAAATTCAAATTTCAATATTGAATACAAAACTAAAAATAAAATAATAAAGATATTGAACAACGAAAATAAAACAAATAATATGCATGAAAAAGGTGGTGTTTATAAATTAGAATGCGAAAACTGTAATAAAACTTATATAGGTCAAACCAAGAAAATATTAAAAGAAAGATATAAAGACCATTAGAATGCTTATACAGAAATGCGTATTAATCCAGAAATATATAAATCAAATTTTGCAAATCATTGTATTATTAATAACCACCAATTCTAAATGTGATATTATGTTTAATGTCTGTAAAGTTACAGCAACAAATAAACTTTGCAATTTGTATAAATTTAACAACAATACTATTTCTATTTTAACATATGGTTTATATCTATAATTATTGTATTATTCATTTATGATGATGTTGGTACTGTTTATCAACGAAAAGCTTTGAATAAAAATTATTAAATTATTTACGTATTTGAATAACCTGAATTTTGTTTTGTTTTGATTACTACACGACAAAACTTATTTTGTATATATATATATATATATATATATATATATATATATATATATATATATATATATATGTATTTGAATTTGAATCTCAAATGAACCACTTTTCTCATGTAAGCTATATTGCTGCTAGTGTAAACGTGAATTGGTAAGTGCTAGAGTTATCAAAGACATACCTTCTGTACTATAAGATAAATTTCATAAAATGTTAACAGCTTTCAGATGTCGACTCCTTATCCAGATTTGATTTTTGTTTACCCTTGGTGATATATAAATACGTTACCATTTGACTTCATTGCCTGGTCTGAAGTCCGTTGTGCATTTAAGAGGTAATTTCAGTTTTAGAAGTAAAAAGAACAATATCTTTGATTAAAAAAATTTTAAATATAATGAAATATTAGGTATTAAAATTTTAATATTTGATTTTATCTTGAGTGTTTTAATTAGGCTTAATGTTTTCGGTGTGAATAATTGTAGAATATCAAAATATAATAATATAACAACATTTAGAGTTTTATGAGTTTATAAACTTACAAGAGTTTAGATTTACAAATTTAAATTTTGTACTGCTACATTCACTCATAATGACGACTTTGTAAATTAAACCTTAAATTATCAGAAAGTAAATATTTATTTAAGATTTGGTATTAATTACTATTTATTTAGTATATAAGCTCCCCAAGCTAAGATCATAAGTAAATATATAGTAATAAGATATCTGTAAAAGATTGTAATAATATAATATTATGTATCTGTTACTTACGATCAAGATTAATGTACAGATGTAGGGATGTTTATGTAGATTAAGTAGAGACTCACACTGTTGTAATGGGAGACTCTACAGGATCCATACAAACCGTATTTGATCCAGAGGGGCGGTTTTACTTTACAATTTACAGAGTGTTTAGTGTTCTACTTTATTTCAGTACCACATAGCTTTAATCCATTATCCTCCCGTATTCATAGAGCAGCAGCGTGTCTCGAGTGACTGACCATCGTTAGGACTCTGTTTGTTGCTGAATCTCGTTAATATCACTCGGATTCCTAAGATCACTTGAATTGGAAAGGAGAGAATTTGAGTGTACAAGATTTTCAGTCCAGTCCATCTCATAATATTACTGCTGCTGATATTTATGATGTGTTTTGAGGGCATACACATCATTATATCAGGAATGATTGGTTACGATGTTATATTACAATTGTTAGTATAAATATTACTTTGTTGACCATATTTCGAGTCTCTTGTAAAACTCCGGCTTGCTGTCTAAAATGGAGTGAGTAAATCAAGCAGGCACACTGAAATATAAGCAACGGAAGACTGAAAAAGTATGTGTAAATCAAGCGAGCATACTGAAATAAGGGGGCCAGACGAGTAAAGGTGAATGGGTAAATCATGCAAGCATACTGCAATACAAGCAACGGACACTAAAGGTTAATGTGTAAATCCAGCAAGAAGACTGAAATACAGGTGACGAGATGAGTAAAAGTGTGTTGGTAAATCATGCAAGCATACTGCAATACAATCGACGGACACTAAAAGTGAATGTGTATATCCAGCAAGCATACTGAGATACAGGTAACGAGACGAGTAAAAGTGTGTTAGTAAATCATGCAAACATACTGAAATACAAGCAACAGACGACTAAAATTGAATGTTTAAATCAAGCAGGTATACAGAAATACAGGCGGCGAGACGAGTAAAAGTAACTGAGTAAATCAAACTAACATACTGACATATAAGGGATGAGACGAGTAAAAGGGAGTAAGTAAATCAATCAAGCTTAGAGAAATAAGTACGACTAGACGACTAAAAGGGAGAGAGTAATCAGGCAAACAAACTAAAAGTGAATGTGTAAATAAAGCAAACGTATTGCAATAAGTACGACGGGACGACTAAAAGGGAGTAAATCAATCAAGCAAGCATACTGAAATACATGTGACGTACAACTAAAAGGGAGTGAGTAAATCATGCAAGCATATTGATATAAAACCGTCAAGACAAATAAAAGTGAGTAGTTATCAGGCTTGGTGCAGCTGACAAGCACTACTGAATCTTTCACTTGCATTTGGGTTGCTAAGAGGCTTTGCACATGGCAATTACGTCAATACACACTACAGGCTTACCAAGCGAGGCTGTCTTTCTTATGGAGACGTCAAGCATGTCATCCAAAATACCTTAATGCATGGATATGACCTTTTAAAAGTCCTTTTCCCGTTGTTATAACAACGTCATGCTGTAAAACAATTTCAAGGACATTTTACGACCTCCCTAAACTAGGCTTTTAACACCTGAAGTTAGACAACACTTAATTATCTATATATTTATGGTAAACGTTGAAAAATCATATTTATTTCTATCTATCCTCTTCTTTCACAAACATAGGAATTAAATAGGCTGTTACTGCGAGCCCGACCTCTGCATGTAGCTGAAATATACATCGCTTCACCTGAAAGACTTATAAACCTACTAGTGATAATAGCCTGAACTCTTCCTATACCTTCAAAGAATTATTACAAAATGGAACAGCCCTAATCAATATATATACTGAATTTATAAAAAACTTTGTTACCATAAACAAGTTATAGCTCTTATCCTTGAACGAATATATTTTGGGAAATATAATTGTTTTTTGATAAATTATATTACTACCTACAATAAATTTACCTTATTGTATGTCAAACACATGGAAAGTTACGCGTTATTTCACTAGAAAATTTAGAAAAATATTTACAAATCAGTCGGGATTTTTTTTAGTAGGCCTACAAAGTATTTTTCCAAGACTGGGTTGATACTGGGGTTTTCAATACGTGATACCAACATTTATTAACAAATATTAAGAAAGGTTCTTTAATTTCATTAAAACAAAACTATCGTATTAGCAACATAAATTTTTTCTACCAGATGTTAAAGCTCAAAGAATGCTATTAACGTTTGTTGTCAACATCCACTATCTCACTGTTCACTGCTCACCATGTAATAATTCACAATTCGTAGCTTTTAATAGAATCTAGCAATGCAGGTATTAATTACCGAATTTAGTTTTTGAAAGCCTCTATTAGATGTTGAGAAATGTACTGAATAGAGCTTTTACTCCATAAATTTATTTTAAATCTGTTCTCCTAAAGTGGCCAACGTGAATACTAAAATGTTTATTTAAAACATTTGCATAGCAGCATATGACCCTATACCATTATTTGAATGATTTTTAAAGGATTTATATGTAAATAATTGTATTATTTTATTAAGAATATATTAATTATATCTTCACAACGTATTAATATATACTAAATACATAGAAGATTCAAGTTATTGGAAAACTTAAATTAGAATTTTTAAAATGTACTGAAAATAATTTTTCTTACGAAATGAATTTACATCTGCTCTTTTAAGGTGGTATGCTGGGATGAGAAAATGTGCATATAAAAATATCACATAAGAATATATAAAACAATATCATAAACCCAATTAAATAATTTGTACAAGCTTCATCGAAATAAAAATTATTGTAATAAATAAGTGAAAATTAAAATTATGAAAACCAAATTATGTACCCTAAATAAGTAAGATAATTATTTCAATAGGAAAACTTATTTTTATTTTGAAAAATATATTAAATAAAAATTTTATTTGATGAATTAAATTGAAATCTATTCTTTTAAAATGTCAGACGCGGATAAGAAAATGTTTAATAGAAAATTTCGCGAACGAATTATAAAAGAATACAATAAGTGCTATGACTATATTTATAGAATCTTGAATCAGACACTTTTGAACTTTAAAGGAATCGAGCTCAACCCACCAATTATAAGTTTAGTTGCTAATTATACATGTTAGTAATTGTAAAACTGTTAACTAACGTCTGAATAAAATTTAGTTGCCGGAATAATAACTACCTTTTTATATGATTTACGTAATTCGATTTGGTCTTTTTCCCGAAGTCAAAATTAAAATATATCAAAATACTACTTTGACTTGACTATTTCATTATTGACGCTTTCTTCATTGTTCCAAATTACAACTTCTTCCTATGATTATAAAAATATAGGCACGGGCGCACTCAATAACTAAAACTGAAAAAATGGGTTCGTTGTGGAATAGAACGAAAACCATCTTCGTACATTTTATTCTCTAAATATTCTATACAAACCACACTATCCAAACTCAGACAGGTTGTCAGTATCGTGTCTGGGGGGGGGGGGGGTTGAATAAGTTGAAAGGGAAAGATGGTCTTCCCCACAAATGTAACTCCTCACGGTATTTTCACATTGATTATTTACAATAATAACTAGAAGGCGTGAATAACAAAGAGTATCATTAAAATTAGGTTTAAAGTAATTTTTAAAAAATAATACATTTTGCTAGCTAATTTGCTTGGAAGTTAGATGTAAATTTTCAAAACACTTTTTTTACAGATTGTTTACTCTTGTGGTTTCATTTTATGTTAGTTTTTCAGCAACTGTCTTCTTTTCTTCTCGGCAACATTTTAAAAAATCAATCCTCCTTGTTTTACAGGAAATACAGACTAAATTATATGGTCCTCTACGTTTATCCTTGAATGGTATTAAGTAATGTAAATCTGGCACAAATTTCTATTTTTCCACGAGCTCTCGGGTTAGCTGCAGCTTCTCATCCCCCCTTGGCCTCGTATCTACCTTTGTTAGGATATTTAAAGTAGTTTTTGAACACTTACAACTGCAGCATGTTGTAAAATATTCAATCCTTCGAAGACACTGGGATAGGTTTTCAACGCCACAAAGAAATCCATATATCTTATTGGGTTTTCCCCATATATTAGAGTGTTATATTGTCTATAATAAGTATCCTAAGCCAATGATATAGCTCGTGAATTATATGGAATAAAAGGAGAGAAATAATAGGAAATAATAAATCAATTGTTAAAATTGTTTTTATACAAGTGTTACTATACGCCAGCATACACTATGAATTGAAATGAGGAAAAATTCAGGTACTTTCCCTAGAGAAAAATATTTCCATTTTTTAAAAATCTTAGCGGTAAACGTGAAAGTACGTGCATTACATATTCGAGACACGGATCACGGCTTGGCAGAAATCCATTCTTTGCTACTTGTATAAAGATGTATTCTGTATACTTGAAATTTGTATTCAGCGTAGTCTCGTAGAACTGTGAATAAATTGTCAAGGCGCTTCCACTTCAAAAAATAGGTAGAATGCAGTGGTTGCTAGTGGTTAAAAGAAAAATGTTAAATGTACCTAAAGTATATTAATAAAATTATACTGATTATAGTTATCACGTAATTAATGGGATATTAAATGTTAACATTTGGCCAATACAGTAGAATAATCTAGCATTATAACTTGTTTAGCATATTATAACAAGAAGAGAAAGTGACATTGGTAGTTGTCTGGGTACTGATTATAATTCCCATAAAACCTAGCATAAGTAATTTGGTTTTAAAAATGTGGTTATAAATAAAAAAAACAAATCTTATTTTCACTTACCTGTTTTAGTAAAGGTTAAGATGCTGCAAACATTTTACAGTTGCGCAGACCCCATCCCGTTTGAGGGAGGTATTATCATTGCAGTCAGAGGTTAGTTCTGACATTGGTATGGGCAAACTAAACTAATTTTTGAGCTGAAGGAAAAATTTTAAAAATAAATTAAATTTTGTATTATTTGAACAGTGTTTTTTTTTGGTATTTCAGACAGAAAATGAGTGAATTAAAATATTTTCAAAATTGAACGATTTATTATTGAATATACTATTTAGTACATGTAAGTATTAAGTTATATTTAGTGGCTGTTTAATTATTTATAGTGCTTATGAACGTGCTTCCTTGAAAATAACAAGTCTTTAAAAACAAAACTTAAATTTTATTTCCAACACTACAATTTTAGAATCAGGTAAAGCGTTTGCTTGATTTTATGAGTTTGAATAGAAATTCAATCTTTATTTAACGAGTTTATCATGGATATATGTTAAATAGTTACATGATATCATGAAGAGCGCTACTAAAGATCAATGACCTTTTTTACTAGGATACCATAGTCTAATGAAGCTACGGACGTTACCGTCACCTACGGAAAATGTATATATATATATATATATATATATTAATAGTAATATCTATCTCGACGTTACATTACTTTAATTTGTTTGCTCCTTAAAAATTAATACATTTTTTCAACGAGGGTCTGTTTATAGTATTTTACCCGATGAAAGACAAAGATAATAATTTTAATTCTCCTGGGGACGGGGTAACACCCTAAAATAAGGTTTGTGGAACTGAAAATGTTTTGAACATGACGTCAACGAAGCCTTCTGCAAATTAGTGATCGTAGTCTAATAGGAAAGGTGATAGGATAGAAATTTGTTTTGTAATAGGCAAAAGATGCACCCATTTATCGAGAACGTAAGTGCAAAATGATTGTCGTAGCAAAGAAATGCTGGAATAGCGGTCAACACAGTTGAAAGGGTGGTGGGTAGTCGTAGACTGAGCGTAGAAAGCATCATTCAGTTATCTTAGTTCTCAATTTAGAAATAAATAGTCGATTTCATTCTTGACACGGAGATAGAGAGTATTCAATCACAGCATTAACGACTATATCTGTAAGACCTTATGTTATTGTTCCTACTTTAAACTCAGTGACGTATTTTAGCGAAGTCTTTATTAAACATATCTTGCAGACATATTAGTTAGCCAACTGAAGCTTTGACACATCATAACGTTTTAAATTTAAAATAATATTTTAACAAACCTCATGAATATTTTTATATTAAAATCAAATAATTTCCTAGTTTCAACCCAATAAATTCTCCATGACTCTTTTACTTGTAAACATTTTATGAATTAAGAGATTTAAAAAAGGGCAATTAGTGCTTTTCTCTTTTAATAACTTTTAAACTTTATGACTCAATTTTTTCAATAAAAGTTGGTTGTAATAATCTTGAATTATCTAAATATATCGTAATTTATTATTTGAGGAACTACGTGGTAACTATTAGTTTAATGACGCGTTTCGTTGGCTAAGTTGACTTACTATTCTCTCGTATTGGTTTTCCGTGTCAAAAAACGTTTGACATTTGTTTGTAGTTGTATTTATTGGTGTGAAAGTTGTGTTTAACCTTTGTTTAAATGTGTATGTATAATTCGTGTATATTCAATTCGATGTTGGTATGGATTATTGTGGATGGGTGAAAGGCGGTTTTTGTGGAAAATAATATTGTTTTGAGTTGAGAAGTGGTGTAGTTTTAGGTTTTGTTCTTGGGTTTTATAATCTGTTGTTTTCGTAAATATTCTTTGATTTAATGAATGATTCCCTTGACCTCGGTGTGTAGTGAAATTGTAGGGAGAGTTTTGTGTGGTTAGTAGAGGATGGGGTTTTGATCATCTTTTTACTTATTGTTTGATACTATTTTTAGTAATTAATTTCTATGGCTGTATTACTATGTTTTTGTTTTAAGCAGCTGGGGTTTTAGGTGATTTATTGATTGTTTGGGATATTTGGGAAATAGATTTGTTTAACCATTATGGGTTGAAGGGAAGTTTTGCATACCTTGGGATTTGTCCGTTGGTAGAGGTTGATTGTTAATGGACGATTATCGCTATTAAGGCTTGATGTTGTCACATCTACACGAAGGTACTACGACAAAAATAGTTAGCTTAGTTATTGAAATGACAGTTTCGAAACGCGTCAGAAGTAGATGACTATTTTTTATATAAACATTTTATAAATAGTTATGACTTATCTCTAAGTCAATATTTTTTGCATTGCTGTTGCAATTGTGAGAAGTATTGTTAAGTATTTGTTTGGCAATATTTTTACTTTTAATAGTAAAATGTTTTACTTTTAATTACTTTTGTTAGTTTTGTTATTTTTACTATATTTGGTTATTTTTTACAAGTTACTTTTTTGAGTAACTAAACTTTAAAAATTTGTAAGTGTGTAATTTTAAAACTAGATATGATGTTTTCCTAAGACATTTCTTAGAGTATCTGGTTAGATTAAACTAGTTTTAAAGTAATAATTTGATAAATATAGCTACATTGAAAATATATTTTGTTTTTTTTTAAAATACTGCAGACAATTAACCCGAGGAACAAATCACCATCCGAATCTTTTATCTAATTTGATTTAGTAAAACGTTTGATAAAATTTGGCGAAGTAATTCGTTTTACATTTAAAAGCTCGTTATACCAAGCTGAATGGAATGTTGGCAACTAGTTTTAAAATAAATTCAAATACATTCTAATATTTGTGATTCACTTACACCAGGAAACATAAAAATGTGTTACAATCTTAACTCTAATAAATAAATAATTTTATTTACTTTCACCATCAACTTTGAAATCAACTTTATCGAAATATAATGAACTCTAAGATATATCTATTAAACTAATATTGCGGTGTATATTTATGTTCAAAATGACCGTTTACAAACAAAACATTTGTTAATGCTTTGAGTCACGAACATAGCTGGCGTGGTTTCTTACAAAGTAAATTGATAAAAAAAATATATTAAAGTCAAATATATAAATAAAATAACACCTCCCAAAAATAAAATTAACGAGAGAGTAAGCAATGTCTGCTCCATGGCTTAGATGAAAGTTTTAGAATGAAAGGAGAATACACAATTACAACAACAGCGGATTCAAAATACGATAGACTCAGTCCACAGAGAAGCGGATTGTAATGTTTTGCTCGGTATAAATGTATTAGATTTAATAAACTTCGGATTAAGGAACGTATTACAGAACACATGAAATTCTTGTTTGTAGGTTTAAACGATTACTGGCATTATGGATCTTAATTTGTACACATATTTTCTCATTATATAAATAAGAATATGTATACACATGTATACTCATAAACTGTTACTCAACACTTCGATATTCGAAAAAAGATTTTTATGAGTTTACATTTTTTTTTTTTTTTTAATAAAGACTGAAAAAATTAGAAATTATCGTTTCGTATTTGTTCAGTGGCATGATCACTGCTGTGAGTTACTGACCTAGTCCCAAATGCTTTCGGTGAGGAGTGACAGAAGGAAGTGTTTTTTTTTTTTTGCAGAGTGAATTCAGTTCAACCAGTTTAGCTAATTATAATCCAGGTTGTTTTTGTCATCCGTTGTACCAGACGTAAGGAGAATGTATATACGGAAGTCACTTCTTCCCCGAGTAGTAAACAGGCAGTTTACTGTCTGTTTAGTAACTCGTCATAGCATCGAATACTTTATGTCAATAAATGGATATTTGATGCAACAACATAATTCAACAGCTTTTCAGTTACCTTGGTTACTTTATCACCAAAGTCAAATATATACTTCAACGATCTTGTAAATGAAAAGAGGATCCTAACAGATATGTTTTTAGGATAATGAGAAGTTTTAGGATGGTTTTAGGATTAGAGATTATCTATAGATGGGACGATGGTGCAGGGATGACCGTGGTCTGATCCCGTTTTACGTATCAAATTGTTATACTTAAAAAAAAGTGAAATCTATATATTTTAATGTTTTCCCTCTAAAACCCATCGAAGTTATTTATTATTCTCCTGTCAACGATTTTGTTCCTAGGAGGTCTGTATTATTTATTTCAATTAATATTTACTTAGTATATATATTTTTTAAATTATATAATTTAGGTTATTAAAGATTATTTTAGGGTTTTTAATAGGCCAATTATGGATACTATATTAGGTACCTAGTATTTACTTCTAGGGCAATAATTATATTTTTTCTCTATGCAATTGTATATTAGTATTTGTATACCGCTTTATTTTGAGTGTAGTTAAAATATATTGTTTAAAATATAACTGCCTTCTCAGGAACTTCACAAAAAACTTACTAACTGTGTACTAAGTCAAGACAAAAACTTACAATACTAATAAATTTTCTTTACTTTGAAAAGACAATATTAAATCTGTCACGAATGGTTTAAAAAAGAATATTCAAAATTCCCTATAATGTATAAATTATTATTACTAATTATGTGCTTTGCTTATCTGTTTACAAGCCCTGGTGAACTTACATAAGCTGAGCACTTATATTAAGTGCATATCCATTAAGTATGTTTTCTGAAGGAGAAAACATGAGGGTCCAAATTTAAACAACACAAAGTGCGATACAAATGTCTGCAAGTTTGAACTGCAAGGTTTCGTTACATGGTTTGTTATCTTCATTGGGATGAAATCGATAAAAGATTATTGAAGAAACAACTAACTGTCACAAAAACCTATATCAACTAAGGTTATGCATGACAAGCTAATTTTGCAAAAAATAGGAAATATTAAAACCACTTCAAATCTTGTTATATGAAACTCAGTGTTTTACTCATGACTAACACTATTGACGTGGTTGTTAACTTTTGAAAATTTAAAATATCTTCTCCGTAAGGTTAACCCCGATGTATTTATTATAACTATTTGTAACAAATACTTTTTTTAAATTAACTCACGCATCTGTTCTATCTTGAAAATAATAACAAATTTGCTGTCGAGTCGTGACAGTTTAATTGAAATACACGTTAATTCAGTAATATATCAAACGTATTTTCTCATAACAACTATATAAATAATTACATCAGCATAGTAAATAATATAAGTATTTGGTTTTTCATAAATTTACTATTATAATTAGTATTCAATGTACAGCATTTAATGTAAATAAGTTTTGTTTGTGCTACAAGAAAAATCCAATTATTAAATGAACATCGTCTCTCTGAGAAGCCTAAATTAGGAGTTTTATGTTTTATTCAGTTACTTGGTATGTGTTATTAAGTGAAAATAAAATTAATATATACTTTTTTTTAACTCAAGTATTTACAGACTGAAGAGATTTTTTTTACCTCAATCAAAAATATAATGATGGTCCAATTAGAGAATATTTTCTATAGATGAAGTATTATAAAACAAAGTTTGAGAATATTAAGCTCCATTTCAATCCCTTTTACCCGTTAGCAGTAATTCCCTCTCTTATGATTTTCAAGGGGCTATTACGCCAGTAAGCATTCAAAGACGCCAAAAACATGAATCATATTTAAGTAGAAATGTAGGTGGAAATCTAAACTTCGACGGTTTTATGATATTTAATTTCTTCCACAAATGTATAAATTGAAAAGAATTTTAAAATTACACGTTCCTCTCCTTTCTAATTCCTACATTATAAATTCGATTCCCCTTACAATATTGTAGCAAAATATATATTATTTTATAATATACATTCCGTGACTATACAATTCTATGACCCTAGTTGTAAATTAAAGTTTGTATTAGTAACACTCACTGATGATGATGACTTTGTCATTGGAAAGCATTTGAGTAAATAAATGATTATTTTGTGAGTATTGTGTAAGTTTTTATTTGTTTTTATATATATTTTTTATTGATTGTGCTTTACTTAACAAGGGTTCTCAATGTACTATAACTCATTACTTTTTAAAATGAATTTCTGTTACCTATCTCCTAAATGTCCTGATATATATATATATATATATATATATATATATATATATATATATATATATTTTAAAACAACACAGGTTATTCAAATACAAGAATATTTATTATTTTAAATCCAAAGCTTTTCGTTGGCAAACAGTACCAACATCATCAGGAATGAAAATTTTCATTCCTGATGATGTTGGTACTGTTTGCCAACGAAAAGCTTTGGATTTAAAATAATAAATATTCTTGTACTTGAATAACCTGTGTTGTTTTAAATTATTAAACAAGAAAACGTATTTTATATTTATATATATATATATATATATATATATATATATATATATATTGTAAAAATTTTCCATCGTTAATAAAATATTTTCTCATGCATCTAATCAAATTCAAATACATTTAGTTTTACCTTTAAGAGGGTAATTGGTATTATTACACTTTATTGAAATATGTATTCAACAGCTAAATTTTAAAAAAATGGAGGGGGTCTAGGTAAAATTCAAACTGAGTATCCTCATGTTCGAAGTCTAGTTATTTGGCTCTGAGCCAACTTTAGTATAGCTAGATTTGTACCACACATTATCGTAAATAATGCTCTAGGATTAAAAATGAATGCACAAGAATAGAATAAACAAACAAATTGGATTAACGCTACCAAACCAAACATGACTAACGGAGATTTCGATAGGTAAGCAGAAAGTATCTACAGTACAAGAGACGAAAAAAAGATAGGGTATAAATAATAACAAACAAAAATAGTATTATAAAACCATACATAGAAAGAGAAATGAAATATTACACGGAAATTCGTTTTCTAATTTCCGACATGAAAATGTTATTCTGACATATGTGTATACATATTTGTATGAACTGGTAGTGAGGTACTGAATAAATGAAACATTTATTCGTGGTATACAAGTTTTATTTATATAAATAAACATTACGCCAGAGTTGATTTATACAGTTATAACTCTGAATTCTCGCTGAAAAGAGCATACAAAAATAAAAAACATTCAAGCGTTTGTTTTGTACATTATCTCTGAGGATGATTGCCATGCAATTGTAATGTATGTAAGCTGCTATACTATAAATAGAAAAGTTATTTGTGGTATGGACGTTTTATTTTTTTAAATTACTCGAATGTTTAGTTCTTGTTTCCATTTTGCAAACAAATTACAACCTATTTCATAACATCCAATTTAAATGTTTCGAAAAGCTAATCCACCCCCTCGGGTCGAAAACTATTTTTTTCATGTTGGCCATCAGTTTACTCTAGACAAAGCTAATTTGTTTTTGGAAGAGATGTTACCAAATATACTTAGATGTCCTTATTGTTTAATATATTTTGAATTTGTGGTACTAGTTAACGCTTACTTTAAGGGGTTACACAGTTTAAAACATAAATTCAATAATATTTTCTACATAAATATGTGTTCTCCTATTTTGTTGCCTAAACAACATAATGTACTTACAGCATAATGTACTTCGTTTATGCCAAACATTTTCATTATTTTCTCTAATTTGTAATCCAGTGAGAGATAAGATCGAGCTCGACCGCTAATCGACAGCGACAAAGGTGAGAGAATCGCGGAAACGTTTGTCAGTTACCTATAAAAGGCAGATAGAAACCACACCCTTAACCTAGCAACAAGTAGATCAACAATAATAAAAGATGCATTTTTGAGGCTAGCCTGCTAGTGAAGGGGAAGAGGAGAGTTCGACGGGGGTAGCATTAGATTCGTCTCACCAACGATCTGCGAGCATACTGCGGCAAGTTAAAATTGACGAGGATTTTAGGTAACTGTAAAGTCTGCCAGCAGATAAAGAATACATACTTATTGCGACAATTCGCAATTTCACCCAAGATAAGTGATTGACATGTGAGTAAAGAGAAGCAAAAATGAGAAACTTTGCGAATTACCTACCTAAAACAGTTACCCCCATTACGAGACAAACTGTCAGTGAAAATACCACTTAATTGAGGAGGGCTAACACTTTGATGATTTACCACGTTACTTTCAAAGATTTTCAGGAGTATTTAGCAAGTGCTGCAACCTAGATAGACTCCAGGTATGATTTAATCACCTACAAACTTGTGAAGCCATTCAAGCGCAAACTGTCTCGAAACCTCTCCATCTGACTATTCCGAGCTTTCGGGTAAATTACGTTGCAAGGGAGGGTAAGACAACCGAAATACGTGTAATTACTATATCCTTCGGTGTCTTCGCCATCTGGTAGGTTTGTGCTCAAATTTTAGCCTAATGTGAACAGCGTCAGAAACTGGACCTGGCCATTGTGTATAAGGCTTACAGAAAGAAACTCAACTCTTATTTACCAATAAGGTACAGAGCAAAACTATCTCGTGGCACATTGCCAACTCGTCCCTTATGGCAAAGAGGTGTAATACTTAGGTCTAATTTTGGACCCTATATTGCTCTAGATATCTCCGGTGGAGGAAAAAAGGGACTAACACGGCATCTAGTACAGAAGGCTAGTGTAGCTCATTGGGTATTTTTCTGAGGTTAGCCAATACAATATATTTCTGGTATACAAGGAAGTTCTTAACCCCGTAGGATCATACAGCTTACTACTCCAAGGGGATGTACCAAGAGCAGCAATCTTTCAATAATCGAACGCTTCCAAAATAAATAATTGGGAGCCATAACGAGTGATCCATGGTACATCCGACTCTCATATACAGAGTGCTTAATTAGATGACCACGAGAGGAAAGGCCGCCTCTGTAGCAGCACATACACCCTACAGATCTACTGGCCCACGTGGTATCAGGCACTAAGCTTTGGTCTTGGTTCCAAGCCATAAATAACTTCACATAATCAACTGTTTTATAATTTGAATTGTATGACATTTCAACCGCCTTCAAAGAGCAAGCTGTTAGATAGGTCTTACCTCACCTTGCTTAGTTGTAGTAGCAAAATAAAACTTAAAAAATAATAAGAAATAATAAAAAACCTCATATTTTAAATCTAGATATCTTTATTGCCTGTGTCATTTAATTAACTTTGACATATTTTTCTTCCTACCACATCTGGTTAGGTGAGCAGTAATTCTTTAGCGGCTTATTTTCTTCTGTAGGGTATTACTCCATTGTCTTCATCCTACTATGAGAGGTCAATAAAGGTACTCAATGCTGCTGTGTGAGTGTAGCGGCTACATAACCTATACTTCAGTCAGTAGATACTGAACCATAGAATTTATTTCCATAAAACATACAAGAATTTTATTTTGTCCATTATAGTTATGAGCAACCTCTGATGACAATAGTTAATAACGAAACCCTTAAATATTAAAGAATCTTACTAATTAGCTACCAATGTTTCTAAATTTAAATTTAAGCAGGTAAATAATTACTTCGTTCGTATTTTATGTTTTGAAATAAAACGTAAAATAATAATTTAATTTTAAAAGCCAAGAAATTCAAATATTTACCGTCGTACCTAAACAAAATATTTCGGCGTAAATAATTCAAAAAATTCTTTTATAAAGGAGATCGTGCGCGACGTTCTGTACAAAGCATGTTTTCCGTTTTTAATTTCACATGCCGAAAATTCCCGCTTTTGCTCAATGTAAATTTAAAAAATGAAAACAAAATTACAATATTGTTGAGAATAACAGAGAAAAGATTTTTGCTTCGGTTCAGGATCAATGTGAACCGGGCTTTCCTGTAGTCTAATAAAGCTAGAATTGAAATACAAAAACTACTTCGAAAAGATATTGCGCACTACTTAACAATAAATTAATACCATATTGTTATATGCTAGACAAATTATTATCAAGGGAAACATAATTGCATTTCGAAATAGTTTATAATAATAAAGTCGTTAACTGTTAATTGGTTTTGAAGAGTTAATAACAAAACGAAGCATTACTAGAAAAAGAAAATATTAGCAGCATAATAATACAGCTCATATATTTTCGCACGCAATATTTACTCAGTTCGGCAGTAGAGCTGCTAGTATTCAGCTCTTTGGCCGCATTAGGTCTAGTATTAGTGTCAAAATTTTAAAGTAATTACAAAAAATAAATTTGTAGTAGATCAATTATATACATTTTTCTAACAGTTTACGTAGAAAAATATTGCTTTAAACATGTTTTATTATATTTTTGGCTGTAATTTTTAAGTACGTATTTTAATTATTTAACTGCCTAATGATGTCATAAAGATTAAAAAAATAATAGAATTTGTATTTGCTTGCTATTAATTTAATACAATATGATGTAAAATTGGAAGCATTATATAATCATTATATATGAAACGGTTTAGCTCATTTTTATTAATATACGTATTCCTTGTGACCTTATATTAGTAATTCTTATTACATATATCTTTTGGTGAAAAACAGGCTGTGAAGATGATTCTACGTGTAGCATTATGGAACGTTTTATTTAATGCAATAATGTCAATTTATATTTAACTTCATTATAGCTATACACTCGCTGAGGGGAAATAATTTTGTTTTAGACTCTGATGCAAAATTGGGTTTTATAATGAAAACAATAATTCAATTTGTCTTTTTATTTAGGTACCTACAAACGATTTTTTAAAAAAAAATTATTTTAATATTATCACGAAATGAAGTTTTCTTTATTTGTTGTTTTTCCGTTTTTTTAAAGTTCAGATTTGTCAAAATATCTGTCGATATTTATAGCCATATGGCAATATTTATAAAATATAATTCAAATCGTTGCCTTACCAATAAAATTATTCTGTGACAGTTTAAATTTTGTTTGGACATAATTATTTCTCTCTACTATCCAACAAAAACCAAGATCACATTGACGTGACTTCAATAGCAGTTAGATTTTAACTAGAATGTAAAAGATATTACTGAAATGGAAGTGATGCAGAGAAAGTGCTGGATGTTTTGCAAGGGCTAAGTTAGGAGCCAGGCTATTTTTAACGTCCCAGTTTTGTCCAACACTGGAACTGAAAGCGTCTCGGGATCGATAATGTTGAGAGAGAAGCAACAAGTGAGCTGTGGCCTTAAGCTGGTTGCGTTAACCCAACTTAATTCATGGGATTTAACCTGTCACCGGACACGAATGACCATACGTAAAAGTAAAAACTGAAGGAAATATATATTCGCTGACTGGGGTAGGCCAATAATATGAATCAATAACTACAAGTTCCACGGAATTAAGCTTCAAATAAATTGCTTCTTCTGAAATATTGAATCTGTTATTGCAGTCTAACTGTCGAAATAATGTAAATACGTCATTTCAGCTTCTTAAGCCGAAGAGCGACTTAATAATATTTGAAATATAATATCGGTTGGGTAGGATATATTCAAGAATAATTTTCATGAATTAAAAGATGGATCGGCATGTATTGTGGTGAAAACTATGGAAAAAAGACGTAATGCAGTAATTTTATATAATTTTGTGTAATATTTTGTATTGAATTTATTTCACTGATTACTTAATCAAATATGAATGATTTATACAGCGTATTGTTTATTAAATATATTTATTATAATAAAATATAAATATGATATATTAAATCTTTATTATATTCATTAATAGCAGACGTAAACTCATAAAAATTTAAGCTTAAATAGTAAAAAAAAACTTTGCATGTAATATAAAGTATAAAACATTTTGTAACCCTGGAAATATAACGTTTCGGAAAAACTATAATTCTACGATTTCTTTTTCTTCCATCTCCATTAAACTAGGTTCTATTAACCTTTCAAACTTTCAATCAAAGGATTTCATAGGCATGGTATTTTTCGACAACTTCCAAGTTTGTTCTTAAGAGCTGCAGAATTGATCCGATATTTCCTCATATGGCCGCATTACTATGATGTTTCCTATACTTTGGAAGTCCCATTCACTATATCACACAATTTCCCTGGTAGCACAACCCGTTCATACTTAAATTAGTTCTCCTCCCTAGTGGACAATCTCAATGTGCCAACATGAATATATGCTCTCGATTCGAGAAGTATAAGTAACCTTCCAAAGCTCATAGCAAACTATTGTCAGTGCTCGAAATTCTCTTGGCAAAAGCTCCTAACACAGTGTTTGATTTCGTTTCATTAGAAAATTATGGGTAGAACTTAATTATATTCCTTAACTATTAATGAATTTTGTTTTATAGATGGACATGAATAGTTTTAAAAATAATAATTTTGGTAAATATATCTACAACAAACTTCTTATACACAACATAATGTGTAAATTAAAATTTTAAAATATTCGTAATTGTGTCATAATTTGTGCTTAATCGTTTTTTATTTCCTATTTTCAGGTTAAAAGCTCTCAGCAATTTAATAATTTGATGAGACATTTTTTGAGGTGAGATGACAAATTAAATCTTCTTCAATATACTTATTTATTGGATATAGCCTATTATGAGCAATAAATAACCCAAATTTCATTTAGTTTAAAACAAAACTCCAAGTTTCCAAACTAAAGCCCTATTTCAGGGCTACATTTTGCTAAAGAATATTACTTTTTAGACAACACATAAGTTCAGATATTTGAAATAAATTAACAATATGTACAAAACCACAGAAGTTACAGCAAAAATTTCAACATATTTTCCGGAAATAGAATTTAAAATCAAGTCAGAGTGACCATATTATAATGCGTATCGTGCACTAGTTCACAATTACAGTCCGCTAAATTACAACAAATTTTGTGTTAATTTATTTGTTTTTAGTAATATCTTGATTATATCATTTTGTTGTCGACGTTTTGAATGTGTAATTTTTTATTGATGATGTTTAAAAGGTAAAATATTAAATATGTGCTGAATCGGAATAGAAATTAGGTCTTGAAAAGGATTTCGTATTGTAACCAAAACTTAGATGGTTTTAAAGTTATATAATTATTGATTTACCTTCTACTTTAACTGTATGTATTCATAAGATAAATATCATAAAACTATATGTATTAGTGCCTAATTAATTTAATTTAATAACTTGTAAGACTTCTAAACTCAATCCAGTGTTTTACAAATATAAGTAGAAATTTTAATTGAACGATATAACTTTGAATAAAGGGGTTGGGACATAGCTGAATCAGTTCATCAGAGTATTGAATGTACCTTATTCGAATCCTACGCTTAGGATTTGATGTCTGAGGCAAACTAAGAGTTTTATTTCGCATGCATGTATATAGGCCACTGTTCTAGAATTTTTAAAGTTTCACTGAACATAACTCTAGCTAACTGGACGTTAGATTGGGTACCGTATACGTCGATCACACAAAACCCATATTTGGGATTTCACACTAAAGCTGGACCGTGAGAAGACAATCAGAGCAAACATCGCCTTGTCACTAAATACTCAGTATTTTCATGGGAGTTTTCAAATACAACGTCAAGCCGTGTCGAGCGAGGCCGAGTTAAGCAAAGCCGTTTAGTGCAGTCCTATATGCCCCCAATTGAAGAGTTCTCTGAAAAACTGTTTCTGCCTTCGTCCAGTCTATTCTGTGTTCCAGCCTAGAGGGGTTAAGAAATATTGACGAAGTTCGTATAAAATTTCTAAACAAATGGATTCCATTATTACAAATTTATTTATGTCACATTTTGAAATATCTCCAAAACAGTTTTTCATCTTCTCGGAGTTTCTCATATAGAGTTACGAACTATCCACTAGTCTCGTGAGCATTATTGATTGTGAGTCCAATATCGTCTTTTTTCTCCCACTCAATCATCATTAAGTGAGGAACTATCCAATAACATCATCATCATCAAAGTTGATGACATTATTGTTGCACTATGCTGCAACTGAGACTGATAGGAAGGTAACACTGCTCACTACATGGCTAGGAAACCTTCCACGTGTGAATTGGCTTCAGTGCGAACACATAGCATATCTTGGTCAGCTTGGTATTGCTTAGCTGCTCAACTTGGTTCGTCTTTGGTTATGTATCACGCATAATGTAATTTAGTTCACAGGGTGGCTGTTGTTAAAACAGTGTGGCCTAATACAAGACGGAGCATTAGCATACGTATAAAAGCAATATAAATGCACTATCCACATGTTTAAGCATTTCGAGATTCAACTTTTGATCAACAACTTATTTCTAAATTTTATACAACAGGAATTTAGATAATCAAAGGAAATTCGTGTAGTAGAATAAAAATCGCCTATAAAATCTGTTTTGAATTATAATATGCCCATGGGTTATTGCTTGTATATTTATCGGTAACAAACAGCTAAGGTAAGATGGAGCAAGATAAACGACCCTTTGAAGTCCGTACTAAGAGGCGGGTTCAGTTTCCAAAGCGAAGATCAAAGACTGATTTTTAATTAGATCAATATAATTGCATTGTTATGAACTCGAGAAACATCATTATCGGCTGGTTTCATTTGATTAGTATTAGAATGCACAGCGACGGAATTATTTAATCCTCAGTTTAAAATACCGGGGTATATCTACTTCTCAATTTCGACAAATTTTCTTTAAAGATAATATTTAATACACGCTTCATAAATATAAGTACTCATAAGAAACGTCTACTAAAAAAATAATACTAAACTGTTTTGTTGTTTAAAACAATTTGTAAAAATGTTTTTGTGAATATTCTTGTCCATGCAATCAATATTGCTATTGAAATATAATTATTACCCATAAAAAACATCCATAATTTTTATATATAACTCATAATAATGAATAAATATTTTATACAGTAATATTTTTAAGAGAAACGTAGCATTCAACGTATATTCCATGCCAGAGTCAATTATATTCCTTCACTTCTGATGTTGCAAACTGCTGTCTTTTGGAGCTTTTAAATAACACAAAACTTTGTGAAGTACATTTTTACTTCAGCTACATGATACCCCTAATGGCTTGTAAAATAAAATCAATTGTCAATTGTAAACAAAATGGAATATTTCAGTTTAATTGCAGAAAAGTTGTTCAATCATTTTTAAGAACCCAATATAAG
>JBAIZL010000005.1:256038322-256110822 GCA_036971475.1 Prosapia bicincta
ATTTCTTTTAATTTTACTAATTTATTAAACCAGAAGAAATAAGAGAAACGAAATATTTTACACATTAAAACGTTACACGAACTTTGTAAACAGAGAAAAAAATGTTTTTTGTTGTTGTTATATTGTGGAACTTAAATATTAGAGTATGAGGCGTCGACAATCCTATATTTGACAAAATAATTTCATAATGTTTATGTCCTTGTATCTGACAAACTTTAGAGATATCTTTAGAAATGTTATTTTTTTAATTTTAAAGATCCACCTATTTTTCTTCCTTGATCAGACAAAATATTATTATCTCTTGGTATATGTCCTACAATAAGCTGAAATAGAACATTTCCTTTATTCCAGTTATGGAAAAATATCTAAAGAAGAAAACCTTACCATTTTATTTTATCAGGGGAACGTAAACGATATTTTTCTGGGGAACGTAAACATTGTGTAGAAACAAAACTTTCGGAAAACCTACATTATGTTTGATAGGCTACATCTTGTAAGGCCTACATTTTTAATGCTCTCTTGTTTCACAGATTTGATTACTTAGATCTTCTAGCTGTTCATAAATGTCTTCTAGCTTTCTCTTCTGTACAATCCTCTTCCGCCGACACCTTTCTTCTATCCAAAGACTTTTCTATCTCCTGGTTTATTAAAATTCTTTTCAAATTTTTTTTCATTCGCACGATGTAATGTTTGACAGGAGTAATTCATTATTTTCTACATATACAGCTACTTCAGGATTGCATTTTCTAACAAATATTACTCTATTCACACGCGACCCTCAACGCTATTAGGGATTTAGACGTATTCTGGGTTCTGCCGGGTTAACTTTTCTGGAGCGTTTCAGGGGTGAATATATCGTTAAAAATAGACTCCAGAACTGTTCTTGGCAAATGTTTGTGATCATGTACTCCAATGTTAGCTATAATCTTTTTGATTATGGACCAGCTTTCTACTTGGGATGGGGTAAGCCTACTGCCTAAGCCTTCGGTTGAAAATGCCAAGTGAAGCCCCTAAACACTCATTTCCATTTAACAAACTTTTTCATTGATCTAGAAATTTTCCAAAACAGAAAAACTAAGTTATCATCACTAAAACCGACTACTATAGCCCAATAGCCTTCACTACTACTCATCCTAACAATCAAGAAACCATATGTAATCTGAATGCACAATACAACAAAAGTTGAAGCAGCAGCAGACTGACAACATTACAGGGCTGCCAAAATGCAAAAGAATTTTGAAGTAGAGTTCTAAGTATAGAGCTATACTATAAGAATTAAAGGCTGTTACGGCTATGTTTTTCAAACGAAACCAGATAGTGTTTAAGATTTTTCTAGTAATAGGGCCTATATGTGGCCAAAACTAAATCTACAAGTAGGCCTACATATCCAAACGAAATTGTTTTCTATTAAAGATGATAGAATATAATATTGACTTTCCTAACGAAAAACAGCCTTCGGTCCTCATCAAAATCTAGATACATTGGTCCTAAAAATATTAAAATGATATTAAAATAACATTACAAATATATACTGTTAACAATAAAAATAAAATTAAGCAGGAAATGTGTTTCAGTAAATGTATGACACTAACAGAAGATCAATGGCAATAAATACACTAAACACATACACACCTACATACACATACCCACAAAACCAACACACCCACACACAAATATATACATATATATATATATATATATATATATATATATATATATATATATATATATATATATATATATATATATATATATGAAGTTATAATGGATAACGTAAATATCAAAAAAAAAAAAAAAAAAAAAAAATATATATATATATATATATATATATATATATATATATTTATATATATATATATATATATATATATATATATGTATATATATATATATATAAATATATACATATATATATATATATATATATATATATATATATGTATATATATATATATATATATATATATATATATATATATATATATATATATATATATATATGTATATATATGTATATATATATATATATATAAATAAATATATATATATATATATATATATATATATATATATATATATATATATATATATATATATATATATATATACTCCTAAAGAGTCAGCCAAACCTATCAGTGGTCCCTTTAATGAAAGTCTTTCCTCTCGTCTACGTCAACTGGAAGTACACTTTGGGGGTTCAAGTTATCAATGCGCTCTCCATTTACACTACCTCTGTTTTTAGATTCACCACATCAGTGAAACTAGATATCATTCTAGCAAATATTCGAAACTGCATTTACATTCACTTCAAAATGTACGGATGTACATCGGTTAACTATTCATCATATTTTTCGATCTGTGATATATATATATATATATATATATATATATATATATATATATATATATATATATATATCCTTATCTACATATAAATACTTACAAAAAGGTGTTTATATTGTTCCATATAAATTTTATATTGTGACATGGTAACGACCCCTGTTTATAGAGAATGTTTACAGAAGGGAATATTTATTTTGGCCATGATTCCTACTTTAGCACAACAGTTGAAGTCTCTGCTTAATTCCTTTATCATTCGTTTAAATTTTTGTAAAGAACATACCTTTTACCATCATTAACAATAACAAGTGTATTTCTCTCCCCTCTATCTCCGTAGAGTTAGATAATCAATATTTGTAGCGTAAATTTCTAATCCATTTTGAAACAACAATGTTTTGTTTCACGGTACCATTAGTAAGAGATTTTATTTTGGTTTCAGCTATATTGAACATTCCATTTGCAAAGCATAAATCGCGAATGGCTTTCAATTTGGCCGCGTTTAAAATTAATTAGCTAAAATCAATATTCATTAGAGTTTCCCGCTCGTCGTAACGCGCTGAGCTTTGCTTTGTTAAAACATTTGAAATTAAAATCGCTTTACCACTAAATAGATTGTGACATTGTAAAAATTTTTGTCGTTACTGGGTGGATGTTATTGTATTAGGTTATTTTTATAAATGTAACTTTAATATATTGGTTTAAATTTAACCTGTAGACTATTAGAAACACAAAGAAAGAATCACGGTAAGTGGTACCAGTTAATTAAGGTACAATATGTTAAAAAAAATCTATTTACAGTTAAAAAGAAATGGCAACAAAGAAATTAAGTATTACTATTAAACAAATATTCAATTATTATGTTGAGAAAATATTAAATACTCAACTAAAAGTAAAAAGCTTATATATATTTTTTGGAAAGGGAAAATTTTCAAACAACAGTGTTTAATTGACTTAAAATAAATATTAGAAGAAAACTTTAAAGAATGCAGTTTAATTAATATAGTGTACGATTGTACCCTGGAGAAAAATAAATATTTTGTCCGTTATTGTAAAGCGAAGATAAATAAACAGAACGTTCTACTAAGGCTGGAAGGAAGACTGGATATTATGTGTGAAATGAAAATGGAAATTTTAATTTAGTTTTCTATTCTAAAAAAACAATTTTTTTCAGATTTTGTGTAACGAATGCGAGGCATTTTTTAGGATTATTGGAAAGGGTTAAAATCTTCTGAACCAAATTTAAAAAAAACCTATAATTAGAATTGAATAAGAGACATTATGCTATGAGAGTTACAGTATTCTATTGTGTTTCATACAATATAATATTTATAATACAAATTCGATAAAAATTGAAATTTTTATTTTAAAATTACTGTTAACTAAATCAATAAGCTGGAGTATATAAATGAAGAGTGTAGAGTGAATAAATCATAAAATAATTTGGAAATTATTCATTTAAAAAATGCACATTATTTAATAAATACTTTAATTCAAAAAAATAATTTCTATTATTTTGCTATTGGCGTTCATACCAGTGATACAGTTTGAGAACAATTGACGTACGAAGTATCTAATAATTAGGGTAAGATCTGTCTGATACTGAATATCACCTCTTCCGGCAATATCGTTATTAGGAAGTCATTTCATTAAGTCTCTTCCATCGATTAAGTCTTTTCCATTATTTTCTCCTTCATCACAAATCACCTATAGGACTAAAGTTGAACGATTCATTGACTTGATTCAGGCCTACGTTATCTGTTCGAATACAAAGCATCTTGTTAAATGAAAATATTATTTTAGTATTATTATATAAAAAAAAATTGAAACCTATTTAGAACCATATATAAAGGTATATTATGAAATATATTTTCATGTTCATACCATCTAAATAGACACTCTGGAGATTTAAGTGGCAAAAAACCGTGGTTTACGTCCAACTAGCGATTATATGCCAACCCACCACTAAATGACACGTGTGGAACCGGCCTCGGCAGGTATGGACGAAAATCACTTAATCCTAAGCACTAATTTTGGACCCTGAGCGAACAAAGTTCCTTAGTTCGAGAGTATGGCTGGTAGTCTATCCTCTGTCCGTAACATCTCTCGCCCATGTGGAAACGCTGCGTTTTTGCCCACCCGTAGAACTTTTGTTACACGAAAGATGTGCTTCGATCACACTAAAAAATTCCTGCTAATTACGATTTTTGCTATAAATCTATTCCTAATAGAGCTTTAATATATCTGAGCATGGTCTATCCAGCATGCTCAGAGTCATGAAATATAAAACCTAGATATATTTGACCTGGTATAATCCATTACAATTAATAACCTAATAGAATTTTGGTGTGTTATGTTATTGGTAAATTTTCTGACTTAAAAAGTTAGTTTCTCTTATTGTTAGGTTCATATAGTTCTAATATCAGCTTTCTTTTCCCAGACAACTGTTGAAAATCTACTGAGTAAATCCTCTAAATCAAAAAACAACAAAGTTTCATATATTCAAGAAAAATGTAATATTTGTAACAGAGCTCAGCTTGTGAGCTCTAAGTCACATTTAAAGACTTCTACGTAAGATATGGAAACGTTTTCATACTGTAGTTCTGAATATGACCAAATACAACATATAAATATTATGAGTTATTTTCAAAGATAAAACTAAAATAAATAGAGAAATATTATTTTTGGTGTAACAGGTACTACCACAATTTTTATACTAGTATCACCAAAGCCGGATTTTCCCCTTAAATATTGTATTTCTTATACTAGTATATTAGTAAACTAGTATTATTTAGAAAACTTAGACAAAGATACTAAATTAAATAAACAAAGCGGAATAACGGTTTTTTATTATGATGATAAATTAAAATTAAAATAAGTGAGAATTGATTTCTCAATAACGTAAACAAATTAATCCTACTAAAAATATTGTGTTATCAATTATGATTATAGTAGCTCTAAAACGTTCGTAGAAAGACAAATAGGCGTAACAAAAATACAATATATTTAACATTTTAAATTGCTATATTAAATTGAAACAAGTCATATATTAAAAAAAAGTTAATTTCCACTAAAATCAACAAAGGAAATTTTCTTTTACTTCCTTTTCATTATAATACTACAATTAATAATAATATATACATACATATGTCAGAATAACAATACTAAGTGGAAGAATAGGAAGCGAATTTCCTTGCAGTTTTCTATTTTCCTTTCTATTTATGGTTTTGGAATATTATTTTTGTTTATTACTATTTATACGATTTTTGTCCGTCGCTTGAAATATATTGTAGTATCTTAGTAAGTATAGAAATAAGTCTATTTACTAGAGTAATATTGTGTAAACGGACAAGAGCGAGTGAATTTAGAACGGACTCAAACTTGACGAAATTACCAGATTCCAAGGCGGAAGATACTTTTTCTTGAAGGTTTGCCTTTTAAATTCAACAGAGTACTAAAACTAAGGTAGACAGAATGTTCTTTCAATGAGTTATTCTAAAAAAGGTTTTTCTTGTATAACAATATGATGTACCTCAAGCCAACAGTTAGCGATAAAAGAATTATTTCTTTACGCAGAGCTGTTGTAGTACGTTCCATTTTGTTCTAGTGCGGGGTGTTTATTTAGCCATGCACAGCTGTATCATTGCATGTTTTATGATTGTATCAAATTACCTAATACTATGGCTATACTTGCAAGGAGAGGGTCTCAACTAGTAGCATTAGGATTCAAGAAAATGAAAATATCTCCGACATAACTTCCAATGCTGTACGCCTACGCCTATAAAAACTGAATGACATGGATACATTTATCGTAAAAGATAAAGGAGATTACTTACGCAAATAGAAAGCCATGACCACCTTACTAAAGTAACAGTTACTATAACGTTCAAAATCGGCAACGGTTGTCTGAACACATCTGATTCTAACCTAGGGTCTCGGATATATACCACTTTTCCCTTCGGGTTAGAAGTCCTACTTTAAAACTTAGAATTTCCCATAGTGTTTTACGAATTTACCATCCTTGCTATTAGCCTACAATGTAATTATGTCGTAACTGGGTCCTATCAGAGGGGAGGAAACACTGGTTTTGCCATATTTGTACTCCAAATTACATTCATCAAATTGTACTCCGTCTGAAATCATTGTATCTAGTTAAATTAAATATTCCTCTGATGTTAGGTACCTGGTTCTATTTAGGATACTTACGGTACAATTTAGGAAACCAGTTTCCCAAATTGAACATTTCTAGAGGTTTGAAATTTTACTCGTTTATTATAAGTTACTCAATCTTGAAGGGCTGAATATATGTTTACAGTTTTGTCAAATACCATAATATATGACATTGGTGTTATACTGTATTTACAATTTATTAGTATATGAAAAGAGGTTTTTATATAATACTTGTTCAATAAAGGCAACTCTCCCTTAGGTCTATTTAAGGAAAACACCCTGCTTTTGCAATATAATGATTTTTAATCATTTCCAGTACCATGGTAATATGGTATTTTTTTAGCCCTGGATATTCCCAACTGCACTTCTTTATCATTTGCCAGGGGTATGTGTCACGAGCAAAAACATGTATATAACACTGATACAGATAATAGGTAAGGAAATTAAAAAAATAAACAAAACTCAGGAATTAATCATTTATTGACTCATACGCGTTTCAATGACAAAGTAATCATCATCAGTGAGTACTACAACTACAAACTCTAACTTAAACTACTGAGTTTGTAGTAGTAATACTCACTGATGATGATGACTTTGTCATTGAAACGCATATTAGTTATTAATTGATCAACTGGTAAGTTTTGTGTATGTTTTTATTTGTTTTAACATAACCTCACAAGCTAAGCTCAAAGAATAGCAAAAGAAATTGAGTTGGTTAACTTTATTTAATAAATTCCGTTTGATGGAATTTATTAGGTGTTCTTATTTACAAGCACCGAGTATTCTGTCGTATCCTTTGCCCTCTTAATTCAAGTAGTAAGTAGCACTGCTCAAGGCAGGTGATCCTGAATTCAATAAATTGATCCTTCTTATATCCTCAACCAGGTGTATTTTATGTCCTTCACCTCAATCCCGCTCATTATAATAATTCATGTTTCTGTAGCCGAATAATATTCACAATTTTGATCACATAAAACTAATAGAGTATTCAACACGTCACTTGGATTATTACACAATCTGATACAATTTGTGTATTGTACTGTATAACTAAATGCCCTTTGAAATCGATATAATTTACTATGACTGGGAAATAATATACCTCTACATTTCCAATTTTGCATTTTAGGCAATTCTCGCGTAGTATTTTCGCTAACAGGATACCATTATTTATTATTCTATATGTGAGTTTATATATATATATATATATATATATATATATATAATTAATAAATTAAAAATATTTCATAAACAAGAATACTTTTAATGAATATGTTTATTCAAAGCTTTTCGCCGATAAAATAGTATCAGCAACTTCAGGAAAAAATTAACCAAAAAACTAGATATATTAAAAATGAACAAAGATAAAAATAATGAAGTAATCATACAACATCATAAGTTTCACCCTAATTTTGTTAATTTAACAAATACTAAATTCAGCCAAAATGAAATAAAAATTTTAGAAAATAATAATAAAGTCAACCTTAAGAAAGATATAAAAAGAAATATTGATACAATAATAACAGATACTGAATTGGCGATCAATAAATTAAAAGTAGAGGGACAAGAAAACATGCGAATAAAAACATCACATGAAATAATAAAGTTAATTAAAAATAAGAAAACTAATCATACACACATAAAAAAATACTCGCAAATTCATCAAATTAAACAAAAATTACAAACTAATGAGCTTATTTTGACAAGAGCTGATAAAGGTAATGCTGTAATTATTATTGATAAACAAGAACATATAAATAAAACTGAAAATTATATATCTAAAAACCAATATACAGAAATAAATAAAGTTCCAACAGACAAATATCAAAATCAAATAAAAAATATAATAAAAACATCATCTAAATTATTTAATCAAAAATATACTAATAATTACATAAATAAGAATCCTAAAATTCCAAGATTAAATGGACTAATTAAGTTGCACAAAGAAGATAAACCAATTAGGCCATTAGTTAATGTTACAATTGCTCCTTCTTATAAAATTTCAAAATATTTGGTTTTATTACTTAAAGATAAGGTAAAATTAAATGATACTCATAATATAAAAACCTCGATTGAACTTATTGAAAAATTAAAAGATATTAAAATTGATAATAATACAAAACTAATATCATTTGATGTTACTAACATGTATATTAACATACCTATAATGAAAACACTTGAAATAATAAAAAATAATTTAGATACATTTGAAAAAGGTAACACATTAACACAATAAATAATAAATACATTAAAAATCTTATTAAATCAAAATTATTTTTTATATATTAATAAAATTTATAAACAAAAGGATGGATTAACAATGGGCTCTCCAATGTCCAGCATATTATCGGAAATATTTTTACAAAATATAGACATTGATATAGATAAGATTATTAAAACATATGATCAAAATGGACACTGGTTTAGATATGTAGATGATGGATTATACATATCAAATAATAATGGTTCAAATATTGACAAAATATTAAAATGTATAAATAATATACACGAAAATATAAAAATTACTCATGAATTTGAATTTAAAAATAAAGTAAATTATTTAGATATTACAATTACTAGAAATAAAGAATCATTTGAATATAATATATATAGAAAACCAACGCAGACAAATCAAATAATACCTAATTATTCAAATCATCCATACAACCAAAAAATGGCAGCGCTTTATAATTTACTACATAGAATGCACAAAATACCAATGAACTTAAATGATCAAATAAAAGAGAAAAATATAATATATCAAATTGGTTTGGAAAATGGATATAAAAGAAAAACTATAGATAAATTAAATAATAATATAATAAGAAAACAGAAACTCGAAAATAACTTTGTACCTAATAAGAGAGTAAATATTTGGACAACTTTCACATTAACTAGTAACGAAATAAATAAAATTTCAAGATTATTTAAAGAAACAAATTTACAAATTACATATAGAACTGATAATAAAATTGAAAATTTAATAAACAATAACAAAAATCAAAATAAAATGCAAGAAAGAAATGGAGTATATAATATAAAATGTCAAACTTGTAATAAATTATATGTAGGACAAACAAAAAAAAAATTAAAAGAAAGATACAAAGAACATTTAAACGCTTATATCAGACCAAATATATACAAATCCAATTTAGCTACGCATTGTATTAATAATGGACATGAGTTTTCGGAAATAGAAAATATGAAATTAATAAAAGAATTAAATAAAGGATTAAAAATGAATATATTTGAAACATTGGAAATATGTAAGCATAAAGTTAATAAGAAATTAATTGATGAACAAATTAAAGTGAGATCAAGGCACCAAACTATTTATAAAGTCATTGATGTTATAGAAAAATTTACATAAATTGCAATACTTATAAACCTATGATTCTTTGTAGTACATATGATTTAATTTTGTAAAAGTATTTTATTAGATAATTATTTTCCTGAAGATGCTGATACTATTTTATCGGCGAAAAGCTTTGAATAAATGTATTCATTAAAAAGTATTCTTGTTTATGAAATATTTTTAATTTATTAACTATATTACAAGAAAACATATCACCATATTTAATATGTATATATATATATATATATATATATATATATATATATATATATATATATTTATTTATTTATATATATATATATATATATATATATTTATTTATTTATTTATATACACAGTTATTTCATATCATTAATTATCATCTAGATTGCTAATTTTAAAACCTCATCTTTTTTGTAACTAAATTTATAATTACGGACTATTTTCATAACAGTTTTATAAATAATTTTATAAAAACTCTCCTAGTTTTCAAGGTTATAATATTTTCAATAATTGTGTAGTTCATTTCTTGTTATTTAATTTCCTTTGTCTGTTCAATTAAAAAGACTACCGTATTCGAAAGAATATTAAATTACTTAAAATTATTACAACAATACATTTAAGGTTAGTAATATCAATACTTAAAATTTATTTTTAATTTATTTAAATAATAATTATTATAATATCTGGTGAGGTAACGAACATTTAATGATATTAATACAAACTCTATCTATTTATAAGGCAATATTATGGTGGAATTGCAAGTGTATCAGACAAGTTTAGCTATTACCGCCTTAGAAGGGACACGCATAGGGTATAATACCCATAGATGATATAATGCAGGGCGTTACTGAGTGATCAGGTTGAAGAGAGGTGTACTCGGTAACAGTATGGTATTGGCATATTCTGGACAGCAAACCATTGCAATAAAATAAACCTCGATAAGCATTTCGCTATATCGTATTCCGACACTGCTATAGAGATTCAAGAATTACTTGAAATATCAATGTTTAATATCTTTCCACAATTAAATAATATAAAACCTACTAAAAGGGCAAGACAATATTCGTCGATGTTTCAGCAACTTACATTTTCCTCTTTGAATAAAGTTTAAAATTATCTACAATACGGAAGGAGTTATATTGGTTAAAATATAAATTTGTTTTATTCTAAAAGTTTTATCTTGATAATGGCCTTCAATAATATTTTTAAGTCTAAAAATTACTCTGATATTAAGAATAAAATATATATTATTATTTAAGTTTATTGACTTGTGCTATTCCTCAAGTTACTGTTTATTGTTTTACTGGCTACGTCTCGTCATATTCATTTTATTAATTTAATTTCCTGTATCACTATTGATTACTATGCTTTAGCTATTATTGTTACACCATCAAAAATCATGTTCGTAACACAACTAGATTTATAACGTTATCACATGTATTGTTGTTATACACAGTTATAGAGCGATTATTTTACTAGTTATAGAAAGAACAGTTTTATTTTTTTGTACATTTATAAGGCAGTACTCGTAATTTTGTTTGAAATTTTTTGCGTTGACTATGAAAGCATTTTGATTGGAAAGATATATTGAGGTTACTATAAAGTTTCTTGTGAATTTATAAAATGGTCAGTGAATTTATTTTTGTTTTTTTTTAAAATTATTTTCCGAAAACATTGATTGGAAATTGATACTGAAGACGTTACAAATATTGATTGGAAATTTTATCCTTGAACTGAGGTAAGATATTGTTTGCATATTGATAAGATGGTGTGTGAAAAATATTTTAAGAGATTTTTATAGCGATCATTAAATTTTGTCTTTGAAAATGTAGAAGTTGATGTATAAAATTTGTTTTGGAGATTTATCCAGCGTTTACTAAATATTTTATTTAAAAATATATAACATGGTATCCGTAAACTATGTGAGTAGACTACGCATTTTTTTTGAAAAATTATAAGACGGTATGTTTATTTTGTTTACCGTTTGATACCGTGGACACTACAAATTTTCTGTAAACGGCTATGCGACGATCTGTAGGCTGTATATTTTTTCCGGAAATATATATATATATATTCCTGTTTTCAAAGATTGTGTATACATTATTACCTAGTAATTTAGCTAGATTAAACATTAGCTAATGTTGTTTTAAAAAAACCACTAGCTTGAAATGAAAACGCTTTGTTCTTCTAAATAATGCGTTGAAAATAAAGTACATTTAATGAAAATTCACTCTATGCAAGGTTTTTGGGCCTTAATTTTATACTGGCACATTATAATAATGTACATACATACAGGTGACGTTTTTGTAATCACGCGAAAGCTGCAGAAAATAGTTAACGGTTTCCATGGTTGCCACACGGGAAGAGCATGCCACAATGCTCAGTATATGAATAGCTGTTTCGCACAAACCTGGATTTTCCAGTCCATTAGACAAAACATCAAGTCTTGTCGAGTAGGTTGTGTCAAGAAGGTACTAGGGAATGAAAGGGTGTGAAAGTAGTAAATATGGGTGACATCATCTCGTCGATCTGTTGTCGAATAAAGAAGCCAGCAATCACACAAATGAGGTAAATTTTGCTAAAGACAACGAAACAGGTAAATCTTTTAAATTTTTACATTTGTAAATATGCACACCCTCCAAATTCCGAGTAGGTTTATTTGAGAAAATTGTTTTTATGGAGGGATACATTCTAAATTTATATTCTGATAACAACTGCTTTATTAACTCTCATATGGGGGTGTGAATCACAGGTTTTAAATTAGCATTTATTCCAATTGTTTATAGCATATAAAGAAACAAACTAATCGGTAATATATAATTGAGATGCTTTACAATACAAATTATCATATTTTTTAGTAGAAGTCAAGCTTCCTCTCTGAGTACGGATTATATACTCACTTATTCTGTATACAATTGAGTATCTATATATTTAATTTCGTTATTATTATAATACCCATACTATATAAGGTAATAAACAGTGAGTATTTCAATTTATTCTATTGTAATATATAAGGCGCACCTATGAGGCCCTAGTTTTATTGCCTTGCATAATGGTAAAAGCTAAGAAACATATGCAATCTTATCGGATTTTAATTGCCCTGTACTATACTATTTGTAACTGCTAAGATCCAGCGGAGCCCCTATTAGTTCGTTCTATGTATTAACTTTATCAAAGAATACCTAAATAATTCCCTGACTGTATCTAAAGATAATCAGGTTTGGTGTGAACAACCGAGCTTTTACAAATTTCTGTCTTCCGTTGCACAACTTTGGTAATAGTGTGTAGTATTGTGTTGCGACTTTATTTTATTCATTATTCTGAGAACAACTTTTATTTTGTTTAGTATCTTGCATTTAAAAACATATTTATTATACACGCTTTTAGTAAGAGTCTGATAATTATTAACGCTGACTTTGTGCTTGACAAAGGTATGGTTAACTTATAAAGGTGCGCGCGTGCGCGTGTGTGTATGGTTGTGTAGGCCGTATATATATAAACTTTATCAATGATATTCTATTAACAAATAAATGCATTGAAAGCGTTCCAGTTATAACAAAGAATATAGCTTGATATTTATAAAATTATTTCTACAATGTAATAGAAGCAGTAACAATGAAAACATAATTCCTAATTTGAAATAAAGCCATCGGTAATTTTAATATTTATTTTATTAAGCAGTTCGTTTTTCAAGCATCCGATACAATGACAATCTCTTTACCTGTGCTTGTCAACTCTATAATAAATAGTATACAAATACGATGATAAAAGTATATCTAGAGAGTTTCTATGAAATATATTCGCTAAAATAATTTTAGAAGGTAATCGTATTACCTTTCAAATTAAGAGCAAAATTGTCTGTTTCTAGTTATATTTTTTAAACACGTTCGGCACACAAACCGGAAATTACCGGAATAGGAAATACACCAATTCTGTTTATCCCAACAATAAACCGCCTTCAACTTCCGGGATGAAGATAAACCAATTCTGTAATTTACGACATCTGCCTATCTACTTCCCGTGGTTGCCGTGGTGATACAAACCTAATGGCGTCCTACAACTCACAGTTTTGAATATTATAACGCCATTTTAACGATATTATTGATATACTCTTTATTAATTTTGAAATTTAATGAAATATAATGATACGAATTAAAAGATGTAAATGAATTGCATTATTTTAGTCGTAAATTCAACAAATTTTCTTTGCGAAGATATAAATAGTATCTATTTACTCTTATCACGAAATTTGTTTTCCATTCATCTAAGAATTAGAATATATTGTTTAACATTGAAGGGGTGTTATGAAATTAACGCTGTTTTCGTTTTAAATTGTTTTAAGTATAAAGTGTTTGTTGATTAGCATTCCCAAAATACGGTTTTCAAAAACGTTATAGAAATTCTCATGTGTTTTCTCTAATTGATATATCCATCATTGTTATCGTAATACCATTCGAGCAAATTTATTTAATCGATATCACAAGGACTGTAATCGTTAGTTTCGTGTCTATGAAATTTGGATGAGCTGTTTATAATGATGGGCTGTGTGCATAAAATAATAGAAGAGAGTGATATGGCTGTAAAATTTCTAAAACCAAATATATTGTTGAAAGAAAAGCAATTACAATTTAAATTATTCGATGAATATATCTAAAATTGTTAAATGATAGAACTATCTAATGGAAAATAAACGCTAAATATAAAAGTAAATAATTAGACTAATAAATAATGCTCTCAAAGGAATTTCGTTACAAAGTTAAGTAACGTTTGAACTAGCAGTCATTATTATTTTTAATTGTCTAAATAATGCAAAATAATTGACATTTCTAAACAAAACACAAATTTGTTAAAAAACAAGAAATATTAAAAGGAAAAAATATCAAAGAAATTTATATCAATACTAAAATACTTTCCCTTAGATAAAATCATAACATTTTACAAAGTTAAATTCAATACATGACATAAAAGCAATTTATTGTTAAATATCAAGAGTGTTATTTAGTAGTGCCAAAGGTATTAGAATGAGTGCCTGGGTTAGTACCACTAATTCAATGAGCAGTGAGTGTCTCCAGTGACATTAGTAGTGATGAGAATGCTATGGTTAGTATCATTAAATCCGGTTGAAATGTTTTATTTTAACAACTTGAAATTTAAAAATTTACCGGGCCAGAAGCAGTTGGCATCAACTGGTTGATATTTAGCACCAATCGAGTTTAGTCATTAGTCAGCAAAGTGGAATTAGATTTTTCCATAATTAGAAAATCATATAAATTAAATACCCAGGCGAAAACTAAAGCAGTCTGCAGCATCACTCGAATGGAAATCGCAGAATAACAGAATACACAATGACAACAATAGGGGATTCAAATTCCACTAGACTCAAATCCCAGAGAAGCGGAGTTCGATGTATTATTATGGAATTAGGTGTCAGATTCCGTAAACTTGTGATTAGTTCAGCAACGTATTACTAAATACATAAAGATTTTGTTTGTACTTTTAAGCGGTTCGTTCCAAAATGGATGTTAATTTGGACATGTATTTTCTCTCAGATAAATAAGGGGCGGTTTTATAAATTATTCTTACTCAAAACTTCGATGTAGTAACATAAAACTGATGAATTTACATTACATAAAAATGACTGAAACATTTGTCTACAAAATTCCTGTAAATGTCCAATCATTCTCAGATTTTCCCTTAGTAAAATATCAATGAACTGCTTAAATACTCTTCGATTTATTTCATTTTAACTCTGCGTTTTTATCTGTTAAAGTACATTTAAATTATCGCCATTGTTTTATAAAAATTGAATTCAATACAATCCTCGTTTCCCCCTCAAACATTACAACACAAACACTATTTGTTAAATGTTTTAAATAGACGTATTCTCTAGAGGGGTGTTACAGAGTCGCAAAACCGCTGAAAGAGACGTATTCTCTAGAGGGGGGATAGAGAGTAAAAAAACCCCTGAATTAGACGTATTCTCTAGATGGGTGATAGAAAGTCTCAAAACCCCTGAAATAAACGTATTCTCTGGAGAAGTGATAAGGAGTCGCAAAGCCATTGAGATGACGTATTCTCTAGAGGGGTGGTAGAGAGTCGAAAAACCCTTGAAATAGGCGAACTTTCTAGAGGGGCGATAGAGAGTCGGAAAACCCCTGAAATAGACGTATTATCTAGAGCGGTGATAGGGAGTCGCAAAACGTCTGACGTAGACGTGTGTTCTAGAGGGCTTATTGAGAGTTGTAAAACCACTGAGATAGACGTGTCCTCTAGAGTGGTGATAGAGAGTTGTAAAGCCACCGAGATACTCGTATTCTCTATGATAGAGAGTCGCACAACCACTGAGGTAGACGTATTCACTATATGGGTGATAAAGAGTCTCAAAACGCCTGACGTACACTTGTCCTCTAGAGGTGTAATAGAGAGTTGTAAAAGCCCTGAATTAGACTTATTCCATGGAGGAGTAAATGTATCGCTAAACCCATAAAGTAGAAGTATTCTCCAGATGGATTATAGAGTAGATAAACCCCTGAAGTAGACCTATACTCTAGAGGGGTGGCAGAGAGTCGCAAAACCCCGAAAGTAGACGCATTCTATAGAGGGGTGATAGAGAGTCACAAAATCCATAAATTAGACTTATTCTCTAGAAGGATTATAGAGAGTTGAAAAACCACAAGAAGACCTATCCTCTAGAAGGGTTATAGAGAGTCACAAAACTTTTGAAGTAGACGTATCCTCTATAGGGGTGATAGAGATTTACAAATGTCCTGAAGTAGACGTATCCTCTAGAGGGGTGATAGAGATTTACAAGGCGCCTGAAGTAGACGTGTCCTCTAGAGGGGTGATATAGAGTAGCATAACAACTGAAGTAGACGTACCTTCTATAGGGGTCATAGAGAGTCCCCTGAAGTAGATGTATCCTCTAGATGGTTGACAGAAATTGGTTTACGAGAGGGAAAAATGTACACAGGTAGATGAAACTAGCTATTACTAAAAATAGGCTTAATGTATCGCTTTTACTTGTTCCAGTACCAGTCATTGTTAGACTTAGTTATTAAAAATAGGTAAAATAGGAATAGGTCACAATGATTTTTGAAAATTCAAAAACAAACAAAACATTTATAATAATATTCTTGAATAAAAATTGGTATATTAACTTTAACGAATTTTTTAATATTTAATGAATATATATATATATATATATATATATATATATATATATATATATAGCCCTATATATATATGTACATAGTAGATTTTTTAAATTTCACCAATTATTAGCTTTTTTGAAAAAAAAGATACCTTTAATTTATGTTTCCTTAATGTGATAGATGTATATATTAATCCTTTACTAGAATTGTAAGTATATTTATATTTAGCTTTCTTATACCTTATTTAATTTATAAATATCATTACATTTGGGTCACTACACTACAATTTAATGATATAAAGAACTTTTAAACAATACAACTAGTCCGCCGTTTTCCCTTTTAAACAGCAAGGCCCCTAAAAAGATTGAGTGACACACATCTTTGACTTATTGGTGTCCTAACTTGCACGTAGTCCCGTATCAGTGGAATAAACGTATCGGAATAGAGATGAGGTGACCACACATGCCCGGAATGTATCAGTACTGTCAATGATGACACATTGACAATGGTAGTAAATATCAAACCAGATGTTACTTTTTGACTCTTGACAGGCGTCACTTGGATTGTGCATGTAATATTTGTCTCTGACGGTTTATACCTACAATATCACGAGACTCGGTATTTTCAGAATTTTTCACATGTTTCGTCCAATGAAAATTTTAAATTGCGAAAAATATATTTACAAACCTATGTATACATACATATATATTTCATTTACAAATATTAATAATAAATATAGATACATATACTAAAAGTTGATAATAATAATTCATCGCAACTCGTTTTTTCCTAAGGCCTTCTTCCAAAGTTGATATGCAGATTTTAAAATGAATTTCCAACTTACGCTATAACAAACTAAAACATACGTTATGGTCGTCAGCCCTTATTCTTCCTCGTAAAATAATTGTGTCGTGGCATACATTTATGAAAACATCACATATACTCCTTCATAGACTCACAACACTTTTGTACATGTGTACTAGCAGTAAACTAAAAACAGCTTGAAACAAATACGTGAAATAAACAGTTTTTTCTGAATCGTAAATTACCCGCATTAATTAGAAATAAATTCACTGCGAGTATATGCATAACTATAAGGAAGATATTATTAATACTCAGAAGTTAAAATAATGAACCAAATCCGATACCAACTCTTTTTTGCACAATTTGTGAAACATTTATTAGAACTTCTGCCTTGTTCTTTAAATTGTTTCGAAAACATAATTCGAGCATGGGGAAAAATTAAAACCCAGCATTAGTATAAATAATCGGCACTGAGCGAATACGGTTGTATTGACACTGTCACGTCACTGACCGATTACGAGAAACACTGAAACTAAACTATAATTTTTAAAATTTAAATAAATACAATTCCTATACCACAAATAACGTTTTAATTTATTTAACACCTTATGTACTTTTAAATTGCATAGCAATCATTTTCAGAGGTAATTTATAAGACAACTAATGTGTGTAGTTGTTTCGTAAACTAACTCTAAAGATAATTACTGTGCAATAGTAATGTACATAAGGTGTTAAATAAAGGAACACAGTATTTATGGTAAAGAGGTTGTATTTATTTAATAAACAATACGCCACAGTTGATTGCATATAAATATAGCCATTTAGAGTCCAGATGTGAGTAATAGAACTATAAGGTAGTTTGAAAAATTCTGATAAAGCTGATACTGCCAATCAGCTAAAAGCGTCATTGTATAACGAATATACATTAAAATAATTTGTTTTGTTTATGGAGGTGTCATTTCATTGTGTATGTATAAAACAAGAAAAAGAAATTTATGCAAGGATTGCAATATATATATATATATATATATATATATATATATATATATATATATATATATATATATATATATATATATATAATCAGTTGACTTTTATATATTTCTTTTGTTTAAAGCAATTGCGTATGCTTTTCCGTTTATATTTTAATGATCCATAACAGCTTCTTCTGATCTAAGTATTGTCGGTTGGACCTAGGAATATCAAGGTCAAGGTAAAAAGACTTTCTCTCTAAAATACTACATATGACTTTGAAGTATGAGAATTTGTCAGCAAATATATCTTAAAAACAAATAAAAACATACACAAATTATTCATATATTTACTAACACGCGTTTCAATGACCAAGTCATCATCATCAGTGAGTGTTACTACTACAAAATCTAACTTACAACTAAGTTGTAACTCCTAGGTCAAATTCTAACTCCTAGTTGTAAGTTAGAGTTTGTAGTAGTAACACTCACTGATGATGATGACTTGGTCATTGAAACGCGTATGAGTAAATATATGATTAATTTGTGAGTTTTGTGTATGTTTTTATTTGTTTTTAACATAACCTCACAAGCTAAGCTCAAAGAATATTTTTTTAAATATATCTTACTTTAGAGGTATTATTGACCAATGTGTTATAATTGTAATATGTGCGCTACTTAGGAAAAGACGAACTAATATTCGTGCTCTGTGAGCCATTAAATCTATTTTCAGGTTAACAACGAAACCCATGGTTCATAACGTATCTTGATGAGTGGCGAGGAAGTCATAAATATTTGTAACAAATTAACTAAATAAAAAATTGGTGCATTTGCATTTCCGAAGTGTTAGTGGAAAACAGAAGGGTTGGTTCTGTGTACAGGAGAGATCACATTCTTTAGTGAATTACACTTATATATTTTGAAAATTTTTATAACCCTGATACCTTTAGCCAATATGATTGTTATCTCCTACAACGGATACGATGGTATTGGAAAGATATGTAGGATAAGTGGGATTGAGGTGAGAACATTAGGCACCTAGAGAGGGAAACGTACCATCTGGTGTGCGAAGTCGTATAACTGGAATAGACACTCTCCCTATCGAAAACTCCCTTCTCAGACTCAAGTAGACGCTACGATCACCTACTTTTAACCTTAATAAGTAGGCAGGCCTTTGAAACAATAAGTGTGTAAAATCCATTTATTAAAAATTATAGAAGGAAGATACGAATTCGAATCAAAAGTAATTTTTGTTTTAAAGATTTTTCTTTGAGTGTATTTATTATAATTGAATAAACATGATAAATATGTAGCATAGAATTACTAGTTTAAAGATTTGTAACATTTATTGTCGTTTTATAATTTTGTATTACATTAATTTCAATTTTTAGGGCGTAATCACAAAGTTTTGTTTTTGTGTTCAATAAAACCTTTTACATCACCAAGTATATATTTTTTGAATGGTATTTACGTTTGAGATCCATAACAATTACTACTTTTTAAAGCCTTCCAATGCATACTTAGTAAAACCCAGGTCCAAAACATTTTTAAATCTTTACGAACAGAAGGAATATACGAGTATAAAAAAATCTAGTTCTAGAGTGTAAAACAACATTCGCCGAATGTGAAAAAAGGAAACGGAGTAGGTTTTAATTTAAAAATTTTAATATAAATTTATAAGTCATTGTATTTAAACTGTATTAGAATACTTATAGCAAGATTTATAGCAATATAAGTTATTATATATATTAACTGAATAGTAGTGTTTGATAATAACATTCCACGATAATACTCAAATAGCCAATGGAGAACTCTTTGTTCTCAACCATCTGTTGCTGACATCATCTGTTGACAAAATGTTACTAACAAAAATATTCATAAGTTTTGTTGTCAAAATACAGGGTTCTTCCAATAAGTATCACATTACGTCAAAACCTCCTGCATAATTGATTGTTTGGTCTTGCTTAGGTTGGCTCACTTTTAGATATAAGTGCTGTTTATAGAATGATCTGAGAGAGGGGGGTTATCAGATAAGCGTTAACAAATGTGTTTATGTCTGGCAGGACAAAAGTCTATGACAACCATCATATACACTTGACGGAACCGTAAATGAATTGTTTCTTACATTAGTGTCCCTATTTTAGACAAGTTAGTTACAAAGTTCTTTTCTCTAGATTTTCCACTATGATACCCAATGCATGCTAAAGGAAGAGGTGTTTTATTTTGAAGTAAGCCCTATTGTTTCGATTTTCAAAAATGGGTTTACTTAATGCAAAACTTTGTTATGAGTTTAAAAAAAATAATGACACCTAAAAACAATCGATGGAATTCCAAGGAATATACAATCAAGTAAAGCCGTGTATCTTTATTATTATTACTATTACTATTTTTTCAGTTCAATCAAAATGGTAATTATTTTGTACCATTTTTCCCCTTTGAAATATAATTCTGTATATTTGATGTTATATTTTATTATTCAATAATAATTTATTGAATATTTATTGAAGCTAAATAGTTTCTTTGCTAGAGCAGAATATTCATAATGTAACAGCCCGGTGGTGCCAAAATATATCAAAAACTTTTTTCCTCTATCAAGTAGTTTTGGCTCACGAAAATGAATTGCTAGATTAAAAATGGTGGAATAATATTCAAATTATAATTGTCGAGTGCTTTACTCTCCATGAATATACTATACTTCAAGTGCAAAAGATCTTTCTTTCTTCCTTACTCCTATTTAACTACTCTTCTCTGAAAAAATGCTCTAAATGCTATTATTGCTTTTTGTAACATATAAATATTGCCTAAACTGACCGTGAAATATTTTTTTGTTTAAACATACGATGTACCATTTTTCATTTAATTCGGTATATCTAATAGTGATATTATTCTTAAACAATTTAAATACCATTGGTAAATTATCCTCCAACATATATATATATATATATATATATATATATATATATATATATATATATATATATATTTATATATATATATATATATATATATATATATATATAAATAAATAAATAAATATATGTATATATATATATATATATATATATATATATATATATATATAAAGATCTAAGTCAAAATACAAATACAAGAATTATAATTGAATTTACAATTCAAAGCTTTTCGTTGGCTAACACAACCAACATCATCAGCAATATTCACTGTTAGCCAAAGAAAAGCTTTGAATTGTAAATTCAATTATAATTCTTGTATTTGTATTTTGACTTTGTTCTTTATTAATACACAAAAATACATATTGCGAATTTATATATATATATATATATATATATATATATATATATATATATATATATATATATATATATACAGAGAGAGAGAGAGAGAGAGAGAGAGAGAGAGAGGGGAGGGAGAGAAAGAGGGGGGAGGGAGAGAGAGAGAAAGAATACTCCTTTTATTGTCTCCTTTTATTTGGCGTATATTTTTTTTGAAAATCGGCTGCATTCAAATGAAACTGAGTTTTTTATAGAGTAAATTTCAAAAATAAAAGCAATTTACTCAAATATGTTACGTTCACTGATATTAAAGGACGCGGCAAACCCCAGAAAACTAAAGGGATCAAAGTAGGCAGTTTTAAATATATATATTTTTTTACAAATATTTTTATTGTAAAACTTGAGCTGCAATATTCCCTGTCCCAGAACGTCCTTTGTCAGAGACAGTTTTCATATTGATGCTTTGAGTTGCGCTGATACTGCAGTCTTTAGAAATAAGCGGAATATCGATACAGAGTATTAGGCACGTAGGTAGGGTCAGATAATCTCTCTTTAGTCCGCTGGAATTTTAGGTGCTCAGTATTACAAATCCCTTGTTCAGCGTTCTGCTACGTCTGCCTCTTCCAATTACGTATATAGTAAGCTATTTATTCTGGATGAAGGTTGTTCGAGACGTAACAACCATAACAACAATATGAATTGGGTTTAGTGTTGTCCGTTATCACTTCTAAAAGAATTTATATTAAGGTGACTGCATTCAAAATTACTGAATTCCTAAATTGTTTTAAAAAGCTACTGAATTCCTTTGTTAAACTTTAGTGAATCTTCTACATTTATAAAATGTTTGAAAATTATCCGGACTAATGTTTTTATACTAAACAATACGTTTTGTAAATATCGTTTTAACATAAAAAATAGATTTATAATACTTTTACAATATTATACTGCAATAGTATTTATCTCATTTGATTTACGACACACCTCTTGGTAGAATGTCTTGACAATAACCTGTAATGTGTCTTATTCCTAAGTTCCAACAATAGGTTTTATACCTTAGCATATAAAGATAATTGTTTCCGTGTAATTTATTGTGAAGTTTATGAATTTGTTACAGTATACATGAATACACTATTGAATTAAATTCAAAGTAACAAGAAAACCAATATAAAATTTAGGAAAAATGAAAACAATAAATTCAAGAGGAAAGGTTCAGAGAGTAATTGAAATTATTATAAAATTGATTAAAATAAATTAAATCTTATTTCTCAAGAATGGACAATAAAGAAAATTAGGGTATTTTACAGTAAAAAGATAGTCATTTAACCGTAAAATAAAACTAGAGTTTGGTGACGATTTGGCGTTATTTGTTCAGTTTGATCATTAGAGAGAAACAAGATTTCGATTTTAACATAAAGACCGTGGAAAAGAAGAATTAATATTTATTAAGAAATGATATCTCATAATTATTTGTAAGCCATTGTTCCTCATTTTGCTTTAAGCACTAAATACTATAGTCTGTGTGGTGTAACCTTTCCTTTGACAGGCGTGTAGGACTGTATGTGCCTTATCACTAGCAACTGCTAGCAGCTGTTTCAATATTGAGTCATGTACTAATATTTGTGCTAAGTATAACTCTCTTATTCCAATAATTATTTCTAAACTTCTATCGAATGCTTGAAAAGTTTATAAAAATACAAGAAGAAGTTTAATAAATACGACATAATTCATAATCACGGTTGAAATTCATAAGCGTGACCTGTTTATGAGCGGTAACAATCAAGTTGTCTATGAAAGTTATAACACTCCATTACCTCGTGTTTTGTATCGTTCTTCTTGTATGTTCAAATACTCTATAAAAATATAGAAACTCTAATCTGGCAAAGATGTAAATTACCTTAGTAGGGATGGTAGTATATTACTCGTAAAGGAAACAGATATGAGGGGGCTGTGAGCGATAATGAACGTCCAGGTGTTCGCAGGTAATACTGTACTGAGTAAAACCTCCGCGCGAAAAGGGATCTAGTATGATTTATAATACGGTGGGCGTCAGTGTAGCTCAATATAACAATTTCCCGGCAGTAGTATAAATCAACCATTATCGAACGTTTAAAAGAATGGCTAGATATTAAATTGTAGTTACTTTTCAAGAGTACATTCATATACTCTTTTGAATAACTTTTTAGTACAAATGTACATCTGCCACCAGGTATTTGCAGTGTTTCCCCTTCTCTACAGCGCAACTGAGCAGTTACCGCACGCAATGTTTACTCGGTCCAGTAGTAGCGGAGAGAGCATACCTATCAGAAGACAGGTTATATCAGACTATGGACGAGAGTAGCAGGTACAAGTTCGAATACCAGGTAGGTGTTGTAAATGAAACACGTGGTGTGAGCTCTGACAGCACTATATGTTCCTGTACTTTCTTTTCAGTTAGTTATGAAACAATAATTTATGAATATATTAGGTGTGATCAAGAGTAATACTAGAACCAACTTAACATGTCTACGGTTTTGTATTTAGATTAAAACGTTCCCAATAAAAATATGTTAAATTGTTTTAGTGTAAACTAGTAGATCTAGGGAAGAAGGAATACATTAATAATAAACATATTTTCTTTTAGAAAATATCCATCCAAGTTATATCATTTATAGTATATTAGGCTCAACAATGTCCTAATAAGTATATTCTGTAATAATGATTCTTTAACCTTTCACGCCATTTCTTTCTTAGAAAATATAGTAGTTTAGAAATAATCATGTTTGTATTTTTAGGACGTTTTTACGGCGTCTGTACGGTCTAGTGGTTACAAAAAGTTACTAATAACTTCAAATGTTATTCCTTTAAAATTTCAGTGTACTGTAATAGAAATTCAGTGTACTATTTTAACCCTTATCATTGCACTAATAATGAAAATGTGCCATTGGTCAAACAGAGCGTGGTTAAGCCAGGCAATATTACTTTCATTGAACATTTTATGCCCACAATGTGGTAGCTCTAGGTGGTGTCTCCTAGGCCTTCTCAATGGTATAAATGATCTAATCAAAATGTGTTTGAATAGTATTTTCTTCAGGTCTGAAAATGAATGGAATACAAGTGAATATAAAAATGTATTTTTAAATATTTAGCCAATGAATATTTTACTTAAGTTAGTAAATTAGTATAACTAATTCAACTGTAAATAAATACATTATTGAATTAACTTTAAATAAACACTCTAGATAATAAAGGTTTCCTCAAGTTTTCCGTTTACTTATTCTATGAATATGATATATCTCCAGTTTATAAAAGGAATATTTCAAACGTTTTTCTGATTTCAAGTCATGGCCTAACCGTCATCTCACTCTATAATGTCGCCATGGTAACCACTCAGAGCTCTCTCTATAAATAATAAAATACAACTTGTATTTCTTACACGAAAAAGCTCTAGAACCAGTAAAGAGATGCTGTACTTTGAAAGCATTCTAAGGTAAAATTTGAATGACGATGCCTAGGGATATGTGAAACAGTACTTACCAATATGGCTCACTATTTCGAAGGAATTCCATGGAATCGACAAATAAATATAGCGTGGGGCAGAAAACACAATCTGGGATAACTCGTAAATAGTTTTATAAATATGAAAGTTTTAGGTTTAAATAAAGTATATTTAAATTTAGATATTTGATTGTGTTTTATAATTTACTTCAATGTATAAATCCATATCTGTAATAAACAAAGTAGTGGACTGAAACATGGATGAACCTAAATAATAATAATTAACCTCAACAACCAATACACAAATAAATAAAAATAGGAAGATGAGAATTAATGCACATATATTTTATAATCTATGATTTTGACCTAATCTAACTTCAAAATGTAATAATATGCAACTGGAAATCACCTCGGCACTTTGGTAGCCTTGATTTGCTATTATTTGTGATTTTAGCCACGGCCTTTGTTTGTCGTTATCTGATTTATTCTGACCTAGTTATAGTTTTAATTTCATATATTTAATATGATTGATCAGCTGATGATTTTTCCGCGTGTAGTTCCACTGAAATACCACTCGATAGGCAGACTGAAATCATGTAAGGTTGTAATCGAACATACTCAACGCATAATATGAGTGTGTCTTATTTCCAATACTAGGGGATTATTGTTTCATGTCTTTAACTCCATATAACTGCATTTCATATATTTAATATGATTGATCAGCTGATGATTTTCCGCGTGTAAATCGACTGAAATACCACTCGATAGGCAGACTGAAATCATGTAAGGTTGTAATCGAAAATACTGAACCCATAACATGAGTGTGTTTTATTTTCAGACTAGGGGATTATTGTTTCATGTCTTTAATTCCATATAACTGCATTTCACCCTGCCATATCTTATCATACAAAGGGTTTAAAGAGAAGATATCACCTTATGACCACATGGAGAATAAGTCTACTTATGCGCTCGTGTTTCCGTGATAACCTCGTTGTTTTCAATCAGAGGTGTAATACTTTACCTTGAATCTTAACAAGATGCAATGTTTCCTACTCTTCTTCGCCCATATACGGGGTTATATAAGTACTAGGTGATTCTTTTGACACCCGAGTTAAACATAATTATACTTAAGTATTATATATTATAACTAATACTTATGTTTATATGATTGAATATATATTATAGGTTTAACTGCTGACTGGCTTGACCTTCGAAAAACATCTGTTTTTTTTTTAATTCAAATTGTTTTAGCTTTCCGAAATTAGTTCAGGAATTAAAACCAATTAAAGGCTCATTATTATCAAATTTCTTCATTATCAGTTACCCAGACTTGATCGGTAAAAAAAATATACTTGTTATGTATTATTTCAAGAACTCAGAGACGCAGAAGAAAAAATAATATTATAAGACCCACCAACATTTCTGAACACATCATGTTTTGTGAAACCGAGCACTAAGATATAGTGCATTACAATGTAGACTCAAAAATATCAGGCTAGAACCGCATTTTTATTTTTCATTTTCCTTTAAAACATTAGGGTAAAAAAATGTTTGACCTCACGACTCTTGGAAACTAAAGAGATAAATCAGCTCTCTCAAGAGAGCCCGTCACATAAGTTCTTAAGTTGCATAAACCTACTTAAGGTATTTCAATCATATTTAGTTCACATGAAGTACTTATATTTGAGCCTGATATTAAAATACATAACCCTAAACGCGACGTAATATGATTTATGTCTTCAAAGTGCAACTAACAACTTGACGTTTATGTGTAGCTACATGTAAATAAATTAGCCAATATAATTTATGGCGAGAACACTTTGCTTCTGGTAATATTGAAATTTGCAGTTTTTCGGATACTTTGCTCGAACGACTCTAATCTCTACACACACATACACATACTAATAATATATATATATATATATGTATATATACATATATATATATATATATATATATATATATATATATATATATATATATATATATATATTTCACCCTGGTATTACTTGCTACCAGGTTTTTTGTTAAATAAAGGTTGTTAAATTGTTAACTTACACATAGAGGAAACGTTTTCGTCCTTCTACTTCTTCAGCCTTATATTTTTGCCGCTAAGATACAAAAATATATAAATTCGTAAGCCGAATTTTTAGAGAAAGATTGTGGGAGCTTGTAAGTACGTATCCAATTAAAGGTATTGACATTAGGGAGCGGTGGAAAATATAGGTGTTTCTCCATTTACATTATTTATAGGGTTTGGAGGAATTTCAAGTTATCAAAAATCCTCATAAGAATTACATTGTAATGAAAAAAAGCTGAGTAGGATTTGTTAACATACACATATTTTTACAGTATGATAGCAGTTTATGTGTATAGATTTCCATGAAAAACAGATGAATATGATTGTTGACCTACTTGTTGACTATTGCGAGTGAATAGAATCACAGATACACATCACAGCAGAAACCTATCGGAGTTAATTGCAGTGTTTATATCGCAGTTGCATAACCTGATGATTATTACTAATATCTAACCGTAACGGATACACAAATTACGGATTATTGCGAGTGATTAATTGTATGTTGTTTTTTATTTAGTATTTTGTGCTACTTCGGTTGTTTGGCTTAGGATACATTGAAAAGTTTCAAAGTTTATGTAATTTATTCACTTTAATTATTTATACTTGATTTTCACGAAAAGATTTACCCATCAATTGTAACACTACCTATTTCTCATCGTAGAAAATTTATATTAGCTTAATAATTTGTTACAGTGATCTATTGAGAAGTATTTTTTTAAAATATTAATAGAATAATGGAAAATGGCATGAATCACCGTCTTGCATGAGTGAAAATTCTTGATCCACTTACTAACCATCATATTTCAAAGGTGTGTCATCTCAAACAGTTATAATTCTAGTCTAACTGCTAAACCCCTATTATTTTTTCGTAATGGATAAAAATTTCACTATAAATAGGTGATATAATTATCACTATAATGAGGTCTTCGAGAGGGGACTACCACACCTGTTTCCTATTAACTTTGGAAGGACCGCCAGAAAATTTAAAGCTGTGTTCAAGAGTACAGCGCACTTAAACACAACAATCCATAATTACTTTTAAAATCCAGTAAACTAAATAACAAAATTTTAAAACGCCAATATCTGTATAGACTATAACCAGTTAAACTTTAAAGCCACAAAATATATTTCTTCACAATAAGATTTTAATACCCTTGGCCATTTATCGTAAAACGTATTTTCCCTGTAATAAAAGCTTAGGTTAGCTTGATCGCAAGTGAAATCTCTTTCCGAGTTTCACAGGTAATTTAGTTACCAACTTGACTACCTCAGTGTACGTTTCACTTCCGGCGACGCGTAACTCCCTACTTCCGCCCTAAACTCGTTGTAATGGCCTTAGATAAGGTTTAAATGCACCGTTGAACATATGGTGAGCATATTTGTTCATTCGGGGCAGAGTAACAGCAGTCAATAATTTTAACAGCTTTGTTCAGCTCTTATAAGTCCCTTATATTGGGTAAACATATATCATTAAATTAAAGTATAATGTTTGTAAAAAAATATTCAATTTATTAATATATGAATATGATATGATGCACAAAGATATGTATTAGCATTATTACATACTAATAAATATTTAACTTAGAAAGCCTTTTTTCAATTCCTTTTAATAGCTACACTCTCCTTATATAAATCTTCAAATTTTCAAATATTTAATTGGTAATTTTATTATATCCTCTCAAGTTCAAACATATATTTCGAAAGTTGTAGTGGACGACCGCAGATGTTGATACAGTTGTTTCAAATAACAATTCAATAACAGTATTAAATTTAATGAAATAATTTTGGTTTTATATAGAAGGCAATATTTTACAAAAAGAGTAAGGTTTGCAACAAAGTTATATCTTTCCATTTGGCTTCAACTAAATGATAACTTAATTTCATAAAATGGCAAATGACCAATTGACCAAAACTTGCTCCGATCTGTTAGCGTTGCAGATTGAAGATCGGTCATGATTACCTTGTTGCACACCTCCACTGCATTCATGTGCTACCAACACTAGGAGTGTCTGCTGTGTGGTGGTGATCTTATGAATGTCGAAAACCTTAATGATTGCACAGCCCTGATTGCGGGCCTAGGATTAAATCAGCCATCTTCAGGGAGGCCTATCTCCACTGGTCAGCGCGTTGCCAAATGGCTCAACTGCAAGGTTGGGCGTTGGATAGTAAGTAAGTAAGTATAAAAATTCGTACATGTAATAGGCTATCTGGTAGAACACATATTTTTACGGATATGTTGTTACTTGATTTATATTCAAAGTAATTATTTAACAGAGATTATATAAAATAAATTTTTTCTTTGATGCCATAAGTAGAAATGTATAGTATTTATTTTGCTTACATTTGTTGTTTACTATATAAAATAGTTATGATTTTATATGGTTTGCTTTTAAACTGCTTTTTCTTTTAACACGTTTCAAATTTACATATTGCTGCTGGTGGTTCCCAACTACAATTCGATGTGGTTACCGATTAGGTGTAACGGTGGATAACATCCAATATCCTTTTTGTCATAGACTCCGTTTTCACCTAGACCGTACGTGAGTACGTGCATGAGTGAGTAGGCGTGTGTTCTAGCAATGCTTTTAATTATTATATACGTGTAAAATAATAAACGCATGTAACGGCAGAGAGCTTTACAAAGCAGAGCCTCAAACTTTTAAGCATGATTTACAAAGGTTTTCCGAGAACCTTCTATGTGTACCAAAAGTTACATGAAATCTGTGAGTTATTTTGTTGGCGTTTTATTATTTATAGCTATTCTAGTGACAGTGTCAACAAGGGTTTCGTGCCATTTGCGACCATGCCAGTTGCAGTCCAACAAAAATCGTATTAGCCTAGTTCGTATTAGCGTGTCACTAGTTTCTAGTTGCTAACATGGGGAGGTTTGGGTTCGGACATTAAGCTACCATTTATCAATTTTGTTTTACTAATCAAAATTTCTTACTTGCAAACTTTATTTTTTTTATTATGTTTCATTTATTTAGTTTTCTTTTATTTAAAAATCAGCTGCTTATCAGTATTCAAAATTAAAGAATAATAAAATCAGTATATAGCCTCTATGTTACTTTTATGTTCACACCAAGCCGTTTATATAGTTCACAGCACTTAAAGACTTTTTCCAGTCACTTCTGTTTTCGAACTACCCATATATATTTTTTACTCTCTGGTCGAGTTTTGTGAATACTTATTTTCAGTTTTGTTCCCATTTCTCCAAGTTCCTATTGTTTTAAAATGAAAGATTTTTAGCTTCTCTATGAGAAGTAAATGTTGGATCCTTTCCTTCCAACCATTGCATTAAACTTGTAGCCATCTACATTCCATATATGACGTGGTATAGTAGCATTTTTCAACCACTACTGAATGAAATAGTAAAACAGCTCTATTAGTTTGTCTTCTGGAGCGTTCTCCTTAATACTATGAATATTTATTAATGGATCCTTACCAATATCAGAACAGGCTTCCTTACAATTCGATAGACTATCGGATACGATTGATTATTGTATTTAACATTGGTTTAAAGGAATAGTTTAGTAGAAATATACCAGGATTCAGTAGATTCGCAAGTGGCACGGTGGCAGATTGCTCGGTCGTAAGCGTCAGGGTCACAACTGGCACGACACCGTCAACAAGGAAGTTATTTATTGGGTGTACAGTTACTATATTAAGTTTGTATCTTTTTCCATCTCTTGAGCTATATTGTTTGTTCTAGTGCAACACATTATTTGGTTTTTTTCCGTATTTGGTGGTAGTTTGAATATCCGGTCGGTGAAGTCAAAGAATAATCTGTAATATCTTTTGAGAGTGATCTTATCAGTGATTTCTTTGAAGAAATGTCCGAATTTGATGGTGAACGCGGCTTTGGTCATACTTATTCAATGTGAATGTATTAATACTAATCTGATTTAACATCCTCATATATTTCAACGTTATTAAATTTCGCTATTTTTAATAATTTTGTTTAATTATCACACGTTATTGTGAAATGCGTTTTTCTTGGATTTTTCAATCATGTAGTTTTCGAAATTACAAATCCTTGACAGTCTCGTTTGTTTAACCTTAAGTGAAGACAGTGATCCAACATCTGGCCGAGGTTTTCGAAACGTTCAGTCTTAATCCACCCAGCATCTTACTGGTGTTAGAAACGGTTGAGGTCACAATATCTGTTCAAACTACCATCGTAAAGCTTCCTGCCTCATCCCCATACAAAGTATCTCTTGATTGCTTTTGGTTAGTGTTCATTGATTCACCTCCAGAAAATGACTGGGTTCAACCATTATCAATTTCATTTATTTGTACAAATTTTTGTTTCACTTCATTTTTATACAAATTATTGCTAGTATTTATATTTATAAAATCAACCGCAGCTCGTATCTCTAATTAAATAAGTTGTCTTAACGTTTTTAAGTTGCACTTCAGGTCGTGAATAATATAAGGTCCCAAACAATTATTTTTTACCTGGTATTAACCCTGACATGTAGGTTTTGTAAATAATTAAGGATATAATATTATTAATAATAATACAAATATAAATAGTCCATTGTATTTATGAATTGACATTTTCCTCAGGTACATATAAAATATTTCACAGGTATATACCGTCTAAGTATAACTGTATAAAACAACTATGGCGTAATGTTTACCATAAATAAATGAAACCTCTAAACCACAAATAACCTTTTTCTTTTATTTAAAACCCTATGTACATTTCGATTGCATAGCAATCATTCTCAGAGGTAATTTACAATACAAATTTCTATTGTAAATTACCTCTTAGGATGATTGCTGTGCAATCGAAAAGTATATATGTTTTTATTTTTAAAAAGAAGTTATTTGTGGTTTAGAGGTTTCATTTATTTACGTCTAAGTATATCAATTAGTTTGCTGTTATGATATAACGTTGTTTTCAAAGTGCTCAAACTCTGGTAATAATACTATGCAAATATTCCATGGTATTTACATTATGTTTAACTAAATAATCTTAATTGGGGACTAGTAACTGTAATTAATAATTCAATTAGACCGTTCAAACGTGAAATCCTCTCAAGCGAACTATTACTGCCCGCGCAGGAAGGTGATTGACTTGCATCTGCATGACACAGGGGCAGAATACAACACGGGTAATTGCATGTTGGCAACCACCGACCTAACTGTACTCGTGTAGTCTTATCAGTGGCTTAGATTTGCTTGGTTGCACACAGTGCAAATACACTAGATAGACATTGAATGAATATTGATTAATTGAAATTTGTTTGGATTTTATGTAGTACATACTGATATTATTCTAATCCATATATATATATATATATATATATATATATATATATATATATATATATATATATATATATATATATATTAAATGCACAAAATACCAATGAACTTAAATGATCAAATAAAAGAGAAAAATATAATATATCAAATTGGTTTAGAAAGTGGATATAAAAGAAAAACTATAGATAAATTAAATAATATTATAATAAGAAAACAGAAACTCGAAAATAACTTTGTACCTAATAAGAGAGAAAATATTTGGACAACTTTTACAGTCACTGGTAACGAAACAAATAAAATTACAAGATTATTTAAAGAAACAAATTTACAAATTACATATAAAACTGATAATAAAATTAAAAATTTAATAAACAATAACAAAAATCAAAATAATATGCACGAAAAAATGGAGTATATAATATAAAATGTCAAACTTGTAATAAATTTTACGAGGATGTAGGACAAACAAAAAAGAAATTAAAAGAAAGATACAAAGAACATTTAAATGCTTATATCAAACCAAACATATATAAATCAAATTTAGCTACGCATTGCATTAATAATGGACACGAGTTTCCGGAAATAAAAAATATGAAATTAATAAAAGAATTAAATAAAGGATTAAAAATGATTATATTTTAAACATTGGAAATGTATAAGCATAAACTTTAAGACAAATTAATTGATGAACAAATTCAAGTGAGATCAAGGCACCAAACTATTTATAAAGTCATTGATGTTATAGAAAAATTTACATAAAGTGCAATACTTATAAACATATGGTCGTTTGTAGCACATATGATTTAATTTTGTAAAAATATTTTATTAGATAAATATTTTCCTGAAGATGCTGATACTATTTTATCGGCGAAAAGCTTTAAATAAATATATTCATTAAAAGTATTCTTGTTTTTGAAATAATTTTAATTTATTATATATATATATATATATATATATATATATATATATATATATATATATATATATATATAATTTCATAGGCCGGATTTTGAGAGGAATATTGTGGGAGCTTGGAAGGACGTACAGAGCTGATAGATGACTCTAATTGTAGGTACTGAAACGAAGGAGTGGGGAAAAATAGAGGTTTTCCTTAATTGATAACGTTTATAGGGGTTTGAGGAAATTAAAATACCAAAAGTCTCCATAAGAAATACATTGCAATGAAAAAAAGCTGCGTATAATTTTCAAGTATTTCAGCTTAGTATAGCTGAGAAGCAGCTGAGTACCAATATTTAAACAGTATTCAGGTTAATTAGAAATAAAAACCTGGGATCAGGTTTACTTAATTGAGTACGTCTTATCGTACTAGATATGTATGAAAAGTGTATTAAATAAAAAATAATCACTGGTTCTGGAAAAGGAATCATCATATTTTGAAGAAGAATTAAATTAATATCAACAGATCTTTACATGCTATTTCAAAGAGCCAATTTCTTTTAAGACTTGCACTTTCAATAAATATAAATAAAGCTCAATATCAAACATTTTTAGGAGCAGGACTTCAATTGACCTATCCGGTTTTATTTACACATAGTCAACTTTATTGTTGCACTAAGTAAAATCTCAAGATGGATTTATAATACATGTTGATAATACGGGTTTTCATAAAAATCGAATTGAAAACGCATTCACAACAAATATAGTAGTTTATAAGGAAATTTTGTTAGGGAAATTTCAATTATATTAAATTTAATTTAAATTAGGAAATAAAATTACAATACAAAAGTTTAAAAAATGTTTCAATAAAAATAGGGGCATTTACGTCTACAAACCCCTATTACAATACAATTTTCCTACAACGGATTAAAATTATTATTGACGTTGTTTAAATGGCGCTTATATAGATGTGCAGTAGAATAAATTTTTATTATTTTGACTTACTGCTACCTTTCGTTATTTCTCTAATTCACATTTAAATAATAAACTTAATTTTTTAAATTAAAATTGAAAGTATTTAAAACATTATTATAAATTTAACATTTTTCTTAAAAGTTGATAAATTGTAAGGTTTTAAAGATATTTGCAGTAATATATTTTATTACATAATAATGTTACGAAAATAATAAACAATTATATATAGTTAGATACAAATAATTCACCTATTTAATACTTTTATAATATTACTAGCTGCACCCTGCCACGCTTTGCTGTTACATTGAGGTTGAATTGATGGGAAATTAGGAACAAATCGAATCATAAGTTTATTAGTATTTTAAATTTGCTATAATATAGAGACTAAGTCAGTATAGAGGTTGGAACGTATTTTTATTTATTTTTTTTTTTGATCGAACTATTGGCAATATCAATCTGATAAGAAATGATTTCGCAGTTCCTCCTGGCGCATGTAAGAAGAAGCTTTCTTCAAACTCCGAATTTATCATTTTAAGTATGCAATAACAAACGCCATTATGCTCACGATTTGATGTTGGAGTGATTTAGTCGACATATGAATGGAAAACATCAGTTTATTCTATTAATAACGCACATCCACATCTAACGAAGCAGTTGCAGCTCGGCCGCGCTCGAACTCCAAATTAACCTATACAGTGGATTGATCACTATAGTGCTTTGATTAGACATAATATTTATTTAAAATTGTATACGAATCAGAATTGGATGCAAGATTGTTTTTTTTTTTATAAACAATGTAATTGGGTGCAGGTAATTTCACATTTGACTGTGGTTGTCTCTATCTAATATTACGAGTGTTAAACTCATTTGGGGCAGTTGACGCTGTTGTTGATACGCAGTTGATCATTAAAAATCTGTTTTCACGGTAATATGTTACTGACATAAAAAAGTAGATAAAAACAGACTTTCAATAGTTTATATGTCTTGTCAAAATAGGAGCTCAATCGCTTCTTATCCTTTTGAATTTTGCAAGTGTACACCAAAATATAAATATAATTTAAATATATATATATATATATATATATATATATATATATATATATATATATATATATATATATATATATATATATATTATATATATATATATATATATATATATATATATATATATATATATATATATATATATATATAAATATATATATATAGCATTTATATATGTATAAGGAATAAAATATTATTTCTTATAATATAACTTGTATTTTTTTTGGTTGTAATGCGTTTAAAATGTATATTTTTCAAATTATTTATATTGTTAGTAGCTAGGAAAATTAGTTATACCACAGTTTATACCATAAATGCAATAGAAATATGAGTTTTTTTATTAATTTAAAAACAAATTGTTTAGTATTTTAATGAAGTGGTGATGAAAACGCTTTTTATCTTCACACGGATACAACCAAATCGTTAACGACCCTTCAATCAACATAATTTATTATTTTACACTCAATTAGCCTCTGTATCAAAAATAAATCATATTCAGATTGATTTTGGTATTACGGAAATATATAAACATCCTACTAAACTGTAACTATTTTGTTTGACTAGAAAATAAGAAAATATTTGGTGGGTGAGCGCGCATTGCGAGGGATTGATCATTAATCTCCTGTGTCAAAGACAAACGACCGAGTTTGCAAATATTATTTATTCTGAAAATCCAAACTTTCCATTGATAACATATGATCTAGTGCTGTTCTGTTTTTACTTGAACCTCAACAATAAACTCTTTTTTACTAACGCTATTTGAAAATCTATGTAGATTATCAAACAATTTTAGGCATACTCATTTAAAAGGTTTTGTCTTTATTTTTATTTTAATTAAAGAACTTCTGTATTTTTCGATCCTATATATTATTACTTATAAAGAATTACGTAGATATATTTATAAATATAAATAGTATTCCAATTTAGTAATAGTCATATGAAGAAAAATATAGGTAAATATTTACAAAAAATCTATAAAAGAAAAACGTACTTATTGTATGGATATACTAATAGAATAAATTAACTTTTCTGTCTCCCTTAAAGAGATTTTAATATAATGTGATGTGTAAGAAAAAGGTGTTATGAGTAATAAACACCTGTTATATGTTATAACACCTGATTACACCTCTTTGTGAAATTCGCTTCGCGGAAGTAGCTGGAATAGAGATTCGGTTTTAAGATGGAAGAAAGTGGAAGTATCTGGGGAATAAGATACAAGTAAATAGATAATTAAATATTTTGAATTTTGAAAATTTTATTAAAATTTAAAAAAAATATAAGCTACAAATTGAAATTCCAGTATAGAAAAGTACAACTAATATTTTCAGAACGTAAGTGGTGGTCCACTAGCAGAGAGATAAAAGATTAACTAAAGCATGCGTTTAAGTAACCGTATAAAGCCTAACAAATAATAGCTTAGCGATGTTTCTTACTGCCACTGTGCAATATCAGGTACATGGAAAATACATCTTCACCTTATCTGACCTTAGAAGGGCCTGAGTCAAAAATATGGATTCTTAAGGTGTTTAAAAATAATTCGTATCTTAACGTACCTCAAACTTTTTCAGGACTGTCATAGTAGTATATTAGTAAAGAAATTAGTTACTATGCAAACGGCCCAACTTTTCTACCTAGGTAGTGACGTCGGCCCATTCTGAACCTACTTTCATTCACAGTGATACTACCCAGAAGAAGTATTACTTTAGATAGACAGAATAATATATGTCTGTATGAATATTCAATGTCCGACTTGAAGCGCCAACTGCTATAAATCTAGTTTTCTTGAATGTATTAAAAATGGAATAATTTTGTCATTTTATTGCACATGTGGTATAACAGATTGTGTGGGGTGTTGTATTTATATCGACCAATTTCTTTAGTTTACTGTACTATGAAAGATGTGTAGGTAATGGTGTGTGGCATACCATGAGCTCGTTTCCTCTAGGGTATAGCCTGAGTATTGGGTGAGGTTAACTAAAAGTGTATAATGATCTACTTAGATCGAACCTGGATGAGATATGAAGTTACGGAAAACCTGGATATCCAAAAGGTTCTACTTGTCTACTTTTGGATATTCTGTCGAAAACTTAGTGTCTGTGTTGCATATTGTTTCATATTGCTTCAGAAACGGGCCGGGGCCGGCGCCGGCCACCAGTTCCTGAAATAAAAGCTCTTTTCCTGTCTCGTAATGAAAACTTAGTGTCTGTGTTGCATATTGTTTCATATTGCTTCAGAAACGGGCCGGCGCCGGCCACCAGTTCCTGAAATAAAAGCTCTTTCCTTGTCTCATAATGAAAACTTAGTGTCTGTGTTGCATATTGTTTCATATTGCTTCAGAAACGGGCCGGCGCCGGCCACCAGTTCCTGAAATAAAAGCTCATTCCCTGTCTCATAATGAAAACTTGAATATGTAATGTTTTTGTGAGTGATATTTTTAGATGAATTATTTTTCTAAACTTTGGTAAAGATTCCTTTTCCTTTTCAATGTTCCTCATGATTTCTTACGTACCCAAGTGAAATTTTTATCACAATAATATTTACGTGAAAGCACTTACGACAAACCAATAAAATGATATTTTATTACAGCTAATACGTACATATTGCAACTTGAAATATTGAAATTGATTACCTGTAAAACAAAATTAAATATAAGTTAGTAATCAATGGTTTTAAAGTTAAACTTATTTACCATAAACAATGATATAGTTTTTTGATTGTGATGCAGACATTGACCAAAACAAAACGCTTAATAAGGTAACTTGGTTATGTAATCTAATTTATTAAGCTACTGTTTGTGTACGCATCTGTTTGTAGCTACTGTTTGTGTTCGCATCTGTTTGTAGCTACTGTTTGTGTACGCATCTGTTTTTAACTACTGTTTGTCTACGCATCTGTTTGTAGCTACTGTTTGTGTACGCATCTGTTTGTAGCTACTGTTTGTGTACGCATCTGTGTGTAGCTACTGTTTGTGTACGCATCTTTTTGTAGCTACTGTTTGTGTACGCATCTGTGTGTAGCTACTGTTTGTGTACGCATCTGTGTGTAGCTATTGTTTGTGTACGCATCTGTTTGTAGCTACTGTTTGTGTACGCATCTTTTTGTAGCTACTGTTTGTGTACGCATCTGTTTGTAGCTACTGTTTGTGTACGCATCTGTTTCTAGCTACTGTTTGTGTACGCATCTGTCTGTAGCTACTGTTTGTGTACGCATCTGTTTGTAGCTACTGTTTGTGTACGCATCTGTCTGTAGCTACTGTTTGTGTACGCATCTGTTTGTAGCTACTGTTTGTGTACGCATCTGTGTGTAGCTACTGTTTGTGTACGCATCTGTTTCTAGCTACTGTTTGTGTACGCATCGCCGGATATAGTAATATAGTGTATACAGAAATATACTAACGCCAGCTCAAAGACAGGTGAAACGTAGAATTATAACTAAATAAAACCTCTAGCTTAACACTTATTTCCAGGAAACAAAACTCAAGCATTCGTTATGAAGTATAAATGGTTCTTTTTAAAACATATATCTGGAAGGTAACAACAAAAGCCTTTAGTAGCCTTGTAAAAGTCTGTAGTAGACGACTTAATAAAAATAATAGTTGGATTTTGTGATATCTTATATAAAAATCATTAGATATAGAGTAAAATTTAATCTTATGCAATAAATATCATGAGTAAATGGACTAATTCTAACTAATTATAAACCCATTAACCACAATCTAAAAATTTTTTATTTTACTAAAAATTACTGTATGGACATTTCAACTACATGGTACTTCTAAAGATGATTACCATTTACGGAAAGTGATTTTTAGTAAAATAAAATATTATCATATTCTAATAGTAAGTTATAATATGTATTTAAACACAAATAATTATTACTATATTTCTACCAATTTAAATTTAACCTTATAATAGACTCTTTTGGTTCTAATAAATTTTATTTTTCATGTATTAAATCAGTAAGTTTATTACTATTAGTAATATTACTATTAGTTTATTAGCTATTTAGTACAACATATTTTTTGCTTAGGAAAAATAACAATGTTATTCTTATCACAAAGCATTCTAATACAATACAAATAAACATTGGCATTTAATTAGTTTTATTCTACAACTATGCAAAAAATTATTATGCTACAAATGTAAGTATGTAAGTATATATATATATATATATATATATATATATATATATATATATATAGTCTAGATATTTTACGTTATCCGTTGTTTTCCCGTTGCACTGACTTTATGAAATTAATATATTACTATTGTAAGTAATTTTATTCACCATTAAGTGCATTCGACAATGGTCAAGTGACCGAAAGGCGCCTCATCACTCAAGGTAAAATCATTGCACTTAATGGTGGATAAAATTACTTAAAATAGTATTTTTTAACTTCATATATATATATATATATATATATATATAGTCTTGATATTTTACGTTATCCGTTGTTTTCCCGTTGCACTGACTTTATGAAATTAATATATTACTATTGTAAGTAATTTTATTCACCATTAAGTGCATTCGACAATGGTCAAGTGACCGAAAGGCGCCTCATCACTCAAGGTAAAATCATTGCACTTAATGGTGGATAAAATTACTTACAATAGTAATTTAATTACTTCATATATATATATATATATATATATATATATATATATATATAATTTAACAAGAAGTAAAATTCCTGTACTAGTTAGTAATTTAGACAAATAAAAATCATTGGTTTTCACTAACTTACGCCTATAAGTTGAATATTTCTTACTAAACAAATTTCCAAAATAACCCTATAATCTGGTCCTCAAGCTGTGTAAGGCCTTTAAATAAAACTTTCCCCGAGATATAGTGACTTAAAGGGTTAAATATCAGTAAGTTAGGTTTTTAAAATCGAAGTCCAGTGACTAGTTCTCTGGCAGAAATTGCCATGCTGCGGTACATTTTCTGACTCGTGTCAGATCTTATTGTTTCGAATATTACCTACGGCGGTCTACGGTTAATTTTGGTTCCAGAGGATAACAACAGCCAAGGGGAAGTCTGAGTGCGCTGGTTTGGCAGACCGTCGCACCACACACACGCGGGAGCACCCACACGCACGCATACAACACACACACTGACACATCTCTCTCTCTCTCTCTCTCTCTCTCTCTCTCTCTCTCTCTCTCTCTCTCTATATATATATATATATATATATATATATATATATATATATTCATTCCTGGTGATGTTGGTACTGTTTGCCAACGAAAAGCTTTGGATATAAAATAATAAATACTCTTGTATTTGAATAACCTGTGTTGTTTTAATATATGTATATATATATATATATATATATATATATATATATATATATATATATATATATATATATATATTGTAATCCTTAGATGAATTATTTTTTCTTGTTGAATATGTATGGTGAAATAAAATAATTTTCATGAACAAGAATATACGATTATAACTTCATTTTATTGTTGATTGAAGCTATTCGCTAATTTACATTATTAGCATTTTCAAAATTTATAAATCACTTTCCAGTTATGTGACTAGAGTAAGGCTGTTGAATATAAATGTTCTATGCTCAGTAAACCTGGTCTCAGTTATCTTATCTGTTAGATAAATATAATTTAATATTTCCATTTGTCCTAATCTTTTATTTTTAAAATGTCATCATATATGCTAAAGATTGTATTATGTTTTGATTTAATCTGGACTTGTTCCTCTATTAGTGTATTCTTAATTTTATTTTTATATATTTCCAAGTTTTCTATTATATTCCTTTTTAAGCCTTTGTGTACTTCTTTAATTAATTTCATATTACTAATATCTGGGAAATCATGATTTCTTTCTATAGAGTGTTTTGCAAGATTAGATTTATAAATATGTGGTGTTTTAAATGCTTTCAAATGTTGTAACGGTCCTATATTTTCTTTTTTGTTTGTCCTATATAACGTTTTTGACATGTTGTACAGTAAATACTATATACGCCGTTTATATTAATTTTATTTATTTTAGTGTTTGTATTTATTATATTATTAATTGTGTTTAAGTGTAATAAGCTATTTTGACATTAGTGTCTTTAAATAATTTTATAATCTGTTTGATTTCATAACCGGTAAATAAGAATTTGGACCAAGTAATATTTTTAGTATTTGAATAATAATTTTTATTTATATTATTATCCATTCTTTTAAAGACCTTATTATCCAATTTATTAATGGTTTTTGTTTTATACCAATTTTGTATTGCTATTTGTTGAATAATGTTTAGTTCTTTCAATTTATCTATCGGGTTTAATGGAATTCGGTTCATTCTGTATAATAAATTATAGAAACACGCCATTTTTTTATGGTTTCAATATTAGGTATTATTTTTACTGTTTGAGTTGGTTTTCTAAATATTGTAAAATTTAATTTATTATTTTCCTTATAAATGATGATGAAGAAATTTATAGCATTAAGTTTTTCTATTTCGTAAGTAAACTGTATTTTATTGTGTATATTATTTTTTCGTTAATTATTAAGTTTAAATTTAATGCATTATTTGTAGAAATGTACAGTATGTCTTCTTTGTCTTGATAGTTTTGTTTTAATTAAATCGTTTTTTATATATATATTTGAAACATTCTATTGCTTATAGTTCGTTATTCTCGCAATATTTTACTCTAATAATTTTATAACGTTTACTATTCAAAAATGTTATTAGACTTGTTATTTTGATTTACCTGTTATTGATTCTTTTTATTTTGGCGTTACAAAACCACTTTATTCCTACTTACTTACAGCTTATTTTGCGTTCAAACATATTATTTTAATTTAGTATTTTTGTAACCATGTGCGACGCGTATTTTTTTAGAATTAGAAAACAGAAAGCACTTTGAACACCGATTTTAAATATTCAGTTTAGGAGGTTTGTCCCTAAAACATACTAAGGGAAAACACGAATTCTACATTTCGGTTTCACCACTTACGTTTAGCCACACATTGTCTATTTATCACTCACAGTTTAAAAACAATTCTGAGCCTGACATCGTACCTTCTTCAGTGTTGGCTCCAGACTGCCATAGCCTTGGTTAGCGTCCCATAAGCACGTGGCTTTTGATACTCCTGTCTCTGCACTTCCTCCCTCGGCTGGCGTTATACACTCTTCTGCCTTCGTCTTTATGAACATATGATTTGTTTTCACTTCAATTCCTTCAAATTTCTTTGGTATGATTCAGAGTTCTCTCGGATTCCTTCCGCTGATCACAATGATATTTCGATGGTGTTTTTAGTTGGAAAATGTCAACGTTTCCCCTTGCTTGGAACGTTATAACTTGCGCTCGTGTGTGTGATGTAGGCGTGAGAGTGTGTGTGTGTAGGCGGGTACGTCAGTGTATGTGTAAGCGCGCGCGCACGTGTGTGTGTGTGTGTGTGTGTGTGAGTTTATTTGGGTGTACCTCATGGAGTTACAGCAATCTTTGAGGCGGTAAAAGATGACTTATGATAAATTGAACTTTGGAATGACTCGTACTCAAAACTATGAAAGTAAATATATAAAAATAGTAAATTTTGTAGAAAATATTTTTATAGAAAGTTGTATTACTCCAGTAGTTAGGTGATATCAGCAATTTAAAAAAATATAAAACTGAAAGGATATTATTAAATAACAAATCGCCATTTCTAGAGGGTACAATGTATTATGATAACAAATAGACCCGTACTATTCTACTGCTACTATGCTATTGCATATGGTTATATGTAAGATATGCTGATTGTTTTTTTTTGAATTAAATCACTCTCATATTAAGGTACACTATCTTAAGATAGAGGGATATTAGGGTAATATGAATGGATTTGCAACTGTAATTGTATATTAAGGAAATATTGTAATTGAAAAGTTTTGAAAACAGTCATAATCAATTATAAATAAAACGTCTTAAGCTACAAAAATGTTTTTTTAATGAGCCGATGTTTTTTTCGATTAAAAAGCAATCATCTTCAGTAGAAATCACTACAAGACTAAATACATTTGGTTGACTACATTTAATATATACATCGTCAAATCCTTCGCCAAATCTCTACTATCTGGTCATTACTTATCGTCAAGGTCCACCTCTCTCCTATTCGCCGACCATTAACTCAGAGTTAGGTCTCTCTATTAACCTGAATTGCTAAGGACGTTAACGTTACAATATTTCATTTTGGAGTTTAGTTATTTTTGGTAAAATCTTTTCAAAAAACAAATAAAACCACTACTATCACTTAACTAACAAATATAATAAATATTTTGAGATAGAGCCTTTGCCAGAATTTAATAAGGAATTTTTATCATATTTATTAATAATCAGTAATTAAAAATCCTTCAATATATTTATGATAGGTCATTTACTTCCAATTTGTGTTTGCATGTTACAGATATGATGAGAAATTCTTGATTTTCTTGTCCTTAAAATTTTTATGCCTAGTAGTTGTTTTAAATCCTTTTGAAATTTATCTTTTAACTTTAACCAATGTAAGTTGCAGAATTATAAGCTAAAAATGAATTTCAGTTTAGTTTAAATTTCCCTTACACAACTAATATTTGTGTTGTTTATTAGGTTTATTATTACATTCTTTAAACTATTTATATGATACTTTTAGGTTTATATATTTTAAAAGATTTAAAGAATTTAGGTTAAATTGGGTTGCGTTAGGTTAGGTTTGTTTAACTAGTTTAGGTTATTGGTTAGATAAGTTCCTATCCATTTTTTTATTCTAAAAATCTAATTATTACGTTAACTAGCTAACGTGAATTATTTCGGTTTACGCCTCATTAATTAATTTTAGGAATAGAAATGGGACGTCTTGAATATGATCGACATCAATTTTCATTTCTATTGTGAAATGCAGAATAAACATTTTTCAAATACCTAGTCAATTTATAAATTGCTCAACAAACTGCATTAATAATTAAAATTATTATATAAATAGATTACGTAAGGGTTGTGTTCCATTCATAATAATTAAAAGCTTAAAGTTAAAGTAAAATATCTGATTGCAGTTAATTTACTAAAGACAGACCAATAAAACACCTTTGAAACTAGTGTCCTTCTCTTTACCTGTTATTTCTACAATTTTTAAAGTTGTAATTTTCATCTTAAAATATCATTTCCTTTCTAAAATCTTTGATATCTAAAAACAAAATATTTAAAACCATCATCCATGTGCTTTTTTGTATATAAACTACCTACTATGGTTAAGTACGTAAGTGACGAGAAAGGGGTGAAAAGGAGTTAACTTTATATCAACAATTTGTTTAAGCAAAGAACCTTGCTGACCAAGGGTTTATTAACACTGCTTCAGAATATGCAAACAGATGCTTATCAGGCGTTACCGTCGTGGTTTACTACTTTGGCAAAGCCCTTCGTTGCAAAGGTGGAACCATAAGCTCGCCTAATATCAGATATACTGTATTTAATAAAACATGTCCTTATATTAAAATTCAGATGTTTTTATTAGAAAATTAATTCCACACCTGTTTATTATGGTATTATGTTTAATAAGATAAAAAATATAAAAGAAGGTTTACTGAGGGATTGTATTTGTGTATGTATTTGATATTTTGTGTAATAATAATTTCTCTCATTGTTAACTTTGATGTTTTTTTTATTTATTATGTTACTTTTATTATATTTTCATGATGTATTTTTAGGTTTTGCATTAGCAATGTTGCTATATATCTTAATATATAGAGTGTCTATGGGATTCTGAAAATTACATGAAGTCGGATAAGGATTATTTGTGTTACGTAAATGTATTACTACATTCAATTTTGGGCGTAGGTATTAATTGTGTGTTTTTTCTTTAGATATATAAGCTATTTTTGGTACTCCTCCACTTTGGTATTTTTAGAACTTATTGCTTGGGATTTTTTTTTATTTTGTCACAACCATCACAACTTCTTTAACTCATCACTTATGATTTCCACTGACATTACAAATCTCTGCAAAGATCTTGAATAAAACTAATTTATATCCTCTGTAAAACAATGGGGACTCAAGGGGATGTTTTTCGTCGTCTATTGTCATTGAAATAAAATATATTTCAGAACATGTGCCCATTAAACTCGACAGACAAGAAGGACTCATAATCTTCGAGCCACAGTTCACGATGGAGCAATCTGTCTCGTCATTACTATTATTATTCATATGATGTAATCTGTCTTTTAAACCGTACGGCTATCTGGGCTGGTCCAGATTGTACCTTATCAGTCGCAGCCCCCTCCTGTTTTCCTAGTGTACCATCATCTCCACTAAATACGTTATATTTCTTAATCTAATCATAATTTCCAAAATTCGTTAGAATATTTGAAATGTCAGTAAAAATATTTTTAAAAAAACAAAAACAAACACGACAAATTGTGGTTATTCAACCAAAACATATCAGCTTAAGGTGTTTATGAGCGGCAACAAATAGGTTTCCCTAATCACTGAAGTGACTTATCTCGACAATAAAATAGATAATAGAGTTTTTTATTGTGCACATTGATAGATACACATATGTGTTTTATCTTCGAAGCTAAAATGGCAAATAATGTGCTTTATATTGGGTACTAATATATACATTACAGTGTCTATCGTGGTTCTTAAAATATACACTGAAGTAAATTATCGTGACACTAATATGGACATTAAATTATTTAATCGTGCGTTCGATTAGAGTTACTAAGTTGTTTTATCGTGGTCACAAATATAAATTATATTGTGTGTTTATCGATATTATATAGACATTATAATATTGTAGACATTATTATTATTATGTAATTTTTTGGAAACCAATATTGATGTAAATAATGAAACCAAATTAGCTCATCATTGAATAAACCTAAACCAGGAGCAATGTGGTTTATTGAAGCCTGGAGTTTCAATGAACAGTATAATGTAAGTAAAGCATATGGGTTCACATCAAAGGCTGTTTTAATCACGCTCACCGCAGAGAAGCCGTTACATCGCGTCTGCAGTTAATTGGATACTGAATGCTGACTTCAAAATTTATTTAACAACTATTGACTTCCGGATATAATTATATGGCTATTGTCTGTAACTGAATAACAATGGATAATATCGAGTAAAATGGTATTTGTGTCTTTCGAAACGGTTTATCTTTACGTTTTGTAATTAGTTTGTCACACTATTCTCATTTAACAACAGTTAATGCTTATTTATAATTTGATTTTTATACTGTAAGTTGTTAAAGTAATCCTCTCTTGTAGTAATTTATCTCTATATAATATTCTTGAACGACTAATAATTATATATATATATATATATATATATATGTAAACATATATCTGTGTACATTTCTCCTTGGAAACTACTCTAAGCATTTTTACCGTAATTGAAATATAAGCGATTTTATCCTCAGTAAACGAAGAAGCTTTATGTAAATGTGCTGAGAAATCGTTATCATGACCTTTTAGAAAAACTCTTTGCCCTATATGTATTTGTACTTTTTTCTCGAAAACTATCCTATAGATTTTTAATAAAATTGGTATAAGTATGGGTTTTTACCCTCAGAAATCCAATGAGATAAGTGAAGGATCTCTAAAATATCCTTATCTCCGGGATTTCGAAAGTTTTCAAGGATTTCATATTCCCAAAATTACTTTGGACTCGAGGAAGAATGAATTTGGATGCTCTATAGCGATACATCAATACTCCGATAGACCACCATTTGCCATAAAAATCATTAAGACACAAAGGCAAACTTTTGATTATTTTGGAATCGACTTAAGAATCTCCGTTTGTATAAATATGCCATACGATAGATAAGAAGTAGTTTAATATGATTTAGCCAAATGATAATCCACGTCATAACCTAAACATTTCGGACTCAATCGGAGTATATCATTGGTCGGTTTCCGGAAATTAGACAAATGTTTCAACCAATAAATTAGAACACGCTCTTTTCTTGAAATTAGGTTTATAAGAAATAATACTTTTCAAACATGGAATCAGAATTTGTTTAACATATAATTAATCACACCGAATAATTACTCAATTATTATAAAATAGCTTTAACGTCTGTCTCTAAAACCTTTAACAAGTCAGACAAACTTTTGGTACCTTAAGATATCTAACGTAATTTGTTTGTTTGAGAAGAAGCAAATTGCGTCCGATGACATGATTTCGTGTGTGTATGCTTGTGCGAGCGTACTAGTGTTTGTGTGTGTCTGTGTGGGAGCGCCTATATTACACAACATATATATATATATATATATATATATATATATATATATATATATATATATATATATATATATATATATATATTCGTATGTAACTACACGCGCACACACACACACAAACACACACACACACACAAACACACACACACACACACACACACACATATATATATATATATATATATTTAATAAATTAAAAATATTTTAAAAATAAGAATACTTTTAATGAATATATTTATTCAAAGCTTTTCGCCGATAAAATAGTACCAGCATTTTCAGGAAAATAATTATCTAATCCTGAGATTAGATAATTATTTTCCTGAAGATGCTGGTACTATTATATCGGCGAAAAGCTTTGAATAAATATATTCATTATAAATATTCTTGTTATTGAAATATTTTTAAGTTATTAACTATATTACAAGAAAACATCACCATATTAATATATATATATATATATATATATATATATATATATATATATATATATTCGTATGTAACTACACGCACGCACGCACATACACACACACACACACACACACAGATGACATGAAATCCCTTAAGATACATTATATTTTAAACGCACAAATCAGTATATTATTTGTACTACTATACTAACGTATTTATGTGTTTGTAAAGATAATGTATTTTAATGACATTTTGCAGACATACATGGACAAGCATTGAGTTAAACACTAATCTTAGATTAATCCTAAAAACAATCTAAAACATTTCACTAAATTTTCATAAAGCAGATTTTTTTTAGAGCGCTAACTAGGTAGTTTGAAAGAGTTATTCCCACTTTAGTTAATAATTTTCACGGTTTTAAGAAAGTTTTTCACCTATTTGTCCCACATTGATTCAAAACTGCATCACACAGTTGGTTAAGTAAGTTAAGACTTCAAGTTACGTTGGAGTTGAATACAGTTCAACTTAAGTCAGGTAATGTATCTATTGCTTAGTGAATATTTTACTTGTTTCTAAATTACATCGTTCAGATTACCACAATATGAAAGACCTAATAGTTTAGTTAAACATTAAATATTTTCTGATCGTAAAAGCATCAATATCACTGGAAATGTTGCATTTCCCACATAAAATAGATACATTCACAATATTTCCATTTCACTGGGTTTGCATTACCCACATAAAATAGATACATTCACAATATTTCCATTTCACTGGGTTTGCATTTCCCACATAAAATAGATACATTCACAATATTTCCATTGCACTGGGTTTGTAGGAGAAAATGTTTACAACATTTTGCGTCTTCATATCACACAATTACCGAATATGTTATCTACCAAATGGCATCAAATTCGTATTTGCAAGGTATATAGCCTATTAAAACCTAACCTAGATACCATAATATGGTGTCTTTAGGCTAAAGTAGCCTAATTTAAATATTCTACGCAACGTAACCACTGTTACATGGGTATTGAAATTGCCTGAGTAAATTTCTGCCAAAGGAAGTAAAAAAAAGATATATTTGAATACTTATGCCAAAAGAGTTTTATTCGAACAGATATTTATTCGTGATTATTTATAAAGTTATACATGTTCCACAGAAAACTAGCTGATACGTAATAAATGGAAGATTTCAGCTCCGAGTATTCCCTAACTCTAACGGCATATTATGAGCAAACGCTTGTTAGTTTATTATTTAAAAACATTAGCAATAACGTTGCTGCAAAAATATTGGCATTGTAGTCGTGTCACTGGTTTGTATGAATCGTTTATACACAAGTAAACTCGTTTACCAACCTGTTGCTTTTGTAAAGTGTTGTCTCTCAACCCATCAAAAACAATAAAACAGTTTATTTGTATCAATGAAGCTCCTGCTTCCTACTTGAAAGGTGTAAATCAAAAGATTTTCTTTTTCTTTTTTTTCTGATAAAACAATTCTTTTAGCGGCAGATATGCAACGAGTACTTCAAAAAAAAAAAAAAAAAAAAATGTTAGTAAACATTCTGTAGGAGGAACGATTGTAACGTTAATTCTGTTTGGTATTTAGCATATAAAACGTAGGGCGGTATGATTCGGTTTAGCTGATCAGAAACAACAGATATATGTATTTGTACATTCGACAAGAAAAATGAAATGTTATTAAAAGGTGAAAATTAGTATGATTTTTTTAAAAGGGTATAATGCGATTTCATTTGACGAATTTAAACTATATTGTTGATGTTAATTCACATCTGAAAAACCTTGTACTCTAGTTATAATTTTGATTTGCTACACTTTAGTATTGGTATTTCAAATATTACCCGAGTATAAAAAAAATTGTCTTAAAGGCTAAATGAGTAAAGACTTGAGGTAGAGTTGCCACTCCCAAAATTAAATCCTATATTCGCTGTTGTATTGTTTCATAATAACTTCACAAAAACATCCATTTCTATTGAGTATAACGTTGCAAATATAGATCCATATATTGTTACCTTGTATGTATATTTGAGTTTGTGAAATTTAAAATTCAGCCAAAAATCTTTCTATTGTAGATCTACAAAACCGATATTAGGCTTCAACTGAGAATGATGGGAATTATTAGAATGCTTATTTAATGTTTATTGTTTTATGAGTTACCTTTAGAATTCGTAGTATTGTATTACATTAATAATGAGAAAATGATATTTACATAATAAAAATATTGTTGAACAACAATATTTATCAAATATTCGTAAATTTATTACTACCTAAGCAATATCACCATTCTATTTTTTGTTCATACGTATATCGGAAGCTTTTAAACACATCCAGTGATCTCTCTAAGAAAAAAATATTATTTTAGAATAATTCTCATGAGGGGCATTACCACTCTATACGTCGCCACGGTAGAATTTCTTTTTATCGTTACGTTTGAAAGTAACAGCTACAGGAAAGTAACGTTTGAGCAACATCCTATAATTAATTATTACGTTGAGTTTATATTTGATTCGTTATACCTAAGAATAGTCATACGTTGTGGGGGAAAATGTCTATAAAAGCATTGAGTTAGTTTTTTAAAATATATATAATTAACCCATATCACAGAACTCATATGTTTGTTTTGTTTTGGGAGTAACATTTTATTCACTGTATTAAACAATGATAACTTTTTTTTATTTGCCACGTAATCCATGTTATATTAAACTACCCTTTTACATGTTTACGTTTAGAAGAAAGTGGAAAATGTCTGCACCATATAAGATGTTGACTTATAATTTACGAAAGTTAAATCGGTGATTTAGGAGAATACGTGAAGAATACACTGACTTGAAAGCTACAAAGTCTTATACACATTTGAAAATATCAAGAGGTAAAAGAGCAAATAAAACTAACCTCTTTTGTATAATACCAATCTCTAACTTATTTGCTATTTCAGAGACGGTTTCAATCTCAAAGCACAATCCTTGAATTGTCCAGGAAAATATGTGGCTACTTCAAGCACTTAAGGCTTATGAAATGTACACATGAAAGACGAATCAGAATGTTTCAGGTTGCTAGGGAAAGAAAATTGCTAGTGGCACAAATAAAAATATGATTGCCTAATCGCAGATTGTGCTAAAAATTTATAAAGAAAAAGTTTGTTCAAGTTTTTATAAAAGAGTTTTTTCTAAGTTGAACTCTTTTACAAAGTTAAATTAATTTATTAACTTAAATAACAATATATATGTATTCCTGGTGATTTAAGTACAGTTTACCAACGACAAGTTTTGAATTCAATAAATCGTTCAATAAATTATTCTTGTTATTGTATCCTTTAATGTTTTCTTTAATTTACAAGAATACAAATTTTAATATATATATATATATATATATATATATATATATATATATATATATATATATATTGTAATGTTTTTATAAAACACAATACAATGGGGTTTATATTATTAAATATTTTATTTAAATGAAGATATTTTATTTCTAGTTAAAACACAAAAACTTACTCAGGAACAATTCATAATTCTTTATTATAACATTTCTTTATTTCAACATTTAAAAAATACACAGACCAATAATTTACAACTTAACAAGTTTTAACAAACTCCGTTTAACTCTTATTTCTTTTGCTTTTATAGTTACACAATTTTAATACCCTTGGCTAATTTTACGATCTCTTACAATCTCGGGGTTTATAACATGGGCTATATTTTTACTTCTTTTGTTAATTAAATAAATTTTGAAAACAATATTAAATTTTGAAATTTGTTTAATAAATATTTTCCTGATGGAAAAACTTTAAATTTTGAATATGCAAAAAAGGCTAAACTATTTGAACTGGATTATTTCTTATTACTTACTATTAATTAACTACAAGATATTCTAATGTACAATTTTAAACTTTCTTATTATCTTAAATGTCCATTAAAGTTTATTTTTTATAGCGCTAGATACTTATCTCATCAAATAATGGCAAATGGCTGTTTGCTCACACGTGGAATTCCGTTTCTCTTTAATTTGACATTTTACACACTTAAATTCGTTTTATTTACTTCACATTATATTACCACTGTATTATATTCTGAAATTCACTTCTCCTTAATTTAGTTTGGCCAATCTTCTTAACAAATCTGTATAATTTTGACGAAGTTCCTGATAAATAGAATTTTGACTGGTCCTGGCAGATCCATCTTGTCGCTTCCCCACGCCATCTCTCTGACTAAACTAACTCTTCGTTTTACTTTTAGAATTGTTAAAGAAAAATATGGCGGCTTCTCCTTCTTCTTAAAAAAAAAGAACATATGGATATTAATTTAACGAAGTTCCGTTTCTTCTCACTAGAGTCAAACTGCACCTGACCGACTTATATTTGTTTACTTTCACATCTGTTAATGTCAACGAACTATTTTCACCAGTTTTAATTTTGTTAACATACTGTTTCAATTTTCCGATCCTTAACCAACCTTCCAGTGTTTATTTAATTACTATTATTAGTGTGTGAAGTGTCTTTGTGTTTTACTTTTGTAATATTTCGAAATGTGTGTGTTTTGACTGGACTTTTCCAAACATAACCTTACATTGTTTTTTTTTGTTTACAAACGTGTTCACTTTCTCCTTCAAGTAATTACTTAGGCCCTATGTTACTACAGTTTATAAATTTGTTTACACATAACTATTATTAGATTATCTTGTTTTAAATTTTTATTTGATACAACAAATTTCTTTATGTATTTACAGTTCAAATATCTTATTTACTAACCTAGGCTTTTACCTGAATTTAGTTTCAATTTTAACCTAACCAATCTTTTAATGAATTTCTTTTTAAATTTTGTGTGAGTTATTTCTAATATATTCTTCCAATTCTTAAATAATATTATATAGCCCATTCTATAAATGTTACATAGTCCCCAAATTTAGATAAAAAAAAATTTTTATTCCAAAATTCCTTTTTTTTATCTCAATTTTCACATTTTGGGGAGTAAACTCTTACTCTATCCTTCTTGCTTGTCTGCTGCCCTCTAATTACATATGATATACTTAACTCCTAACAATACAATATACTTATAACTAACATTCAATCGACAATTCTTTAACAATTCTAACATATAGTAACAATAAATCATGTTCTGGTATTTACAATTCCTTCCATAATTATATATTTTTTTTTTTAATTATTACAATTGGAAACCTTCCACTCATAAGTCTGATTCAATATTTATTTAACATATATTCTCTGATACCGTGTCTTTAAATCCCATCCTATCCGAGTCATAGTATGTCTAGATTTGGTCAAATTGGTTATAACATTTCTCTTTCCCTTATTTCTGTTTATTCCTTGTTTATTATTGATCTCATATTTATTTTGCTTTTAGCTTCATCTAACTCTCAGTTCTAAGTTAGTATTTTATCTCCCCTTCCAATCTCACATCCATTTCAATTATTTTCTTATATCATTTCAGTTTATTTTGTATGAAGTTTAACATCTAATATTTTTAAAGGTCGCAATCTCATATCCTCTATTTGATCATATCTATAGCTCCTTCGATTACACTGTCCCTATATCAACGAATATAAATTTTGTTTTAATACTTATATATATCAACGCAGATTCTCCCTTACAATACGACGAAGTTTAAATACACAATTACCATATTTTTATTACAACGATGCTTTAATATTTATTATCATAGATTCATATTTCTTTTATAATATATAATATATACGACGAAGTTCCATTATTTATCAACGCAGATTCTCCCTTACAATACGACGAAGTTTAATTACACAATTACCATATTTTTATTACAACGATGCTTCAATATTTATTATCATAGATTTATATTTATCTTTATTCATTATTCGACGAAGTTTCTAATAAATTATCGTAGATACAGTTACTATCCCTTAAACTTATCTCCTGCTAACGTTTTCTTATACACATAATCACCTAGAGTTTATTCATATTGCTTCCTTCATCTATATTTAATATCTCCCTTCCTATTTTATTATTATTTTCCTTTTCCAGTTCTCCTGGATACATGTCATATTATTGCCTGTGTCTATTAATGCCTGTAAACTTGTTTCCTCTATTTAATTTCTATTCCTGGGTTTCTTATTGTCTTAGTTTTCCGATTGACTGTGGGCACCCTGCTCTTTTCTTGTCCCCACGCCTGTCCTTGCCGTAACACCGTTTACATCTCCATTGTATCTCTCATCTGCTTCATAAGTTCTATTTTCTCTGTTATTCTCATATTTTAATTCCATTTCCCATTTTCCAAACTCGAGTTGTGCCTCCACATTCATTAACATATCCGTACCTCTGATAAATTTTCTCAATAAGCCTTGTACCACTAAGCATTGAGACGGATATTTAACTCCTCCTATTTCTCCTATTACCATTAACATTATATTAATCTTTTCAGTCTTCTTATTAGTTGCGGTTTGAATTGTTAAATTTTTTATTTGCCATATTTATAATTTTCCCATTTTATTTCTATCTCCTAACCTTCCCTGCTCTCCTAATATTTTCTCCCTTACATCTTCGACTTTCCTAAAACTCTCATCTGTTATCTTTCTTTCTCCTATCACCTTTAATTTCAACTCTCCTAACTCTTCTGTGTTTTTCTTTGTTATATTTTCGACTTTCTCTACCTCTTTTTTATTAATTTCTATCACATCAGCTATTATTTCTTTTGTTTCCTAAAAATTTTTCTTAATCTTCTCCTCTGATTCTCTATCTTTCTCCTCTAAGTCTCTTCTCACATCCTCTATTACAGTATTATTCTCTGTCCTCAACTGTCGCCTCATATCCTCTATCATTTTCCTATTGTCCTCCCGTATTTCATCTTTTATTACTTTTAGATCCTCCTTCATCTCTCTCATTTCGTCTCTATTTTCCTCTAATTTTTTGTTTATTTCCCTCATATCCTCACTCATATCTTTCATTTCCCCTTTTATTTCATTTATATTCTCTTTTAACTCTTTTTTTATTTCGTCCATCTTATCTAATTGTCTATTTATTTTTTCATTATTTATATTTAATTGTCTATTTAGATCCTCTCTCCCTTTTTCACTCATTTCCATGAGAGTTCTCATCATCTCCCTTAAATCTTCATTCTCATTATTTCCCCGATTTTTTTGTTGGGTTTGCATAGGTGGTAGTCCCCTAGCCTCTTCTACCTCAATGTTTCCTATTGGCATATCTGTGCCTTCCATTTTTTTTATTTCCAACATGTCCCTTTTTCCTGGTCCCCTACAACTACCAGCTCGCCTATAATATTTTCTTCTTTTTTTTTCTGTAAGTAACTTATTATACAAACATAAACAATTTTTATATATACTATAAACCTAGCCTTGATTCTATTCAACTCAGTGTTAAATTTTACAAAATCTTTTCTAAATCTATTTCCAGTTCAAATGTTTTTCATATAAAAAGTTCTAAATTAATTTTATTTCAAAATCTCTCTAAATAAATTTTATCTCTTATTATATCGAGAAAATAATTAATTTCTCTATTTACAAAACACAAACTCCTGAATAATTAATTCTTTATTATTATTTTTCTAATAATCGTACCCCACGTTGGTGTGCCAAATGTAATGTTTTTATAAAACACAATACAATGGGGTTTATATTATTAAATATTTTATTTAAATGAAGATATTTTATTTCTAGTTAAAACACAAAAACTTACTCAGGAACAATTTATAATTCTTTATTATAACATTTCTTTATTTCAACATTTAAAAAATACACAGACCAATAATTTACAACTTAACAAGTTTTAACAAACTCCGTTTAACTCTTATTTCTTTTGCTTTTATAGTTACACAATTTTAATACCCTTGGCTAATTTTACGATCTCTTACAATCTCGGGGTTTATAACATGGGCTATATTTTTACTTCTTTTGTTAATTAAATAAATTTTGAAAACAATATTAAATTTTGAAATTTGTTTAATAAATATTTTCCTGATGGAAAAACTTTAAATTTTGAATATGCAAAAAAGGCTAAACTATTTGAACTGGATTATTTCTTATTACTTACTATTAATTAACTACAAGATATTCTAATGTACAATTTTAAACTTTCTTATTATCTTAAATGTCCATTAAAGTTTATTTTTTATAGCGCTAGATACTTATCTCATCAAATAATGGCAAATGGCTGTTTGCTCACACGTGGAATTCCGTTTCTCTTTAATTTGACATTTTACACACTTAAATTCGTTTTATTTACTTCACATTATATTACCACTGTATTATATTCTGAAATTCACTTCTCCTTAATTTAGTTTGGCCAATCTTCTTAACAAATCTGTATAATTTTGACGAAGTTCCTGATAAATAGAATTTTGACTGGTCCTGGCAGATCCATCTTGTCGCTTCCCCACGCCATCTCTCTGACTAAACTAACTCTTCGTTTTACTTTTAGAATTGTTAAAGAAAAATATGGCGGCTTCTCCTTCTTCTTAAAAAAAAAGAACATATGGATATTAATTTAACGAAGTTCCGTTTCTTCTCACTAGAGTCAAACTGCACCTGACCGACTTATATTTGTTTACTTTCACATCTGTTAATGTCAACGAACTATTTTCACCAGTTTTAATTTTGTTAACATACTGTTTCAATTTTCCGATCCTTAACCAACCTTCTAGTGTTTATTTAATTACTATTATTAGTGTGTGAGGTGTCTTTGTGTTTTACTTTTGTAATATTTCGAAATGTGTGTGTTTTGACTGGACTTTTCCAAACATAACCTTACATTGTTTTTTTTTTTGTTTACAAACGTGTTCACTTTCTCCTTCAAGTAATTACTTAGGCCCTATGTTACTACAGTTTATAAATTTGTTTACACATAACTATTATTAGATTATCTTGTTTTAAATTTTTATTTGATACAACAAATTTCTTTATGTATTTACAGTTCAAATATCTTATTTACTAACCTAGGCTTTTACCTGAATTTAGTTTCAATTTTAACCTAACCAATCTTTTAATGAATTTCTTTTTAAATTTTGTGTGAGTTATTTCTAATATATTCTTCCAATTCTTAAATAATATTATATAGCCCATTCTATAAATGTTACAATATATATATTATTGAATTTACAATTCAAAGCTTTTCGTTGGCTAACAGTACCAACATTCTCAGGAATACTAGAGACTTAAATACTAGAGACTTTATATATATATATAAAATAGGGATTTGGAATTTCAAGACAGTACCGTATTTGTGTGTGTGAGTTTGTGTGTGTTTGTGTGAATCTCTCTCTCTCTTTGTTGTATCTTTGTTTTAATTTTTTTTACACAGTAGACACTCCACTGCTTCTCTGTCAGTAGTTTATTTTCTTTTTCGGCACATATATATTTCTTTTAAAATATGGCTCTTCGCCATTATTATCATCGTTTTTATACATTATTACTATTCACCTATTCTTTTGTAACTTTTGTAATTAGTTATAATTTGTTTGAGCTTCGAAATTGCCTATAAATGTTAAACCGTCACCACTGTTGCCCTACAATAATAAAATGAAATATATAACTGTAAACTATTTCTTACAGTTTCTTTCAATATCAACATATTTAAAACACCTTATTAAAGTTATTTGTGCATTAAATATAAGAAAATAAAAACACAAAATGACAAAATAGTACGTTGGTAGCATAGTCCCAAAGATACTTTAAAACCGTTATCCAGGTGATTTTGATTAAATTTGAGAAACGACATGAAGTACCACGATTTACAACACACACACACACACACACACACACACACACAAACTATATTTTAAAACTTTCTGTATGGGACAGAGCACTAATATATATAATTGGCAATACAGTATTTACAAATTGTTAGTAAAAGGAAAATTCGATTCAAGTTTTGTTTCTAACGTAAACTAACTCGTTGATAAACTAATTGACCTACACGTTAATGTGCACAATACTATTACAGAACAAAAGATTATGGTCAATTTTCACTATACACATAAACTGACTAGCTCAGGTCGTAAAAGATAAAGCAAATTTATACTAATTGGAAAGATTGTAGATAAAACCTAATACATTGAAGAATACATGTAGCCTAGTAGAATGTTAATCTAAAATAGGTTTCATATTGTAGTCTGCAGAAAATCTAATAAGCCTATGTCTGCATAAAGGTTTGTCTCCTATAAAGTTAGTTTAAATGTGTGTTACTAATAAAAATTTAAATTTTACGGTAGGCTACAGAAAAAAGTTGTACTTTATCCGAGTTCCTAAGCATTTTTAACATGGCAAGGTATATATTTTGTAGCAATATAGGTCAGATAGTCGATAAATTTAATTAACTAATGACAACCAATAACGCCTGGCCACGCTTTGGGTGGAACTGTAAAATTGTCACCAACTCTATACGTCGACAGTTTTAATGAAAGCGTTATGTAAATGTGGCTAATTTCTGTACTCTGAACTACGTTTGGAGTATTTGTCACTGGTTATTTAACGTAAAATATTAATAATTCTGCGTAATTCACTTGATTATTTGGCTGCACAAACCTTGTGCCAATACTGTAATTGTTTAAAACAGCATCCATTATCATAAATTTTTTTATAAATCTTAAATAACCTTTACAATCAGACTGATTTAAAATTAATTGCTTGCGTATATTCAAAATGTGAAACGAAGTGGTTTATTTCCAACTGTATACCAGTAAAGCACTTGGTAATGTTTCTGAATTGAGTGTAGTTATCACTTCGTTCTTCAGTTGCACTTGTATACAGATACATGAATTTGGCGTTTGGAATCAGCTTTTCTGAATACTATAACTAGCTGCATAGTCGTAAACAAAATTGTTGTAATTAATTTGAGCTCTTCAGATCTAATGGAGTAACTTATGCCCTCTAGGACCACGTTTACATTCTGAGGGCCCGGCCCTTTGGTAAGGCCACCCGAGAGTAGATATAGGTCCAATTGCACTAACTGGACTGAACTAATCAGACGATGTATAGAAATACGGGAACCTGGCCGTTTGGAATGTTCTATCCATAAGAGTATTTCTGGAAAAGTAGGCGAACCACTGACATTGGTTCGTCTCGTCCCGACGGCGGTCCGATGACCGGTCAAGGCCTTACAGCAAGATCGAAATACGCTTACATACGGGGATCTAGGGTCGTGATTCAGGCTCCCACACCCAGTTAGAAGTAAATTCTAATTCTTATTTTGATAATTATAAAATTTGTATAAATTCTCCTAAATTTTGCCTTTTTTAAAGATGACTCATTTATTGTCGAAACAACTCTGTTAATTTAAATTTAATATTCTTTCATTAATATCTTCATGGTCAAGCAAGTTTATAGCGGTTAACATAATAATTGAGCAATAGATAAGCAAGAATTTTTCCCTCTTGCTACACTGACTTGTTCATGATATCTTATCTCTTAAGCATTTTCAATATACTTATACAAATTATTTTTATCTTACTTACCAATAATTTAAAACTTTTGATGAGAGTGAAGCCATTGTTTATTTTTATTTTATCGAAAGTTTTTAATTTTATAAATTTAACTACTAAATTTGACGTTATGTTTTTTTAAAAAAATGACTTGCCAAGAGTTTCACTGTCCTATTATCGGTTCATTTCGTCTTCATTCCGGATCCCTGGGGCACTGGAAACAGCAAACCCTAAGTTGGTGTTAGTCCTGCTACATGCTTTTATTATCTTTAGCGTCCCGGATGCTGAGTCAGGAGAATTCGTTCGTGATTTGAGTTAGAGGACAGAAACGTTGTTGTACGGATCCATACGGCTGACGGCATCTCGTATTAAAAATTTTTTTCAGAATCGATACAAGTCGTTGTGTCTTTGTTTTTATTACGGCGATCGTACGCCCCCCCCCACGCTTGGTTCTCCGCTATCTCAGTGCATTTTCCTGTATTGGCAGGTTGAACAACGCATTCGAATAAACCTGCAAGCTTCTGTTATCATTATTTGAAACACTCAAAATAGTCTATTTCTTTAGATTCGCCGTATCGTTTTTAAAATTTAAGTTTTTTTGATTCGGTTTTCACTATCGTTGCTGGTTATTTTGAAATGTCATTGATGGTTTTAGATGGGCTAGTTCACAAATTAGCATTCTTTTGATGTTTTTCGGCACTTAGGAATTTTCCCTGCACTCCCGTTTGTCAAATTTAGTTAGTTAATTACAATTATTATTATTTTTTATTTATTTATAGTTATAGAAATATGTATTTACTTTTTCACTCTTTACTACGTTTCTTTATTAGAAGAATTAAATCGTTATTACATAATTTTTAAATCAGTTATTCAAAATCTATAAATTGTAATTTTCTCAACTTGGCCTTTCCTTTTGGCCAACTCAGTGTCTGTCTGTTTATGTGTCGTAATGAATGTAAAACAAAACAAAAATATTGAAAACATTTATTTATTAATGGGTAAAATCAAAACGATTACGTGGAAAATGTTCTGTGTTGGTTATCTAAAACTATTTTGTTTAGTCCAAGCCAGAGTAAAACCAAAATCGGGGCCGATCTATACACGTTGCATTTAAAATATGCCTGTGGCCAAACTCATTTCTTATGTAAGTGCAGCTGTTTTCCGTAACAGTTTACTTATGTTTCTTAATCGTAGCATTTTTGTGCAGTTGTTTGTTCGTGTCGCTTACGTGTAACCGGTAAATATTTCCCAGACTGTACACGAACTAGAGACTACTGGTTACAAGTGATTTGTTTCCATTATGTCTCGAATAATTGTAAAATGTTTCACAGCATGTCCCGGCTTCTGTATGCTAATCACCGTCTTACCACGGTTTGGGACAATAATTTGATGTTGGTCTCTCTCAGTAACGCAAAACAATAATGTTTCACTTATTACTGAAAACGTTCTTTTTAAATAGACTCGTTCAACCTTAAGCTTCATTTAAAAAAAAAAACATACACGATATGTTCCCTGGGTTTTATGCTTTGCAAGGGACGTTTTGCCAAACACGTCGATCATACTTGATGTTCAACAACACTTAAGGACACTTTCTCGTCTCTTAAATTAGCCTTTTTGAAATTCAAATGATCACACATACAATCAATATTGTTAATTTGTAACTTCTACAAGCAATATGTGGTATCAAAAAGCGTCCGTGTTGCATATGACTCTAACGCTCTTATTTATCCTAATATTGTCTCTTATCCGTGACTCTGAGACTTAGTATCATATTCCTCCTCAAGGTCAAAATGTCATATAGGTCTACAAGGCCAAATTCGTTTTGGAAAATAAGTGTAGTTCCGACTGTAGACAAAGACACAGGTTGTATAAATAAAATTTGAACGTTTTGTTTCCAGGCAGTAGTACCTCAGATACAATCAGCAAAATTATTCTACTCAAAGGTTCCTCTAAACCAGTGATGCCCAGCTTTCCAAGATCGCCCACTTTCGACAATTGTAATTTTTTTTCACCCACCTCATATAATAAAACACATATAAAACCTAAAATTATCAACATATACATTCAAATACTGTACCTACATATAAGTTGGGAAATGAGGATTTTTAAGAACATTAATATCTTAATAGGTGCATCATGTTTATTTAGACCACATTTAAATAGACATTATAACCACAACACTAAAACTCTAACCTAAAATGTCATAATTATCTGTGTACACCACACAATTACTTTTTTACAATTTTACTATATTCCTTTTTTTATAGGCAAATATTTCTCGGTAATATTGCATATTTATAAACGTATTAACCCACCACTCTTGTCAAATCGCCCATTGAAATCACACATTCTGCCAGTTTCGCCCTCTGGCGTGCTAAAATCGACCACTAATTGGGAAATTCGCCCAGTTTAAGAATCTCTCCTCTAACCAAACGATCCACAGTACTGCGTCATGATTCAACCACGTTCTCCGATGTGGCAGACAGCCACGCATTAATGTAGAATGGAAGAACCCCACAACTGAAACTCAAACTGCGTGTGAATATGACTGTAATGAACCAAGATCCTGCTAAAGATTAAAGAGTGATGCAATAACTTTTCATTAACTTTAAAGTGCCTCGTGAAGAGGAATACGAGATTATTTGGGGAATCTGTGAGGAACTGGGCAAACTATTATAACAGATACACACAAAAATAGATTTGCATACGTATTATAACCGGTTCACTAAGTTAGATATGAGCATGATAGTTACCTTCTTAACAATCTAAGCCTAACGAACAGCTGCGAAGTTATACTCTTCTCATTAAGAATAAATTTCGTTCCCAAATTGACGTTTTTGAACTTTTTGATCACCAACCACGATTTCTCCAAAATGTAAGGTACATTAGTTTATATGTTAACTTTTACAAAACCACATTGAAAAATATTCAAAAAGCATTTGACTTTTAACAAGTATTTACTTCAAAATAAACCTTTATACATTATCAATCCTGAACGGTAAACATTGATAGTAGAGCTGAAAAAAACAATTTTATTGCATATGCAATAATATATATAAAACATTTTCGCGTCTCGAACCTGTAACATAGACGGAATAATAAATCGGCTTACTTATATGTATATAACAAAGCTTGCCGATCAAACGTATACATATGAATAAATATAATATTACACCTATATAGATACATGCAGACTTAGACTAACAAAAGATAGTAATTATATATATTAGCATCCCTTCTGTCTAACGCTTGTAGAGAGAAATGGTTTATTATCCCTCTAACAAAACTGCACTTATATTTAATTAGTTAAATATATCCCAGTGAGAATGTCCTAGAGGAATGTCTCTTCCCAGCTACTTCATGAGACTGTACCTACTCGTACATCAAACCCAAACCTTGATCAAGACCTTGGAGGTGATATAAACGTAAGGGAATAGAGTATTAAATACTGCAGCCCAAACAAAATACTAGCAGTTGTTGAGCCGGGTCTTTGATTTTACCATACCTCTTTTGGAAAAGCTATAATAATGAACCAATCGAACAATACCAACTGCTGACTAACCGATCTTTACCTAAAAGTCAAAACTGTCCATGTGAAACGAACAATACACAGGAAATAAGTTCTGATCCCATCTTCTTCACAACCCAAACCCTCATTTCCCACTCCAGCCGACCTTAACTGATAGAAGACATGAATCTATATCGTAACACTCAGCCTAACAATAATCAAACCGCAAGCACATCTACATCTGTTTAAAGAAATCAATTCTTCGAAAATTACAATACCCTTAATCGTCTCCTGTTTCTACAAACAAGACGTCATTTCGTCTATAATCTAATAGCTTTTCAAAGGGATGGAGGAAGGACGTGATGTTTGTTGCACAAACAAGCAGAGAATCAGATATCGCGTTGTATCTTCATAGGAGCAACGGCGGAGAACACGTCTAACAACATTAGAAACTCACCGCCGTTAAAGCACCTCAGCTCTATAGGCCTCTGAGTACTGTCATGATATCCAACATCACAACACTCTCGAGTTTCAAGCTGGTGTTGTAAGTTGGAATGGAAGAGGTTGTAATTGTAACTATAAAGAATTTTTCCCTATCCTTCCGAGAAACCCCGTACGCCAGGGGCTGCAACCTTAGGAGAAGGCGGAGCTCTGGAGAAAACTCGTTACAGAAAAAATGAAACCTAATCCTTCCGAAACCATATCCGGAATTACTTCAAAGCCTCATAATATACCAGCTGAATACGTTTGTTATATCACCTGCCATATGCTGGGTAAATCAAGTACCTCACTTATTTTGATAATAAGCCAACCTCCATAATAGAAAAAAGTCACACCTCAAACCCTATCATTATCTACTGCACCCGTTCTGCGCATTTTCAGTTCCAAAGTTTCAACCTAGAGGTCAGGTTCACCCATAGATTTAAATTTACAATTCACAATATTTTTTTATTTTATGTTACATTTTGTAATTAATTTCACGTTTGATTTCTGAACCTATTTTACTATGTAACACCATCTTAAATGTGCTACATTGCTTAGTTTAAACTGAAATAGAATATTGTTGTGTGAAATCCTAGTCATTATTAAAATCCCTGGAATTAAAGCGTTTTGCACTCGTCTTTCTTTCAAGCTCTCTACGGAAATAATTATTGTGTTTGTATTAGGCTAAGATTATAATAAGTTTTTGTATGCGTCTATAATCTCCAGCCAGGTTTGAAATCCCTGGAACCAATGTGTGTTCCACTCAAGTCTTTATTTGAAGCTCTCTACAGAAATAATTATTGTGTTTGTTTTAAGCTATTTTTATAATATGTTTTTGTATGCGTCTATAATCTCCCGCCAGGTTTGAAATCCCTGGAACCAATGTGTTTACCACTCAAGTCTTTTTTTGAAGCTCTCTACGGAAATAATTATTGTGTTTGTGTTAAGCTATTATTATTATTGTTTTTGTATCCATCTATAATCTCTAGCCAGGTTTGAAATCCCTGGAACCAATGTGTGTTCCACTCAAGTCTTCTTTTCAAGCTCTCTACGGAAATATTTAGGCCTACTTTGTTTATTTTAGGTTATTACTATATTATGTGTTTGTATGCGTCTATAAGCTCCAGAAAGGTTTAAAAGCCCTGAAGCTAATGTGTGTTCCACTCAAGTCTTCTTTGCAAGCTCTCTACGGAAATAATTATTGTGTTTATTGTAAGCGTCTATTATAATATGTTTTTGTATGCGTCTATAATCACCAGCCAGGTTTGAAATCCTTGGAACCAATGTGTGTTCCACTCAAGTCTTTTTTTGAAGCTCTCTACGGAAATAATTATTGTGTTTGTTTTGAGCTATTATGCGTACATAATCTCCAGCCAGGTTTGAAATCCCTGAAGGTAATGTGTGTTCCACTCAAGTCTTCTTTTCAAGCTCTACGGAAATAATTAATGTGTTTATTGTAAGATTTTATTAAGAAATGTTTTTGCATGCGTCTATAATTTCTAGCCAGGTTTGAGTCCCTGGAACTAAAGCGTGTTCATTCAACTCTCAGATTCTCAGTAATCCATCAGCGCAATGTTATGCTCTGTTTATTGAAAGGTGCCTCATCAATAACGTTGAAACATCGCGTTGCCCGCTCTTGCTGACGACATGTTTGACATTCCACTTTGAAGGGCTGGTAGCTGATGCTGTAATCGTGTTTATAAAGTAAACCAGTTATGAAACTGAAATCTGAGGAACTGAATTCATATCACGGCAATCTTTTCAATTTTAACTTGAATGTTCTTTATTGAAAGTATTAAAAAATTAGAATTTACTAAACACACATATATATATATATATATATATATATATATATATATATATATATATATATATATAATAATATATATATATATATATGTTTATATATGTTTATATGTTTATATATATATATATAATAATATAATATTATAAAAGGCCATATAACCTTTAAATTTATAGCTAATAATCCAATATGCTTTTGGAATTCTTTCTTTGTTAAAACAATTTTATAATATTATTGAGATTAGTTAAGTTTAGTGAGTGTTGATTCAAGAAATATAAGCAATTAGCTATAACATTTAAATAATATGAAAATATTAAATATCTTTTGTATGCCATTGTTACACAATAACTTAATAACGAGATACCAAGGCCATACTGCATATATGCATATATTTGGCATATCATTTGAGCACTATAAGGTCTCTAAGAGTGGACAACCTTTCTTGTGTTATGTGTACAATAAGTAGTAGGAGTTGTTATATTTGTATAACTTGTTGTCTTAAGCCTTTAGGGAGTAGCTACAGTAGAAAATACGTAGGCTTTGTACATTAGGCTACTGTTAGTCAGAGCTAGGGAGGAAAATGAGTAAAGCTAAATAATAAAAGATTAATATATTGAAAAAAGTAAACGTTTTTACTGTTTGAATAAACTAGTATCTAGAGAGTGCACTATTTTAGTAATTATCTTTCGTGTTGTGGAATAGTGTCTTGGGCATAAATCTATGTTTGATTGAGGTAGACATAACAATTGACAATAGTTTAAATTATCATTGCCTAAAAAGACTATTACACTATAAATATACTTATATGATTATATAAACCGTATTTTCATATCAGTATGCTACACCTCAATTTAACCTCAAGTAAGTCTCTTTGCTCATATAGGCCAAGCTTCAACTGCCTCCAGTACAAGAGAATTTCCCACTCTATTCTACTCATTTAGTTTCTTCTTCATGCATCATTTTCGTTTCAAATGTTGGCTACTCACAATATTGTTCTGTTTTTTTTTGGCAGAGGTCTATGCAAACCATGAAACCATGGTTCTATAAGGCTCTAAGTTTTCCTATAGTATCCTGCTCCTGTGTTTACTATCTTATACAATTACTATGATATTTGTTTAATATTCAGTTAAATTGTCTCCAAATCTACATTCCAACACATTCTATTCATTACTTTACCATTGCTAAAATAGGGCGCGTTAAAGACATTCGTTGAAGTCCTATAAAGGCTTTATATTTTCCTATTGAGCTTATTCTCTGCATTCTAAATAGAAATCCAATCCATTCGAGAAGTCCTATTGTGATAGAAGCTATTAACTCCGTGTTACTGAATGATGCAACTCTGTTTGTATTCTTCTTTGTTTGGTCACAACTTAAGTTTATTATTGTTCCTAGAAAAGTGTAGGATTTTACCTGATCAGTTAGTCTTCGTATACCGTATTGGCGGTTGCTGAGTCTTGTTCATAAATATAAATATCTTTAAATGATGTTTCGTCTAACCGTCTTTGCTGAGTCAAAACGTGAGAATAGGTTGTTCCTAGGAAAGTGTAGGATTTCACCTGATCAGTTCGTCTTCGTATACCGTATTGGCGGTTGTTGAGTCTTGCTCATAAATATAAATACCTTTAAATGATGTTTCGTCTAACCGTCTTTGCTGAGTCAAAAAGTGAGAATAGGTTGTTCGTAGGAAATTGTAGGATTTCACCTGATCAGTTTGTCTTCGTATACCGTATTGGCGGTTGCTGAGTCTTGTTCATAAATATAAATATCTTTAAATGATGTTTCGTCTAACCGTCTTTGCTGAGTCAAAACGTGAGAGTAGGTTGTTCCTAGGAAATTGTAGGATTTCACCTCATTAGCTCGTCTTCGTATACCGTATTGGCGGTTGCTGAGTCTTGTTCATAAATATAAATATCTTTAAATGATGTTTCGTCTAACCGTCTTTGGTGAGTCAAAACGTGAGAATAGGATGTTCGTAGGAAGTTGTAGGATTTCACCTGATCAGTTCGTCTTCGTATACCGTATTGGCGGTTGCTGAGTCTTGTTCATAAATATAAATATCTTTAAATGATGTTTCGTTTAACCGTCTTTGCTGAGTCAAAACGTGAGAATAGGTTGTTCCTAGGAAATTGTAGGATTTCACCTGATCAGTTTGTCTTCGTATACCGTATTGGCGGTTGCTAAGTCTTGTTCATAAATATAAATATCTGTAAATGATGTTTCATCTTACCGTCTTTGCTGAGTCAAAACGTGAGAATAGGTTGTTCCTAGAAGGGTGTAAGATTCTATGAGATAATTTTTTTTTTTTTTTTTTGAGTTGTGTGTCTTATTTATAGGTATACATTGTTCGTGATATGTTGCCTTCTTTTCGTAGTGAAAGCTTGAATTTATTGTTGTTTTTAAAACAAATGTACAAATTCAAGTCTTCATTGCTTTTATCAATAAGTTCGGTCTTTTTGGTTGCTGAATGTTGTTTATAAACATGCATTGTTTGTCGTTGTTATATTATATTTGTTTTGTAATACATTCATCTTTTTTTATATGTTAAACACATAATAATAAACCCCTCCGTATTAGAGAGTATCATTGGGCTAACCCCATATATTTAGTTGTTTAGTGTTTCACCATTTATTCTTATGTCTTTAGTGCTTGCCTCTAAGTCTGCTTTGAGTGCCTCTTGAGGGTATTCGTTGCAGAGAATGAAGAAAAATAAAATCTTATCGCACTTCCTTGCCTTTATAACGTTTATCAAAATGATATAATCATTCGACGCGCCGAATATTAGCCATGCCACACTTTTCTATGATTCTGGTACTAAATAGTGAAGTAGATGTTAGACTAAGCCAGCAAGCAGTCTGAGCGATTTAGAATCAGTGACTGGCGAATGAATAGATATTTACTAGCCAAAAAAAGTAAGTTCGCCATTTACTGCCACCACTGTTCACCAATCTCTTAATTCTATCTGCCGTCCGCAGCAGTCATGGAACTATCCGCAGTAGCCTTAGTGGAGCTAGGTAGCCAACGGTATTATTACCTCACTATCGTCTAGTGAAATTAGGGGAGAATAGCCGATTAGAGGCGGTGTAATATTGTATATACATTTCCAGTATTTAATTTCGTGAATTAGCGTCGATACGGTTTGACACAAACAGCCAGTAAGTAAATACATTTGTATAACATATTATAGATATACCGTATTCCATAATTTGTCGATGCCTGTACAAAGTTTCATTTGCAGACTACATTAAACGAAATCCTAACGGCGCTGCATATAGTGACTTATTACACCAACCCAAGGAACGAGGATTAAAAATGGGTTTGGCTTTGTTGAAAAGAAAGGAATGGGTCGGAATGAGACTATGTACACACACCTAGAGTGGTTTGGTTTTCCAATAGCTTAAGTCTTCTACAGCAACAGTGTAAACACTTCAGGAAGAAATTGTGTTATGAGGAAATGTAAATAAACAAGCCAAAGCGTAAGATCTTTCTTCAGCACTACTAGGTATCTCAGCTTATTTATAACAGTATTACTTCAAATTACTGGACCAAATTTGTTTTTTCTCAATGAGTTGTTTTACCAGACAAGGACAGATAAGGACAATAAGTCCTTATACATAGGAACAGATATTCTTTGGATATCTTGTAAGACGATGATCTTCCATTTTCACTTCCTTAGGAAGTCTACAAACGATTACCCTGTTGATAATCATGAACTAAGCTACAATCGCCTCTTTTCGTTTTAACTTTGTTCCTCAACTCTCCAGCAACTAACCAACGAAAACCACGTCTCAAAAAGTCAGGACTACACCAGTAGATGATATGCTACCCAGGCATGCATTACTTTCAATACCACAGGAGCTCATCTTCTGGCGACCACTTACTAGCCTTCCACATTCGTACATGTGAACGCTTTCTTCTCCGCTGCTTGTTGCTGCTAGACGTCAGAACACGGCTTGACTATTGTTTTGTCCCGCTTTACACAACGAAATGTAATGACAGATAGTTTACATTGAACGAAAGAAAATATTTCCATTGTACTTAGTTGAAACCTTTTCCTAAGAAAACTCTGATATTCTATTAACAAAAGTTAAAATTGTGGGATGACCCTTTTAAATGCATGTAGTTGAAAATGGGTAATCCGCAATTATGTACTTGAGTACTTTTAATAAAGTAATTTATTCTGAGGATGAAATATAGTGTTTTAACTTTAAAAAATAAAACATTTAAATAAAACGTTTTACAATAGTAAAAACTGTTGATTACTATAAAAAATATAATTTGTGCATATTTTTTGAACATAATATGTGAACATGCGTTGTGAAAAAAGTTATATTTATTAAGTATTAAAAATAATTATATTAACTCTTAACGACATTCCCAATTCAAGAAATTATATTAATGTAGTTCCGTTTGATTTTATTTATGATGATTAGAGCCCGAACATGGTATATGTGAAAGATAGTGAGAGAGAGAGAAAAACTGTACGATTACTGTTATATTTCATTTTTGATAATACACATTTATGCTACTTTTCTAAATAATAAAACTCGTATAACGAAATTATTTCATTATGTGATATTAGTAGCCTTTTGTTATTATCTCTGTAATTACGTAATATAACTGAATAACAATTTCCTCATGAGAATTACTTTACTGTGTTGTGCTAAACAGGTGCTTTTGTTTCCTTTATAAAAACGTGGGTTCTAGATGGCTAACTCTTAAACACTCATTGGTAGTAATTAAAATGTGGCATCAGCTGGGAAGATAACGCCTATCAATTAGTCACCGTCGGAAAGCTTCTAAAAATGTCTCAATTTCTTTTGCTAGGTAAATTAAGAATTCCTTATCCTGCTGAATACTTGTAAACGGTGTAGCCCTGCGGAGATTCGTATAGAATGCGTATACGCGTAAAACTTTTACATTCAGTAGTTTGAGTTTTCTGTTACTTGGTTGGAAAACCTAAATCTTTGATATAATGCATTTTTCTGCATTTTCAATAAAAATTAACTGAATAAACATTTTGGAACTTATATTTTTCTTTTTTTTTGAAGTAATATTATTCACTTGTATTAAAAACAGAAGTAATGAAATATATATTATAGGATTGGTATAGTTTTGAAGTAAGCATTTAGAATCATATTATTGTCTACATGACAGGACAGCGGCAACAATTATTCTAGGTGAATATAAGTGAACGCCCAGTACAGGATGTAAAATGATAATGATTACAATCGATATGTGCATTCCGGAACGAGCCCTACACTCAATGATACGAATATGGTACGACATGACCGGAATGACCTGATGCTGTGTCTATCCGTAACGACCACTTGCAGGAATGATGATAATGTAGGTTTAAAGAGAATGTAGTTGATCCCTTGTAACTGACAGTATGGCAATAGGTACTCGGAATTAGAGTATTGGTTGATTAGGTTCACTTAATAGAAGTTTACCTTCTCTCAACTAAGGTGAAAAAATAAATCCACCTTTTGGGGAAGGGGGTAGAATAAGATAATCGTATGAAAAGTACTTTTAGTCCCCTGGTATTGGAATAGCGGGGATAAATATATATTGCACATGCCGACTCACTAATCTCTATAAGGATCTTAAAAAGATGACCTCCATGTTCCTCTTTTTTACTTCCTTATTCTTCTCACCACCTTGTTCTTTTCACGTCCTTCTTCTTCCAATTCCCATGTTCCTCTCACCTCCTTTTCCTCTCACTTTCTTGTTCCTCTCACCTCCTTATTCCTTTATTATCTCTTCTCCTTGTTCCTCCAACCTCCTTCTTCCTTTCACCTCTTTGTTCCTCTCACCTCATTACAGAAACTGAGAAAAGCCTAAGGTTACAACTTCGAAAGTCAAAATCATTTACTCATAATTTATAATTTTAATTAAATTATACAGACACTATTTCATGTTTCATCGTCAATGATTGCGTAGTTCAAATATGTATTTCAATGAATAAGATCAAGCAAATAAATGGTAAATAAATAAACGGATCAAATACTTCCTTGAATAGACACTTTGATGTACGAAGTAAAGAGGTAATATTTTAAACTTATGCAAAGTCTGCGAGATGCATTTACTTTACATCAAGGTCTAGGTAAATGTAACTGGAACCTGTTAAATATTACTTTATTAAAATGTATCACGTTTCTTATGGTATATTTAAAAGTTTTAATTTTAGCAATTAATAAAATGATTGCTATTTAAATTGAAAATTATTGTGACAAATTTTAAAACGCAATTTTATTTCATTTCATTTATTGTCTTACTAGTTTTCGGCACAATTGAATATGATTGAACTCTAACTGATTTTTTGTTCTACCAGATTCAAATAGCTTTCGAGTATTTTATTTCAAATGTAAAGAAACCCCCTATTAAAAGAAGAGCTAATTCTTTCTATAAAATAGTCTTTCAATGTTTATGAATTCCCAGATATTAAAGTATAATAGGTGAAATTGTGTTAAATTGTTTAGCGTTAAATTATTTCAAACACTTATTTTACAAACCTGGAATATAGATTGTAGAAACATCATTTCTAATAATTTGAAATTAATGACACACGTGCTAGATAGGTAATAATTTTACCAATAAAAATATACAATTACAGCTCAGTCTATATACAATTATATATAATTAGAATCACAATAAATCGATTGAAAACCAGAAATACTTTACAGAGTATGTGAAGTAAATGTTCAAGTGAACTATCAGTATCTAATTAAAGCAGATGCGATGTCACAGCTTGTCTACTGTGGTGTGTCTAAAAGGGTCCTTTGATGAGGGCAAATATGTTTAACTAATAATATCGGCTTCACTAAAATTTTTCGTTTCAGTAAGCTTTATTGCCCTTTGGGGTGCATTGGAGA